>JAWNNB010002285.1:0-250704 GCA_035043285.1 Drosophila subsilvestris
ATTAAAAACGAATACAATGAGTACAGGGTATACAAATAATAAATAATAATATCCATATAGAATGAATTTGTCTTCATTGTTGGACGCTTAATTTAGACAATAGATATTAAAATTCTTTATTCCACTCGAGATGGGGAAATACCATCGGTTGCTTTTTCTGTACCTATCTGTATTATGGTTTTCGAGTCTGAGTACTCGTCTGCTAAAAGCCTGCTGATATTTTTGTTGTCGAACAAACGACAGGATATGATTTCTTATCGTTTTCTATACGAATATCATCCCTGATTTTGCTAGAGTGTAGTTTTTTCCGAGCCGAGTACTCAGGCCTTAAATAAAAACTGAATTTGTTTCTATTTCATGCTAATTTATGCCTAATTGTAACACCACAAGTAACAAATACTTTTTATCCTTAGATATACAGGCAGGCTCCGGTTTTCACATTCACTTTGCGCTTTACTTTTCAGCAAAAAGTATGACTTTTCATTTCGAGGCGCTCTGGAATCCACTTTTGTGAATTTGTTTACTCTTTGAACTGTTAAGCGCGAAATTTACTACTGTTATTTCTGGGATGGGCCGTAAGGTTTTGCCGTTCTGAAAATTTCCAGTTATTCCGCCATCCATCTGGGATGTTCCTAATTCGCACGTTTCCATGCGGTATTTTTTCGATAATTGTCAAATGCAACAATAAATATTTGACATTCACAACGAAAAATCGGAATTCACTACGAAAATGTAAACAATGACAGACAGGAAAATGGAAAAAAAAACAACAACAAAACATCTGATGTCAAAATATTCTCAGGCACAAAAACTCAGAAGTGAGATAGTTTGTGGACTATCCTCTGGGAATTTGTTTATGAGGAGTGTTTTGCAAAACTCATGCAGGAAATTGCACACGCTGTTGGCTAACAGCCCTCCGACTATTCTGTACTCAAAAAAACAGCCCAAAGTATACAATGCTATGGCGATATAAAATTTTCATTAAACAGCAACTATGTTTTCGGCTACATCTTTCTCCAAAAATGTCCCGAACCGCTTCTAAAAAGTCCTATCATATATATTGTATTTAAAACATTGATTAAATTTTGTAGATGCAGTCACAAATGACCACGCTTCAGTTTTTTCGAAACAAATATCAATTCTAATATCTCCTCCTCGTCCACATCCTCATCATCCATGTGCAGCAACATGATAAGTTTGGTCAAGAATATGTTTTGCTGTTGAATCACATTTACAACCATTGCAATATTATTAATATTCATTTTAATTAAAGACGTAAACAAATTTCCGCACGCAATTATGAGCATCAGCTGTTTCTCATGGATGGGGGATGGTGGATGGTGGATGGTCGCAGTGTGAATCGGAGTTTCACATATTCAAAAATTCCCACCGTTCCTCCGGGATGGGCTCAGTGTGCAGAGGGTATTAGTGCTAGCTCAGGCCTCTGTTATGTTTAACAGAGACTTATCGATAGCCACATCGTTCCGAGCAATTCACTTTTTTGTTTTTGCCCTGACCAATTTTGCAGATCCAATTTTGAGGTTGGCTTAAACAAAAATTATTTATAAAAGGGCACAAGCTCAATTGCCCAGTTAATAGTGTCAAATTCATGTCAATGCATCAATAAGTCATCTATTTTTTTCCTTTTGCAATTAAGATTGTTTAATTGTATCAAAAGACGTTTACTTTTCATTTCGGCGAGGAATTTGTTGCCGTTTTCAAAACGTAAACGTCATGTATTTCACGTGTGCGGGAGCGCCTAACTTTTCGTTTTGAAAAGTAAATCACATTTTTGTTGGTGAAAGTGAAAACCGGAGCCTGCCTGATAGGCACTAGACGAGTGTTTGTGACGTGACGCCAAACTTCTTATCGACAAAGCGCAAAAGACACACATAGGGCTTATCGATAAGCTTGCCAGCTTCCTAATGAAGTCTTAGCTTGGACCTTTATGTTCTTGAAAAATACCCACAGTGTCCTGGGCACTGTTGCGCATGGAAACATTCTAGCAGGGACCGCAAATAGTTATTTAGTTATTTTTTTAATAATAAGCTGTCTTTTTAAATCCAGGTGGGGCAGGAAATGTTTTATACATTGAACATGGCATTTTGCGTATTTGGTGTATCTGTGGGTCCATTTTGTACATATGAGATCATGCGGAGGACTCTCACCGTGACTTTGCATTGGCGAATGTTGATGAGGTGGCTCTGCTGATTTCTAATCAAGCTGATCAGCCGTATGCTAGCTGGGGCTTTGGCAGAATATTTCTCGAGCGAAGAATTTTCCTTGACCGTTTTTGGTCGGGTCGGCAATTGATACATCGTCCATGGAACCGCCGGCTCTGGTGTCCCAAGTCCAGCATACGATGATCCTTCAAAATCATTCTTCGACTCAGGTCGTTTCACGCCCTAATTCATTGAGGCGGAAATGGAAAGACGTGAGATGTAAATTTCATGGCTCTAAGACTCTTCCAATTTGTCAAACTTGCGAATTATAATGTCATTCTGAGCTTGAAGGCCTTTTGGCGGCGGCCTTTTATAGGTGAACAGCAACTTGGATATTGGTACACTGCGGACGCTCTTCCTGAATCTGGACATATTCCGAGGCCGAAGAAGGGATGTCAAGACGGTCCTCTCAAATTTAATAGAGGGAATTGAACAGAGGCACAATAAACCGATTTTGAGACCGGAGTACTACAATCAGCCGTTTTTTGTCATTATGGACGAGTACCAATCCCTTCGATTGGAAGAGATTATCAGCTCAGCAAATTAAAGGCGCTGGCAATTGCTTTCTGTCGTATAGATGGCATTCACTTCCGCACTAAAATTCCTTCAGATAGGAAGCCGGCTTTAAGGCTTAATTTTTTAGCTTTTCAGAATGGCAAAAATAATTACAGCTAGATATAAGATATTAAAAAACATATGTACAAACTATAAGCTCTACCTCTGAAAAGAACATACAAAAATATAAATTTTAATTCTTTAAAAAGTATTGCTTGAAAAAAAACATAACTACTCAACAATATTCAAAGTCCCAAGTCTATCAGTAAGATTCAGTTTGGTTTCTTGAGGAAAATTCGATTTGGTTGAGTAGTGTACTAAACACATGTACCTACATATGCATACTTAACATTTTCGTCAATGGAATAGGTACCCTTTTTCACAGCTTTAAATGTACCAAAAAATACCTACTTTATCGATATGAAAATATCATTACAATCATCGATGTTAATGCAATGTTAATGTAGTGTTAAGTGTTTCAAGTGGGTTTTACAATTCAAATTCGATTTTTTTGTTCAAGAGTGCGGTCGGGAAAGTCGTTGCAAGGTACATTCCAGCATATTTAAACTGCGAAACGAGCTAATAGAAACTTATTGTGGAGAAATTTAAAATAAAGTGATATAAGCTCACATAAGTGCATATTGCATATTATATATTTAAGTTGTCTTATATCCAGTATCTATACATAAAAAAATACATTCATACATATGTATGTATCCAGCTAGTAGTTGGTTTTCGCAGGATACCTTTTGCGCATGCTTTTAGTATGTTCAAATATGTATACATATAAATATACATTTACATATCAAGATTTTCTATAAATTCCATTCATAAATCAACCAAATACCGAAACACACATTTAGATACACATATTACTTCAAATGGATTCGATTTCCCAGATATTGTGCAAGTAGTCGTTACACTATGTCTACGCTATCGAATGGATCTCATAAACCATTTTATAATAAAGTCACCTTTAATATAAGTTAATTTATGAAACACAATAGCTTAATATTTAAAATGATTTTAAAATCTGTTGTAAATTTAAAAAAAATTCTACATATGTGTATAACTGCTGGCAACCTTTACCAACAGCGATTGTATGATTTTTCCTTCTCTCTTTTTCTCAAGATAAACAGAGCTAACAGCACGGTATACCTAAAGTATTTTCTACATAAACTAACAGATAATCCAGATCAAAATCTGAGTTGACATAGTAATAAACGTAAACAATGACATACATACATATGTATATACAAAAAGCAAAGTGACTAAACTTTTACGCATTCTTTTTTGTTTTTACTGCGAGCAGTAGTGTGCTAGTTCTCGGTATAAAAAACTGCTTTTAAAGTCAATGCTCGTATATTGTATGATGCATTCATCATAAAAAAGGATAATGGATTCGGCTGTTGCTGCAAATTCTTCCTTCTCTTTTGACATATTTCTTTTTTTTACATCTCTTTCTTAAATTTTAAAATCTTGTTCCTATTGTTCCTTTAGTAAAAACCTGGTGAAATAACGAAACAGTAATAAGTAAGATAACGTCGGCCCGTCGAATATTAATACCCTGTAACCTCCTCGCCCAGTTATAGTTCCCAGATGCCACCAATAAAACTATCTCTTTAAAACAGTATCAGTCTGACACAGTAGTCCGATTTTAAGTATCTTATAAGCTTACTTTCAGAACAGCAACATATTTATTGAAGTACATTTAAAAAAAAAACTTTGTGAGTTATTAAAAAAATGTACGTATGTATATTAACACTAATGTTGAATTATTTATACATAATGAGTTGTTAATTATACATTCGTTCCTATGTCTTATATGTATATGATTTAATGACTTGCATATAAATTAAAAACTCATAGACCAGAGTGGAAAACAAAAACATCCAAACCGGAAAAATAATATGTATAGCTATGTAGTCCATTAACCATTACTCATATTTTGTAACTAAATGTATTCTTAAATTACATATTATTCAATGAATTTTCGGTTTTCTTACAACAGGATGATAACAATTATATACTTTTTTAATTTGGGGATGGAGAAGTACGGTTCCGAATCTTGGAATTCTCGTAAACATAACCATCCAAAGTATATGCGCCACATAATAGATGCAATGGGACAGTGGGTGGAGAAATGCAACTTACTTTCTATGAGTAATTGTAAAATTGGGAAATCCAATAAATACCGGAAAAAGTAATTAAACTTTTAAAGCGGACATTTGCACATTTTCAAGCTAAATGCACTGTTAATAATTTCTTCAACCAGCACCGCACTTGCACTATTAAACGCACATACAAATTTTTGAATGCTCACTACATTTAAATATATATACATAATTCCTTTAAGGCAATGTAACAAAGGAAATGTTAAGCACAGGTGAACATTTTCTTTTGACTTGGAGAAGGAGAGAGCCTCTCTTAGTTATCTTGTTACTTTGTTTCTTTTTTACAGCTATGTATGATCGCCTACTCATTATGCTAACATCATCACAACATCATCACATCACAAAAAGGCCAAAACTAAAATTTTTATATTCAGGCAGGCTCCGGTTTTCACATTCACCAAAAAAATGTGATTTACTTTTCAAAACGACACTTTTCAAAACGCTCCCGCACACGTGAAATGCATGACTTTTACGTTTTGAAAACGGCAACAAATTTGACACTATTAACTGGAAAATTGAGCTTGTGCCCTTTTTATACCCGTACTCAAAAATAGTTAAGGGGTATACTGTATTTGTGGTAAAAGTGGATGTGTGTAACGCAGAGAAGGAACATTTTCCGACCCCATAAAGTATATATATATTCTTGATTAGTATCAATAGCCGAGTCGATAGAGCCATGTCTGTCTGTCTGTCCGTCCTCATGAGCGCCTCGTTCTCAGAGACTATAAAAGCTTTTAAGCTCACAAGTTTATATACTGACTGAGTACGGGTATAAAAGTAGATTCGCGACTAGAAGCGACTCACGTTCCTTCTCGTTATAAATAATTTTTGTTTAAACCAACCTCAAAATTGGATCTGCAAAATTGGTCAGGGCAAAAACACAAAAGTGAATTGCTGTGAACAGCTGTGGCAGCCCGATTTGGCTATCGAAAAATCTCTGTTAAACATAACAGAGGCCTTTTTGTGTGAGCTAGCACTAACGCGTGGGTATAACAGCAGTAAATTTCGCGCTTTACAGTACAAAGTGTAAACGAGTTCACAAAAGTGGATTCCAGACCGCGTCGAAATGAAAAGTAATACTTTTTGCTGAAAAGTAAACCGCAAAGTGAATGTGAAAACCGGAGCCTGCCTGATTGTATAGAAATTAAATTGATTAGTTTTATGGTGGTTGTGGATGTGTTTTACACCCAGAGGAAAAGGATTCCGACCCCATATATTTATTTACATTTACATTTATATATTTATAAATATATATAGGCTCTGTCTGTCCGTCCGATTAGCGCCTAGATCTCAGAAGCTATAAAAGTTACAGCAACCAAATTTTGTGATATCACATTATTACAAGCATATTTCCAAATTTCGATCCGCCCCCTTCCGCTCCGAATAATCCATAGTTTTAAAGAAAACAAACCCGAATCCTATAGAATGAATCCGTTTTTGCTATTTATTAGGTCAGAACCAAGTGATTTTCGGGGCTTTTGAAGATGTCGATCTGTGGGACTGCCATTCCAGTCCCAATCGTCGCTTTTCCAGATCAAGTTGCTCAATTTTCACAGGCATCCACAGCATTAGAGACGACTTACTGGTTTAGACAAGTGTTCGAATGATAGATCCGATAGTGTGGGATTTTCTTTGTCACTACGAAGTCTATCAAATCCGGTATCTTTCTAGGGTCTGTTGCCAATATGCAGAACTACCCGGGGAAACATAATCGAGTTTTTTGTTTACTTTGATGATCGCATTGTATAATTCCTTTGTGAGTCACAAGGCGGGATCCCCAGTGCGTGTGCTTGGCATTGTAGTCACCTGCTGAAATAATACGCTCCCCTAGAGTATTGTAGAAGTCCATAAACCGATCTTCAGTGATTGTAAAGCGGTGCGGCAGCAGACAGCGGTAATGGTAGATTTTCATTACCCGGTTGTACGTTTACATATGTAGCGTAGCTTGCAGATAATTTGTTGCAAACCTTTAAGGAAAGTGGTAGCAATATTCTGTTCAACACCACTCATTGCCCCAAAACCGACTTTTTCTGATCGATTTTGGCTGTATAAATATTGAATTAAATTTTTTTTCTATAGGATAGTATCCAGCACCGCGGAATCGAAAAACTCCTGTAAAACTTCATATAAAAAAACTGTGGCAGGAATTTTTCGTTTACGTTTTTCTGGCATGTGTATCGAGCAACATGACCGTGAGTGGACTGCGAGAACAGCTGATGTACAGCTCAGAAATATATGTTTAACAATTATTCCTAAAGTGAATGGTGCAAGATGGAGGCAAAACTGTGCCAAAACCAAAAAGAGATGAAAATGATTATTTTTTGTCTTGCAACAATATATTCCGGCACCAAAACAATCACTTTTTCGTCAGAGTGTATCTTTTTTATTTTTTAATTTTATCTGAATTTCACAATCTATACTGTTTACAAAACACAGCTGATTCATCAACCCTCTTTTAGCTATGTATGTTCCGCAC
This sequence comes from Drosophila subsilvestris, assembly GCA_035043285.1. Classification (NCBI taxonomy): domain Eukaryota; kingdom Metazoa; phylum Arthropoda; class Insecta; order Diptera; family Drosophilidae; genus Drosophila; species Drosophila subsilvestris. Next base: position 7,428 of record JAWNNB010002285.1, read on the forward strand.
CCTCACGAAATAACCAGCAAATTTCACCTTTTTTGTGAAAGTGTTCACACGTTTGAGCCGGTGTTTTTCTCATTTTGTTGTGGCAGACACTGGCAAGAAATTTTAAAGGCAAACTAATCTATTTTAAAATATCGCTTAAATGTAAATATATTGATTTTTTGAATCATAAGAAACATAGACTTACAAAGAGAAATAAGAGCTCAAAATTTAACTAAGAACAAAAACGAACGATGAATAGAGAATGACTGAGTTGATTGAATAAACATAAACGAACGAACTTGTTCAGTAAATGGAACGATGTTTATCCAACACTAATGACCACTGAATTTTATATGTCAAAATTTCAGTTAAATCGGTGTATGTTTTTACACACATATGTATGTATGTAGGTACCTCTTCTTTACCTAGGTACGACTGCCATATATGAAATATATAGGCCGACTTCGGGCTAACATTAATCTGAACGTTAACGATAACGTTCGATAGCGATAACGAAAATTTATTTTCTCAAGAGCTCATGTGAGGGTTAACTACCAACCAGAATAAGTTGCATTTGTTTTTTGCAAAATAAGTAATAATTTTCTATGGGAATGCGTATGGAAGTGAGATTATTTTATCTTTCGACATTTTCAAAAAAGCGTCTCAAACGAAAATAAGTAATCAAAGCAACCCTGTGATTTTTGCTCTACAGCCAATTTGTGCGTTTAAAAGCACCCTGTTATTCTTTTCGCTCCGATTGTTAGCCGGCCTTCGAGAAAAACTTCCACAACTTCATCCTTACGACAACTAACCGGTACCGTAACCGAATGTCCAGAAACCGGACCTTAGTAATTATATTATTATGATAATTCTTATTATTAACATATGCAAAATGACACAATACACAAATATCTTAAATTTAATAAGTCTACTCTGTGTCGCTGTAACTTAAATGTTTACTGGATACGGCATTTAGCTTTTTTTAATGTATGCTAACACTAAGCTAATAATTTTCAAGCTTTTTGCATGCTTTATTAACACAAAAATTTAAATTTGATTTATCTTCTGAATTTAATCACCATTTTTTCCGATTTAATAGATACAACTAAATATTTGAATACATATCAATCCGATGCAAAAACGAAGTCAGTTTTCTATTGATTTAATCTCTTCCGGATTCTAAAAAAGACATTACTAAGATGCATTGTAACCGGCTCTTGGTGCGTATACAATTATATATTATGTGTAATATTAACGGGAAAATTACCTATATGTAGTTTTATATATTCAAGGCTTTCTGTTTTCTAGGGTACCTTCCGCCAGGTGGCGGAAGATAGAACATTGATATCTTTTTCGAGCGGCTAGCAACATACCAACGAATATCAGCAAATACCATCGGCTGCTTTACTAGTATCTATCGTCCTTTTTTCCCTTGAACTGAGTACTTCTTCCGTACAGACCCTAGAAAACAGTTTTTTTTTTGGATCTGAGTACTAAGCGTAACGTGTATTTCTATCATACATACATAATCATATGAAAATCATATCATAAAGTTGCTTCATAATAATATCATGCTGAAGTTATTATGTATGTACAATTTACATACATACATATATGTAAATATAAAACACTTCGATTTTCGGTTAAACCATCATATTTTTATCAAACAATAATACTCTTACCCTTATTCTCCACCCTCTTCTTCTTCTTCTTCGAAATTTACTGCTGTTATACCCACACGTTAGTGCCAGCTCATACAAAAGGCCTCTGTTATGTTTAACAGCGACTTATCGATAGCCAAATCGGGCTGCCACAGCTGTTCGGAGCAATTCACTTTTTTGTTTTTGCCCTGACCAATTTTGCAGATCCAATTTTGAGGTTGGCTTAAACAAAAATTATTTATAAAAAGGGCACAAGCTCAATTGCCCAGTTAATAGTGTCAAATTCATGTCAATGCATCAATAAGTCATCTATTTTTTTCCTTTTGCAATTAAGATTGTTTAATTGTATCAAAAGACGTTTACTTTTCATTTCGGCGAGGAATTTGTTGCCGTTTTCAAAACGTAAAAGTCATGCATTTCACGTGTGCGGGAGCGCCTAACTTTTCGTTTTGAAAAGTAAATCACATTTTTTGGTGAAAGTGAAAACCGGAGCCTGTCTGTATACGTTGCATATACTACTTTTTATTTCACCTGAATAATGCACTGTGTGAAAAAAGTTTACCTTTCTGCAAACGGAAATAGTTTTCAACTTTCCTAAGCCAAAAGTCAGATTTTCTTGAAAATTAGATTTATGAAAGCTCTTAATTATTCTCTATTAGAAGCTGTTTTAAAATAAATTTTATCCAAAGCTCTCATAAAATTTTTTGCTTTTTGGCTGAGGCCCCACTGCAGTGGGTCAGTGCACTGCTCGTCTTTCGGTTTCGGATTAAAGATTGTCGATGATTTCAAGGAGACCTTTTGGCTTCAAATTATCGCGAGCTATTCAACTTCTGGAGCATGATTTTTCGAATTTTCCACTGAACGATCTCCAATTATCTTCTATTAACATAATTTGAAATTTTTTTGCGGAATTTGTTGGATTATTTTGTTAATTTTCAGTAGCTAATATATTTTAAATTCATTATTTGGAATTTGGTTTTTTTTTAAATAAATTCGGTTTGCAAAGGCTTTTTGGAACAATGGGCCCCAGGCCACTGCAATTTCTGCCTGGGGTTAATCCGGACCTGCCATTGACAGAGCTTCCAACGTTTTGGACGTACCTTTTGCGTCAGCCACCTGAGCGTTGCGTTTTGGTTAAGCTCTCATGATATTGAATGTTCCTATCTGCAAGTCACATCTACCCCCGACACTATTCGCATTACCAGTGCAATGAACTGTCCATAGCATAGCTAGAAGAAATAAATTGCTAGGTTGTCCAGGTCTTCGTAGAAGGCATCGCCGAGTATTCAGTGACGCCTTCCCATGAAAGCAGTACAGTTGCAGATAAGGTGCTGGATGCTCTCTTCAGCTACGGCAGAAGTCATGGTGGGCCGTCTAAATCTAGTGGCCATGCGGCCGATAACACAGTACGCGGTTATAACTTCCGTCAGTGTTCGCACCCGACTCTTCCTGAAACTTAGGAGCGTCTTGGTGCGTTTAGGGTTATAGTGGGGCCAAAGCGAGCGAGAGATCTTACATTTGGGTGTGGTGTGCCACCTCCTGTCCGATCGTCCACACTCGTCCGTACTCTCGTTGTCCGCGATGTCGGTGTGACCCGCAACCCACGTGAGTGTGCTTGAGTGCGCGCTGATCTGGTTCAGTGCGTCCACCGTGTCACGTACGAGTCTGCTTGTGGTCTTGCAGGATACCAGGGCTTTGATGGCAGCTTGACTGTCAACGCAGATTGCTATGTTCCTCTGAGGTATCTCCAAGGTGTATACCAACTTTGCCACTTCGCTTACCATGGAATGCCATGCCATATATCCGCATGGAATACACTGTACCAGTCTGACAGTCTTAGGGATAAGTTGGTTGCTAGTTCTTTAGAAAAGATTCCATCTTCTGTCTTGTCGGCTGTCTTTGACCCGTCGGTGAAAATGGAGAGCACGTTCTGTCCAAGGGCAGTGTTTTTTCTTCCAGCACAGTAGTCACTCTACCTGGCCGTTCCACCTTCTTCCTCACGGAGTATAGTGGCGTGACCATAGGGCGACGGCTTGAATAATAGCGCGGCTAATAGCCTAGCGGCACTTGTCCCAGCCTTGGTGTCCAGAGCTGCCTGTGGGGTGGATTTGAGAGATCCGGTGACCCCAAGGCATTCTGTTGTAAGCCCCATGATCGTCCAAAAGTCTGGACGTTGTCTGGACGTTGATATGCAATGACTGCACCATCAAATGGTCCATGCGACACCAAGCCGAAGCCTGTTACGCGCGGAACCCAGGCTAGAATCGCAGCCCCTCCTACCGCCCAACAGACCGGGGGCGCTGCCGCATGACGCGCGACGCGTGTTACCGAACCGATCGCGAACATGCAGGAAAGATAGAGGTTAGACTAATATTCGAGGAAAATTAGAGCTAAACACAACTAAAGAGCTAAACATGTAAAGATAGCTAAGAAAAAGTACTAATTACGGGAAAGGTAGGTTAATATTAGTGATTTAAGAAGAGGAAGGGAATTAGAGTTGGATATTATAAGGTAGAGAGAATTATAGTCCGAGCATAAGACCCAAAACGGTTCATGCAAGGAATAATTTGATCTACAAAGTGGAAGGAACAAAGGAGTAAAGTTTCTAGTAGATCTAACAGGAATCGCAAAGTTTATGTGGCTCAACAAGTCAGGGCTATCTACGTCACCCTTGATCAGGTTGTGCATAAAAATCACACCAAGCATTTTTCTACGACTAACTAAGGTTGGAAGGTTTATTAAAAGCAATCTACGAGGGTAAGATGGTAGTCTCACATCTGCAATTCAGTTGAGGCCACGCAGAGCAAAAAGTAAAAAGCTTTTCTGGACTGATTCTATACGGTCCTGGTGTACTTTGTACTGGGGCACCATACACAAGAGCCGTACTCTAAACTCGGACGAACAAGCGAGATATAGAGAGTCTTTGTTATGTAGGGATCGTCAAACTCCTTTGACCACATTTTTATAAAACCAAGCACGCCCATGGCCTTATTTACCATGGTGGAAATGTTTTTTTTTTTTTTTTACATTATTTTATTTATCGAATCTTCTCTATTAGAGACTGACGACAAGTATGCAAATCTTAGCCTAATAAATTTTTTAAATTAATTTCACTTAATTATTTAGAGTACGTCCCTAAGTAAGTATTATTGCTGGGTGGGGAGGTCTCTTCGCCGGAGTCGTGTATGGCTAGTGTGCCAAGTTAAGGACTGCGCAAGTCTATTAGGATGGGCCTGTAGCTTGACCTGATACTTTGCTTTCACATTGGCAATTGCATCTTTAACTGATCCTACATTTAAGTCTTTATGGATATTTTCATTCCGTATGTACCATGGCGCCCCAGTGATAGTTCTTAGTATCTTCGATTGAGCTCTCTGGATTATTTATAAATTACTAGCGCAAGCATTTCCCCATAGCTCGGAGCCGTATGTCCAGATGGGTTTGAGAACTGCATTATACAAAAATACTTTGTACTCCAGTTTTAGTGGTGAGCGTGTGTTTATTAGCCAATGTAGATTACTAGCTTTAAATTTTAGTTTATTCCTCTTCGCTTCGATGTGCTTACGCCAAGTAAGCCTTCTATCCAGATGAACACCGAGGTATGTTACTTCGGTGGTTTGTGGAATGTTGGTGCTGTTCAGATATAGTGGAGGTCAAGTTTGTCTGTTCAGGGTAAAGGTGACAGCTTGCACTTTTGCTCGTATACATGTATGCACCAGTCTGCTAGCCATTTTTCTAAGGCCACGAGATGAGATGACAAATGTTCCGTTACTCTTGTTGGGCACTTGGAGCGACTTAGTATGGCAGTGTCATCAGCAAATGTCGAAGTTGTTGTTAGCCTGCTTGTCGGTAGATCTGCTGGATCTAAGTAATATTTTAATTTTGTAGATTAAGCCTTCAAGCCAAACGCGGTCGAAGGCCTCGGCAACATCCAGAAAAACAGCGGAGCAGTACTCTCGTCTTTCAAATGCATTTCTTATCTCGGACGTTATACGGTTTACTTGTTCAATGGTTCCATGTTTTTCCCGAAATCCAAATTGATGCATCGGGATGGTACCGTTGTTGTGTAGGTGTTGTTTGATACGATTCAGGAGTAGCTTTTCAAAAATCTTTGATAGGCAAGGCAGCAGACTGATAGGTCTTGTCTTTTCCGGCTTTATGGATGATGGTGATGACTGATTTCCTCCATTCTTGAGGATAATAGCCCCATTTCATCATGTTATTAAATATCATGGTGAGGAAATGTACTGCACAGTTCGGCAATTCTATGATCATTTAAGGGGAGATGAAATCGTGGCCCGGAGCTTTCTTTTGCTTTGAGATTTGGTATTAAATGACCCTTGTGACTTCTCCTTATTGGAATATGATGGGCGGAGTAACTTCGGGATTGTTGGGTGGTGGGAGCACAAAGTTATTTGTTGCTGGGTGTGGTTTGAAGACGTTTTCCAGATGGATGGCAAATGTATTTGCCTTCTCTTTATTTCTTCGAGCCCACTCTTCTGTTTCTGTACGCAACGGTGATTCACTCTCGATTGGTGGACATACGCCAGATTTAGCTTTCCACAGGGGGAATCGTTTGCTAGTTGGGGACAGTTGCTCCATATAGTATATTTCAGCTTGGTTTCTTTCATCTTCTAGGGCTCTGCGTAATAGGTTGTTGGCTATGTTTAGCCGCTCTTTCGAGGCGGGTGATCTGTGGGCTTGCCACTCTCGCCGAAAACTTCTTTTATCGCGTAGCAGCACTTCAATGTGCCTAGAAACACGACTGTTGTGGGAAAGTTTATTAGCTGCTACTATTGGTGTAGAGTGTTTTGCCGCCAGTGACATTGCGGATACTAATTCTTCAACAGAGCTATCAATGTCTTCTTTACAATAAGTGTTTGGGAAGCCATCAATATAGGAGCTTATATACTTCCGGTATTTAAGCCAATCTGTTTTGCTAGATGTTAGAAAGTATGGGCGTTCCGAAAGCTGTGGATGATCGTAAAGTTGAAGTAGAATGGGCGAGTGATCAGATGATAGATCTGTTAAGTGTTCTACATTAATCTGTGCTTGCAGCACTCTTCGTGTGATTGCAAAATCAATCAAGACGGGTTGCTTCTTTGGATCTGTGGGCTAATATGTAGGCTTGCCCGGAGAGATAAAGTCTAGTTTGTTTCGTGGCGTTATTATAGCGTTATATAGTTGTCTTCCTTTTGGGTTGGTAAGTCGAGATCCCCAATGGGTGTGCTTGGCATTATAGTCACCAGCTGCTATGAATCGGTCACCTAATAGGTCGAAGAATTTTATAAATTCTGATTCGGAAATGCAGAAGCGCGGTGGGCAGATAGGTTTATGTAGCCGCTCTGAATTTCAATATGAATTGATGTTGCCTGCAGATAAGGTGTAGCAAATGATGGCAACGGATAATCCATTATGCGATTCTTGATCAGAACGCCAGTACCTCCATGTGCCTTACCATCGGGATGATTAGTCGCATAGAAGTTATAGCCATCAAGGTGAAAATAATTTTTATTTGTTAGGTGAGTCTCTGATATGAGCATGGCGTCGAAGTCGTGTTGAGCGAGGAATTGCAAGAGCTCGAATTTGTGCTGTGAAATGCCATTTGCATTCCAGAAACAAATATTTAGGCAACCCATTTAAAGAAGAATGGGTTACCCATTTGAGTAAGAACTACAGGAGGAGATTTTGATTGCGCATAAGCTCCTGCATCGTTTGTTGTACTGCTAGCATTGTGTTTGTTATAGTTACCAGCATTGACTCGATTCCACAAGGCAATTGGGACGGATTTGTAGGGGTATGCTGGGCAGTAATTTCTGGGATCTGGTTTGAGTCCTGATGCTGCATCATTCCTGCAGTGGTTTGTTGAGGTGACGGCTTAGAAACTGAGGCGTACGACCCGTTATTGTAACTTAACGCCTGAGAAAATGAAACTCCTGGAGTCGTAGTTGATGGAATATATTGTAAGTTTTGTCGGACGACTGGGTTTCGTGCTGCAGCTATTTGTTGGCTTAGGCGATTTTTTAATTCTTTATAGACAGGACACCCTCTATAGTTGGCAGTATTGTTTCCCCCACAGTTGCTACATTTTTTGGCAGATGGGTCTTCCTTGTTTACGGGACAGGCCTCAGTGAGATGTACATTCCCACAGGCAACGCAGACTGCCCGTAGAGTGCAATAAGTTTTCGTGTATCCATATTCCTGGCAATTTGTGCATTGGACGGGTCCATTTCGTTTGTGGGGTGCCTCAACGGTGATCCTACGGTGCAGTAGATATTGAAGCTTGTAGATTGGGTGAACTTAATTTTTACTTATATGCATACTGCCAGGTGTCAGTTCTACCTTGAACATTGGCTGGGGAATTTTATTTCTATTTATAATGTTTATAGCCATTTTGACCTCGAAGCCCTTTTCGTTAAGTCCATCTATTATCTCATTTATTGGGACTGTTGGTTCAATTCCTTTGATAACCACTTGTAATCCTTTGCTACTTTTAAGTTGGTAGGTTTAGTAATTCAATATTTCATTTTCGAGATATTTGACCATAGTTTTCTTCGTCTTTGACTTGTATTTTTGTTTCATTTATGTTACCCCTTTTTATATGCGTGACATAAAATGTGTCTGCGCCAATTTTATCTGATAATTTTTTAACTAGCATAGCACAATTCGCCTGCCGTACATAAATAGGTGGCGGCCTTAGTTTGGACGCCTTTGCCGTTTGAGCCTCATCCTGATCTTCATTTTGGACACTGAGGATCGCGGATCTGTTGTTTGCCATTGGCTTATGTGACACAGCGTTTTCATCTATCTTTTTTAGTTTTGGTGCTTTTTTCGCAGTTTGCGGGCTCAATTTCCGCTTAATTTGTACGTACCGATCGAGCCCGGTCTGAATTAACGCTACGTTAGCGTTTTTTGAGCTTATCGGCTGGGAGGGGTGGGGATTGTCGCAGTGGGTCGACAATACCGGGCGTTGAGCAGTTGAAGTTGTTGTTGTTGTTGTAGTTGTTGTCGTTGCTGTGGTCGATGTCCCCGTCGTCACGTGTCATCGTCGTTTTATAAATCCGTGCTGAGATGGAGATATAAGTGATTTGCAGAGATGTTGCAAATGCGGAGTTAAAACTGTTTCAAACATTTTACGAATAGCGGATAACTTAGATATACCTCTATAATTATTAGCATCAGACTTGCTACCTTTCTTATGGAGAGGAATAATAAAAGATTCCTTCCAGATCGGGGGGAAGAATGAAGAATTAATGGATAGCGTGAATAGTTTAAGCAGGGGTCCACACAGAGAGTCGGCACAGTACCTGAGTACACAGCCGGGAACTCCGTCAGGACCTGGTGAAAACACCGGCTTAACTAGTCGAAGATCATGAAGCAGTGAACTTTCATTTAATAAGGGGCTGAAAATGCCATTCGACCTTGGTAAACTGTACGGCTGACCAGAGTAGCTGTCAAGGGAATAGGTTGTTTGGAAAAATTGGGCAAAAAGATCGGCGATTGCCTGATCATTGTTTGCCGTCATATTTAGAAATGATAGCGAGGATGGATGTACGGACGTTCTACGCTTACTATTTACTATATGTGTAGAAAGCTTCCATTGCCTTTTTCTTCCTTCTCTCCGTTTTTCTCTTCCAGGAGAGTTTGGAGTCAAGGATGATACCAAGATAATTGGCTTTGCTCGATAGCTCAAGTGTCGTTTCACCAATTTCTGGTAATTTGAATCTCGGTATCTTATATTTTCGTGAGAACAGCACCAGTTCTATTGGATTGACCTCCAAGGCGTTCTGGCGTTCCCAGCTGCCGGTCGTTCTCAGTGCAGTCACTGATTGTGGGCAGGAATTTACCCATTATCAGTATTACTAGATCAATTGCATAGGTCGTAACCTTATGTCCGCCATGTTAGTAGGTGCAGGCTACTTGCAGCATGGCTGGTCGGATATCAGGCCCAGATAATCTTCACTTGTGCCATTATGTCTGCCGATGGTAGACTTGAGTGATTCAGATGCTGTTTAGTGGACCTACCGCTAGGGTGCCCATACCAAATGATATGCGGCAGTCCGTTGCAAGGATATTAGCGACGAATCATAGACCAATGCTGATCCACTTATCTCGCGCTATCGCACTTGTGATGGTCCAGTCCGATGTCTCCACGATTCGGCTCTGTGCCTTGATCAGAACTAGTGTGTTCTACTCCGCCTTGATCGGGGAGGAATCTACAACTTCATGAACGTTCTCCTGAAATCTGACCTGTACGGACACGCGGAGTACCGCTCCTAGCCAAAGTTCCCCAAATCCTTGAACCGTGATTTTGAGAAACTCCAGAGTTTCTGTGTTACCACAGGCCACTGCTTTGGCTTCCGTATACCACTTGATACCCTTGAACTCGCAGACAAATGGGGTATTTGCGCGTACAATGGCATCCCTCATGATGGTCTGGATCTTCCATTCTGGGTGACTTCGGTCGATGATGGCCAACTATGCTCCTAGGCTGGCCAGAATGTCCTCTGGTTTTGCCTTCTTCGGCTCGGAAGCTTTCGTGGAGTCATCCGTCCTCTGCCGCTTGGCCGCTGGCTCTCGACCAGTCAGTTCCACCGGTGCCTTCTGTACAAAAGGCGTTGGTTTTGCCTTGGCACTCGCCGTGTTCTGCGTCAGAGGTGTCTTCTGCTTCCCGGACACCTTTTTTCCCTTTATCCCTCACGCAATCGCAGACGTTGACGTTGGCGGTTGGACCACCTTCGTCTTCGTGCCAGCTGCTGTTAACGCTGAAGTTGACGGTTTGAGGTCCTCTGCCACCATCGCGTGTGCGCTCGGGGGGGTTTGGGTTTGGGTTTGGGGGTTTCCCCTCTGATAGGAGCGACTTAATTTAGCCCCTCATACCTTCGCACATTTTGCTCGTGATCCTTCTTGAGGCTCCTTTCCCTCGCGATCAGCATATTGGAAGGTCATCGGCAAATACCACAAAGGTATTTTCGCAATGCCCTGTATTCCGACAACAGCTTGATTTTAAGAATCTCAGCATCCGTCCTCTTCTCATCCGTCACAGTTAGTGGACCTGTGTCGACCTGAAGTTGGGAGCCGTGCCTTGTGGCTCTGCCCTCTGCGGCTCCTCGTTGTACCCAAGGCGAGAGAAGGCCGTATTCAACTCTGCCTCCGACATTGAGGGACCAGTGAAAATGAAGCTTTACGAAAACCGGAGCATAGCTGAATGACTAGGCGATTACAGACGTTGCGACGAAAAACTCCAATATATGCTAGGTTAGGACGAACTGTGTCTTGAACTGTGCGCTGCAGTTATAGCTGCCAAACTCACCAGAAACGATCTCCGTCAGTTATACTATATATACCTGTTTATTTCCTTGGTCTAACCTAAAGCCTAGTACTCAGATCCAAAAACTGTTTGGTAGCTAACTCATGTCATATAATTCGCTAGCGGCCATGTGGTGTGACCAGAGGTGTGCACTGCATTCCGTACGGTTACACTGCTCAGAGATGCTTTGTTTTATATTTTATTGGCAAGGTAGTTTGTCTGACTATCATCGGCAGCAGATAGCGACACCGCCCGTGCCGACCACCGTGAGGACAACATGTTTGAAAACCATATTTGATTTATATTCATGAAAATTAATAAAAATTAGATTCTATTTGTCTTTATTATTTCAATATTTCATTTGGTTTTTTGGTCTCATATTGCAATGGTTGCCTCGAGTTTGCTAGCAACTTATATGCAATTTATATAACTTTACAGGGGGTAGAAAGATACCAGCAATTCCAGCAAATACGATCGGATACTTTTCTAGTATATACCGACCCTGTTTTCTTGAACTGAGTACTGCCTTCCGTACAGAGCCTAGAAAACAGTTTTCGACCAAAAAAATTTCTTATCGGTTTCATACGACTATCAACCCTGATTCTGTTTGCGAGGTGTTTTTTCGGAACTGAGTACTAGGCTTAAACGTTAAATATTTGTGTCAGTTGACTATTTGTCGATAAAACTAGAAAGTGGACTTAAATCTTTGAATTAATTCCTTGCAGATGAAGTATATTCAAATAGATATACTGGTGATCCTCATAAGCCTGAAACATGGAAGTGGAAACTACCTAGGTGCACGTGGTCGCGAATATCCTTCGCAAAGAAATGCGAATAATAACAACGGAGTCAAAAGTGAAGATTCGTCAAACGTAGTGAATTCCGGCGGAGTAAGGGCGGTCGGGAAGTGTTTGTACCAAAAACATTTTCTCTGAGCTCACAAGAGCCAACATGCGAACAGCTTCGTGCAATGTGGATGTAAGTAATTATCAGAAACTCATCCTCAAAAAATTTGAAACTACTTAACTTGCACTTAACAACAGATTTTCGAAAAGGCAATCCCGAGCTGCTGAGATAACAAATGAAATACCGACATATCGTGACCCCTTTACATATAATGTTTGGGATCCCCTTTATTCAAATTCACGAGTTTTAGGATCGTAAGTATTTATTATAAATTTTTAACCAATCAAAAACCAATTTACTAAGTTAAATTAGATACATATAAGTATTGAAAAATTACATTTTTCGCTTTTCAGTAAAGTTTTCTTCAGTCGGTTTAACCAAAGACATAGAAACTTAAATATTAAACAATATTAAACAATATTAAACATGTTTTACTTGTTTTTCTAAAAAATTAGAATTCGGATGAGCGCAAGAGAAAGAGCACGGTCCCCTGTGTTTGGTCGTGTTGTGAGCCGAGAACCAATTACGCCGCAACGTATGCCTTTTGAGCAGCGCCAGCGATTTGTGGATTTCGGATCAAGTGGTAGTGGCGCTCCAATCCAAGCTCGGTTCTATGGGGCTGAAGGACGTCAGCAAAATACAGGCACACGTAGGTCAAGTAAAAATCGATACATGGGAGTTCCCAACGGTAGTTTGAACGGAAACCAAAACTCGGTTGCTGTACAGGGCAGCTTTCAGAAACTTAAAGAGCTCATATGGACTGAGCGTGCTAAGGAGTTAACGCAGCAACGCCGAGATGAGGAGTTAGCTGCACGAGCAGCAGCGCTTAAAGAAATTGCTAACGGTCAAATGTAAGAACCTAAGTCTAAGTAGTGAATCAAACTTTTGCAACTACTTAATGTATTATCCAATTATTTTCTTTAACAGCATTCAGTCGTCTTACAAGCCCCAACCCATTAGTCCCTCTGATTCTATTCTAATGGATGAAAACCGAAGTCCGGACAGTGGTAGTTATCAATATAGCGATCATAATCGCATGTCAATTTTAAGCGGGCAAAACCTTGAAAACAACAAAAATAATAAAAATGAACAAAAGAATCGCGTCCGAGCAACCACACGTCGTGTTGGTAATTCTAACTTCGCTCTTTACAATGGTAACGCTAGACAAGCGCAAAAGGAAGCTGAAAGTATGTTCTCTGGAAATTATGATACAGCTCAATCAGGTCGCGGATCCCGCATTCAAATCCCGTCTACAGAGCTATTTTCAAGTGATAGAGATCATTCTGTTATTGGAATTCCAAGGACCTACCCTATTCGACCATCCCACTTCAGAGAACGTAATCGATCCTTGCTAAAAGAGGTAAATCGATAATTCCACTTAATTTACCCACTCAACTCCCGAATAGGTTTTAATTTACGTTGTACATTGTTTCTTTTTTTTCTTGATGGTGGGTAATGTAGAAATAGTTTTCTACATTCAGACAGTCTCCGGTTTTCACTTCACTTCACAAAAAAAAACGAGAAGGAACGGGAGTCGCTTCTAGTCGCGACTCTACTTTTATACCCGTACTCAGTCAGTATAGTATAAATTTGTGAGCTTATTTGAAACTAATAAAAAAATAAATTTTGTAATTTTACATTTTACATTTTTTTGCTGGTTAACTACATCTACATCTAAAATGTAGATAAAACACATCTAGAAAAAATATTCTACATCTACCATTTAGATCTACATCTCCTCCGCTAGGGGTTGCTCGCGCTTTGCACAGGTCAGAGTGTGTGCGAGCGAGACAGAGAATGAATAGCGTCAGCAGCGCCAGAGGAGGTGGGGGAAGCAACTGAAAATTAGTATCTTCATTCTGGCTATAATAAAGATCAGATCTGACTCAGATTCGGCAGTCTAATAGATATGGTCTTTCTTTACGATGCTGCGTTTTTAGTTTTATCGTATCTTTAAAATTGTAGATGCCACAGATTTTCGTTCTTAGTGATGGCGGAAGGTGGCGGGGCGAAATTTTGAAATACACTTGTAACAGTGTGATATCACATGAGTCTGGAAACAAAATTTCGTTATCTCGTTAGCTCTTATAGTCTCTGAGATCTAGGCGCTCATCAGGACGGACAGACAGACAGACAGACAGACGGACGGACAGACAGACATGGCTCTATCGACTCGGCTATTGATACTTATCAAGAATATATATACTTTATGGGGTCGGAAAATTTTCCTTCTCTGCGTTACACACATCCACTTTTACCACAAATACAGTATACCCCTTAACTCTTTTTGAGTACGGGTATAAAAAATGTTTTACTTTTCAAAACGGAAAATTAGGCACTCCACCCTTCGTAACATATTCCTCACCGAAATGAAAAGTAAACGGCTTTTATGCAATTAAAGGAATCTTAACTGCAAAAGAAAAACAAATATTCATATGAGGTATTGATGCATTGACTCAAATTTGACAACATTACCAATGCAATTGAGCTTGTGCCCTTTTTATATATCATTTTTTTTTAGCCAACCTCAAAATTGGATCTGAAAAAATTGGTCAGGGCAACAACAAATAGTGAATTCGCCCGAAAATTTGACGCAGCCCGATTTTGTTATCGATAAATCTCTGTTAAACATAACATACCCTAACTAAGGCGTGAGTAGCTATAGCAGCAGTAAATTTTGCGCTTAACAGTACAGGGAGTAAATAAATAGACATTTGAGGATTCCAGAGCGCCTGCGAACGGAAATTATGACTTCTGGCTGAAAGTAAAACGCAAAGTGAATGTAAAAACCGGAGCCTCATTATCTGATTACTAACATGATTACCCAAAAAAAAAACAAAATATTTGAACTAAAATTACAGGGCATTTCTGTTGGTCGTATGATATTAAACTTAGCTAACTTTATTTTTAAGCAAACACCCAATGAGCACTTCCAACGTTTTATAAGAGGATTGATGGCATGGCCTTCGAAGGGGTCACCTACAGAATTACGAAAAGATCAAATAGACTCCAATGGAAACCATTTTAACCAATTGGACTTCCTCGGACTTCACTCTAAGCCTAGTTATGACAACTATTTGGCTGACTTAGTGAATGACAGTCAGTTAAATTTCCTAACGCAACAAATACCAAAAACTGAACAACTTGATAACGAATATTCCGAATACGTCAGTTATTAGTTTCATTAATTATACTGGAAATAACTTCAACAATTTCATGTCGAATAAATATTAATTATCAAACTTTGTTTTACTTACATATGTATATCGACTCTGAACATTATTAACATATCTATCATTTAATTATATTTAATTAAAGTTCCCTTTGTTTCGAAAAACTAGAAAGAAAACAAAAACAAAATACCTATCATTATGCTTACACATACATATACAAAAATTGTGTAATTGTAGCTTGTTATAAGTACATAAATATCATTAATTCAAAATTCTAGACATACCAACAAATTGATGTTAAATTTAATCACACTCTTATTTCTTTAAGTCAAAAACAAAAACTTTCCGATATGCATAAGCAAGTAAACCTAAATATGTATTTATCATAAAACGTTTGCATTGCAAACTATAGTCAATTTGAGAAAAAGTTTGAGATAAGGCGGCTAAATCATTGATTTTTAACAATTGAGCGAATTTAAATTTTTTTTTTGTTTTCCTATGTTCATACATTTATATGTACATATGTATGTATGCACATATGTACATACATATGTATGTATATGATTGAAGTGCGTGCATATTAACGAATAAATGTACATACCTACTATCTTGTATACAATAATATGACAACGTTTGGAATTAACCAAATGCTTCCAACAAAAAACAATCAAAACTCAAATAGCATAGTTATGAGTGTATTAAGTCAGAGTCCAGGGCTTATCATATCATCCAGTTGCTTACAATCATTAACATGTATAGAGCCAAAATAAAATAGAACATTAGTAACTCACACCAAAGTACCTACATACATGAGGATTATACAACAAAAAAAGTTTACTAAGTAGTTGTGGAAAACATATCACGATATATAATAATAAAGAAAACTAGATAACCTTTTTTGAAAATTATACGTACGTATGTACTTAACTACATATGTATGTATGTATGTACTAACAATATTTACATATTCATGTAAGAGGATGCGTTGACTAAAAAAAATCACTACAATCAGCATTATAACGTACCATTTAAAAGTCTTAACAGGAAAAGAAGCATGATTATGAGAAAAAAATAATAACTATCTGACCCAATTATTACAATTCTATAATACTTGTTTTTTGGAAAACATTCATATATGTATGTATATGTATGTATGTACATACATATGAAAAATGACACATGTGTACACTTATTTAACATATCGGACTTTACAAAAATATTCCCACAATTGGAATATGGATATTATTCCAATCGATATTAAGGCACATACATATACTACGTACATATGTATGTACATATATTTTGTACTAACACTTGTAAAGAGTAACAAAATACAAAAACATTTAAAGCTAAATATTAATATATAAATATACGTTACTTGGGTTACGTTACCCAATTAATTTTTGTTATGGTAAATAAATGCTTGTACATAACCACTTATACTCATAAAAGATATACATACCTAAGCATGTCTTATACATACGTGCTTTTATTAAAATTGACAATAAATTAAATCGTGAGTTCCGTGACAATAATGACATAATTTTAACATATACTATACATATAGAAGTCATAAATCAAAATAAATATATTTTTGAATGTTAGCAATAAAATCCGTATTGCCCTTCAAAAAAGTTTAATTGTCTACGCATGGTTGCTGTTTTCAAAATCAAAATTAATCGAATTAATAAATGTTTAATTTAAGAATGTCTTAAGAAGTTATTTGTAAAATATAATAATGTATATTGAAGAGTAAAGAATCTAAAAATAAAGAATACGTACGATGAATGCTCGGAACATTTCTTTTAAAGTAACTCTTTGTTGACAAACCGTTAGTACTATTACCATTGTGCAACAAGTGAGAACAAACGCACAAAAACTTGACCTGTTAGGGTTTAGCTCTTTTAGTTGTATTAAGCTCCAATTTTCCTTCCTGTTCGCGATCGGTTCGTTTACACGAGTCGCGCGTCATGCGGCAGCACTCCTCGGTTAGGTGGGCGGGAGGCGGGCGCTTCTGCCTGGGATCCGGATTCGGCTTGGTGTCAAATGGGCCACTTGATAGCGCAGTCAGTGCATATCAAAGTCCAAAGAAAAAAAAAACAAAACTCTTTGTGTTTCAAGAATTTTGGAGTTTATAGAATAAAATATCATATTTTATTTGCAGAAACTATCCATTACACATATCTACAAAATTACTTTAGAGATGGCCACTTCTAAACAAGTCGACATGGGACTTTGGCAAGATTAATACTGTCATGGAAACATGGATCAGGCCTGCCTAAGTCGCCTGCCAGTCCTTTCGCACAGTGGGGCCTGAGTCGAAAAGCGTTTGCAAAACTAATTTTTTAGGATAATTTGGATGTACTTATCTGACAAACTACTTTTAGGGCTTTCAAAAATTGAAACTTTTAGATAATCTGATTTGTTTTTAGCTTAGGAGTTATTAGCACTTAAGGACCATTTTTTCGGTGAGGAGCAATTTACTCAATTTTGACGCACTTAATGCATCTTTTATGCCGAACAAAGAGTTTGGCATTTTTTTTAATATAATAATAAAACGAAAAGGAACGTTGTAAGTCGCTTATGTTGCCGCGCCTCTACTTTTATACCCGTACTCAGTCGGTATAAATATGTATATGAGAGTTACATTTGTTATCTACATTTACAGTGTAGATTCTACATTTCCTACGCTGCACTATGGTCCAGAAGCCCGTTTTTCTGGCATAAAGTCGAAATTTTGATGAGAACGTACAGTATTTTTGCTTTTAAATTCTTAAAGTATATTGTATATTGATCATACATATTAAAAAATGAGAAAAAAAGTTTTAAAAGCTTCACTGAAGCCTTTTGCGAGCTTTCAAACATACACAATTTTTTAGCTGATTATGAAAAAAAAATGCCCGCCAATTTATTTGTTTACATTTTGCTCTGTTGCTCGGGTACATTTTTGCAAATAAATCTCCTAAAATATGGAAAATAAAGATCAAGGTATGTATTATATAGTGTATCAAGTTTTTGTATGTGTTGTCTCTCGGATTTAAGTGTTGTGTAATGTCAAATTTATGTGTAAATTTGCAGAAAACTAACTTGGGTCCCCTGTGTTTCGTGGACAATACCTAAGCACACTCCCGATCTATTCCAAACTAATAACGCCAGTTTGTACTTATATTTATTGTAATTGACCGCACATTAATAACTTTTCCCCGTTCTTCCCCCTTTTGGAGAAAATTGGTTTTCAGTCACTCACATATTTCGTCATGGCTATGTAAAAGCGATCGCTGCGCTGATGCAGTAAGGGATTTTAAATTGGGAAAAAATTAACAAAAGCAGCGTAAAAAGTATTTCTATTATTAAATACAAAAAAAGTTAAAAATTTTATTAGTCATTAAAAAAAAACTTTAACAATGCAATCTAAAAGCACGCAGTTGTTTGTTTTATATTGATATTTTTTGTGTGTTAAAAATGTAATCTTTACTTAATAAAAATTAAAATTAATTACTTTAAAAGGAAAATTAAATTTAATAGATACTTTCCACATAGAATGCTGCTGAATTAACCGTTTTAAACAAATTATGAATTTTTTAAAGTCTTCGTTTGAAGCACTACCTTTTGCGTAATCAATTTTTTTTTACCAAAAACTTTTTGTTACCAACTAGATATTTCAATTATCTTTAAAAAAAAAAAATTGTATTTTCGGATAAAAAATACACTATCTAGGATGCCGAATATCAGGCAAGATCGGGAAAACTATACTGGCTCGTATAAGGGTGGGAAGGGTGGGCGTGGTCAGATTCGTCCGAAAATTTTTAGACTAAATAAGAATTCTAATATAACCAAATGTGCAAATGTTTAAGTCTGTATCTATATTTTTAGACTTTATGCCAAAAAAACGGGCTTCTGGACCATAGTGCGCTAGAAAGCGCATGCACATTGTGTTGAACAGAGTTTGACCAATGCCGTGGAAATTTTATTTTAATAGAAAAAAAGTAGCCGCTGCGTTCGTTCATATGCAATGTTTATTTGTGACTGATGAGAGGTTCTGCTCGCAGGCAGATGGTAACCAAATAAGAAAACAAAAATAAAGAGGAGATGAGAAAACGTTGCTTCGATACGTCTCTCACTCATACATGTAAATATACATATGTGTGTCAATACATGCGTGCATTGATATCAATGGTAATTTTCAACACAGTGAGTGTGCGAGCAAGAAAGAGAAGTAGTAGCAGCTGCAACGCTAAGAGGGTGGGATTAGCATTTGAAATTAATTTCTTCAATTTGGCTATAATAATAATCCGATCTGATTCAGATTCGTCAATATGATCATTCTCTCCGATACTGAGTTTTTTTGTTTTCTTGTAACTTCAAAATCGTGGATACCACAGATATAACAGTGTAATATTACATGAATATGGAAACAAACGTTGGTTGCTCGTGCTTTAAGTCTTTGAAACCTAGGCGTCAAATAAGACGGACGGTCAGACAGACATGGCTATATCGACTCGGCGATTAATGCTGATCAATAAAATATATACTTTATGGGATCGAATACTCTTCCTACTGGGCGTTACACACATCCACTTCCACCACAAAACTAATATACATATGTACATACATATACCTGAACTAAATCGTGTACCGGATATAACACATATAAAATGCTTTAATTTTGGTATTATTATATAGAGGTTTTTATGTATTTATTACCAATTATAATATGAAAGGTATTACAAAAATATGTTCTCTTTTTATTCACATGTACAAATATGCATATCATATAATATACGTGTTTAACATTTTCCGTTGTGATAGTTAATTATTTAGTTAAAATAATTATAGTGAACTCCCACATTTTGTGTACTTATATTACACGGCACGTATGTTGGTCGGGGAGAGCATTTCAGACAATTACGTTTTCGCGGTCTGTGCTTTGACTTGGATCCATGGCAGTGCATAGCGAAACGAAGCTCCTCGGCCATTTCTGAACAAAGCGATTGATTTTCCATGTGTACATTTTTTTTCGAGTTCCAACAGAACTCGAAAATGGCCACAACTACTGCAAGTGCAAGTCCGCAAAGGAGAACTACAAACACGCCACCTAAAGGAAAAATGTCGTTCCACTATCATTTTTGGTAGTCAATATTAAAGTAACATACCAATATTTTCTACTCCCAATGCATTAGCCTTCGATTCTTTGCTTTTGTCATCTCTATTGCAAACGTCCCCAGTATTTTTCCACCATTTGTCATATAATATCTGAATAATGCCTTTCTCTTGTAGTTCTAAAATGGCAAGTGAAATTTTATCTCTCCAAGGAGAGCCCTTAGGAGTTGCAATGCCGTAGCCCTTTGAATCAAGAAGGCCTCCTATTTGCGTCAGGTTGCAGTCACGCTGAACAGCATAGTCCAGCATTGTAGATTCCATTAAAAATGCATAGTTTCCTTCCATTACACGTTTAATTCCATCTTCGTACGTTTTCACAAACACGGCTGCCTTTCGATTCTCCATATAACGCCACATTTTTTGATAAATTCCAATTTTAGAGTCCTAAAAAAACACTTGAAATTCGTATTATAACAATAATGGCTTTGCATACAAGAACTTAATTGTAAGTGAACAACTTTTAATAGGAAATTATAAAATTGATTATAACTTTGTTAAGCAATCAAAGATGCGACCGACCTTATAAAGTTTATCATTCAGTGCGATTGTTACTGACGCCGGGCAACCGCTTTAATTTCTATGCAATTATTTTCGATTCTAATTTTTTAAACTATTAAACACATTATTTGTACCATTTTATACTAGAAAATTTTTCCATTCGTTCAATGATACAGTCATGGAAAAAATAATAGAAACGGCAGGCGAATTCACATTTGAAACCAAATATTTCATATTTGGAGCAAATTGTTTACCTAAAAACCAGTGTGCTTGGTTTCGGGATAACGGTACTTTACTTTGTATTCTCTTTTGGGCTTCTTTCGTAAGAATTATAAGTTATGTATGCATAATTGTGATAAGACCACGTTTTGGTCTTGGAAAAAATAATAGAAATAAGTTCATTCGTAAGTAATAATAGCAGGCTGAGATGGTATCTCAGCCGCTCATTCCAACTGGTTAGACTTCTTTTTACGACGACCAACCCTATAGACGTAATGGACCCCAGCTTTATAACCTTAAGGCGCCAACTACAGCTACTACAATCTCGCGATCTTGTTGAATTAGGAGGATAGTGGAAAATCGCTTGCGCATCATCAAAAATAATTATGTTAACTTCTAATTTATTCGGAAAACAAGTTTCGAGTAAAGGCTAACAGAAACTATAATTAAACCGGTTTTATGTTTTTTTTCTTTTAAGTTATTAATTCGAAACTTTTATGTACATATTATATGATTATGTAATAACATAATTTTTTTTTTAGTATTAAAAATAAAGATTTAATATATTTACCCTGAAAAATGTCATTGTTGATCCACCTTCCAAAGTACCATATGAAATTTCCGTTTGATCTGCCAAGTCTGAAGCACTTTCTATGGGTGAAATCATTCGCTCGACAGTCAAAAACGCAGCCAAGTTGGCCGTATATGAGGATATTATAATTAAGCAAAAAAAGAACCAGCATCCGCCGACGATTCTTGTAGATGTTGCCTGAGGAAAAAAGTTATTATAAAGGTATCTCCAAAAAAAAACGCATATTATTGTGCATTCCGATTTCCCCACTATCGTTTACTTTTGATTAATACCAATCAGTTATTTTTGAATAATACAAAAATTACATATATGTATAAGCTTTTGTTATGTATCTAAAAAATGTCTGCGTACAATAAGGTTATTTTTACATTTTCATACCTTAAAATTGAATATTTCGAAATCCTTTATTTGAAAATAGTAAACATTATAATACCAATGGAAACGGATATCATTTTGTAACGCCCCCATAAAGTATATATATTCTTGAGCAGCATCAATCCGAGTCGATATATCCAAGTTCTCAGAAACTATAAGACTTGGGGTAACCAAATTTTGTTTCCAGACTCTTATCACACTGTTACAAATGTATTTCCGAATTTCCCGCCGCCCCTTTCACCACGACAAAGAACGACTATCTGTGGCAGCCACAATTTCGGAGATACAAGAAACGAAAAACGCAGTATCGTAGAAAATGACTAAATCTTTCAAATTGCTGAATCTGGTTCAGATCGGATGATCGGACGCTGCGGACTCTCAGCGCTGCGGACGCTACTTATTCTCTTTCTCGCGCACACGCTCTGCCTCATTCAGTTTGCGTGCGCCCTCTATCGGAGGAGATGCGGAATCTACATGGCAGATGTAGATTTAGATGACAGTTGCAGCAAAAAATGTCAACAAATAATACAAGTAAAAATTCCACATAAATCATAAGGAACGTTGTGAGTCGCGTCCACAGAAGCGACTCATAAAGTTCCTTTTCTTTACTTTGGATTTATTGCAATTGATAGTTAGAATTACTTTTTTGAAGAACATTATTGTCCTATTTGTACGCAAACTAAGTTTAAGTTATAGCCCTGGATTGAAATAGTGGCGTGTTTATAAATTATTACTGGTCTGTTTAAAAAACACAGCACTGGTGTTTTTTACTATATTACTCAATTATTGAGAAATTATAAAGAATACGACATACAATATATGTACGATGGCGCCTGATAAAAGATTTGGCTTTGTAAAAAATCGCCACTTTTTTAATCCAATTTATCATGCATGACCTGACACTGTTTGATTTTGTAGAAATTGTATGTGTTTTATGAGTATTTGTTTCCTACTATGTACCATGTACGTATATATGTAGGTGTATATGGGGAAACATGCACGAATTAAGTCTTCAGATTCACAGCATAAATCAAAGTATTCAAGCCGATTAATAAAAGAATAAACCATTTTAGGCATTGGGAACTTATACAATGCATGGTGCCTCATATGCACATTTAGTTTAAAGTAAATCGTGGATCATACCCTAGGATATAAATCGGAACCTTGCTGCATAAGAGCGCCGATTGCAAACCAAAAACTATTTTTTAATGTAAAGTTATTTTGAATGCTAACTAACTCCACAGTATTATCATCCGGAGCATCGTCATCGACATCATTCGATGGTGCGAAGGGAAGGACGCGTTGTGTTTTTATCTTAATTTCGGTTTCATTTTCAATGAAATTGTATTTGTTATATTGTTTTTGGTTGCCATCTAAAAATATATCTTGCTCATTTTCTGACATGCCTGTCAAGTCTGCTAATTCCAATTGTTCATCTGTGTGATTTGCTTTTCGAATTTTATTTAAAACATGGTCACAGGCCATAGAGCAGGCCGGCTTACAATTTACCCATTCGATCGGCTGAAAATGAAAATGAAAATGTAGCAATAAAATACGTTCGGACTACGTGGTAACTACATATTTGCTACATTTATTTAATAATTGAATCTATTAAATAGATATTAATGAAATTAAATTTAATTAAAGATATGGAAAGATTCAAAGATATATTCATGATCTACAATCTAAAAGATTGTTTTTAAAAGTTAGTTTACATAAATCAGATCTCAAATCTACAAGATCTACAAGACTTGCCATTCATTGGTATCCTTCGGGTAAAACAGTTTTATATGTCATATAATATAATTTACATAATGTTTCAACAGGTACCAGTCTACATCAATCTATGGCGATCAAAGCTGGATTATGCGAAGATCATGTCAAACCTCCAAAAAGTCATAAGAATTAAGGAAAAATGGAGCCTTGCGGCCATTTAATAATGGCCATAATATCAGACCATAATATTTTGAATCTCTTTCATAAAAACTTTATCAAACAAATACTCTGTAATCTATGTAGTGTTACACCACAAAAATCTAAAGTACATTTGTATGTGCATAAATCCGGACAGACGAAAATGAGGTCGATGCCATACAAAAAATGACCTCAAAATATTTGAAAGTTCGATTAATAACTCCAACAAACTCAAAGACATGGGCGAACATCAAATGGGAAAAATCATGACCTACGCTGCTCGGCTAAACCCGTTAAAGAGAGCAGGTTTAGAACCAATTGTATTTTATGGCCCCGCGTTGTTGGACTTCTCCTGATAAAAACTACAACGCTGTTCGCGGAAATTTGTAACTCATAATATGTATTACTATGAATATATGTATATGTACCTTCTTTTTCATCTTCTATTCATCAATATTCTATTAAATGATATCTTAAATAAATGTAGCTAATATTGACGTTATGTTACATTTAATTTTGTTTGGCAATTTCATATAAAATCTAAAATTGATAGGAAATTTCCAATTTTGGTGTATTTATATTAAATTAAAAATATATATGTTTCCAATTTTTGTCACTTTCATATACAAATTTAAAATTTATATTGAATTTCCAATTTTTTTAACTTTTATTTAAAGTTTATATGGAACTCCAATTTTTTGACAAAAAATGGTCGACGCGACATTTTACCGATAAATGGACGACAATTTACCGATAAATGGGCGACTATCCAAATGCAGATTGACACAAAAATATATCCAAATGCTATATAGAACCATATTTCAATAGCAAGTGGATTCATAAACGAGAAAAACTTCGTTTGAGCTCGATCTGAAATCTGAAATACAATAATTTATTTATTAATTGTACTAAGTTAGAAACGAATCCATGGGGAAATAAGCACACAAATTTTATGCATATGGACATATCAAAAAACATATGTTTTTTATGTGATTAAGTAATCTAATTAAATTTTTTAAATTAATACCTTTGGGTTTAGTCCTGATCCTTGTCGTAAAAATGTTCCTGTTATAAACCAAAAACTGTTTGATATGGAAAACTGATTTTCCACAATATCCGTTTCCTTGTAACATGGATGGGGATTTTTCCACTCATATGGCGAAAATCGAGCCATCACAAATAATGCGAAGGATACTAATATATAAGCAGCTAGCACATAAAGCCATATCTCGATTGCCAATGGGTTCATAAAGGAAAACAGTCGTGTAGGTTGACTTGTCGGCACCTATTAAATTTGGCCATATATATGAAGTGAGTTTAAGGCAATGGTAAAAACTAGACGTGAATTATTGACTACATCTACATACTATATGTTAATATACACTAGCGCAATGATAAAAAAATGTACCTTAAATAGAATTCCTATGCCCAAGTTCATAAAAGGTTTTGTAAAGTCAATAACACTTTCTCGCGCATAGTTAATCGTCATGGACGCTACAGCTAGATCAGCACGCTGAAAAATTAAAAACGTTTTTGATTTAAGAAAACAATATTAGTCTTGTCCTTATACTCGCCCTTTCCATTAGCTCCTGAACAATTCCATTCCATGAATTGGTCTCCGGTATATAAACCCCATACATATTATCGGGAACTAACTCTATCTTATATTGAAATCCAACTTGTTGAGCAATCGCTTTAAGAAGATCAATACAAAAGCCTTCAAACTTAACATTTCCTGTAAGATTTTTATCCTCCTTCACCATAACATATGGTCGTTCCTAAAATATATAAACATATAGTAATGAACATAAATATATCTTTTACACGTATTTGCGAAAACAAACCTCTCGTGTCATCACTACTAGAGTTATATTTGCGATATTAGAGTCGTAGAATGCTGTTGGATCGGATATATTTACTCCCATATCTGGTTCCCAATAGCCGACCTTTTGAATTTTTTCATGCTTCAGTTTTAAAATGTCAATTTTGAATTTGTTTCGACGACCTTCCACAAAATTTACATTACCAGTCAGCCCATCTATTGTAGCCTGAAACACAAGGATGCATTATTTTTGTTGTTGTTTAGATATGTATAATTATGTACTACATATATACATTAGTATGTATTTTCCGTCCAAATGTCCCTTTTCCTAATAACAAGCATATGGGACTTTGTAAGAAAAAAAAAAGGATTGGTACCTCAACAAAGTCTAAGGAAATTTCTTTCCAACTTTTATATAATTTTCTACGTGTGTTTATTATATCAACTAAATGTTATCCTTCTAAAAACATTAGACAATTTGTTAAAAAATTATGCAATAGAAAAGTGCACGCATTCAAAATGTTTAAAAAAGTCGAGTAACATAAGTAAATTTAAAAAAAACTAAAAAATTTTCTGAAGCTAAAGGATATATTGGATCCAAAACATGATCTGGATATTAGTAAAAACGAGAAGGAACGTGTAAGTCGCTTCTATGGACGCGACTCTACTTTTATACCCGTTCTCAGTCAGTATATAAATTTGTGAGCTTATGATTTATGTAGAATTTTATAATATTTTACATTTTTTTGTTACATTTGTTATCTAAATTAACATCTACAATGTCGATTAAACAATTGAAATGTATAATCTGTATACACAATGTAGATTCTACATCTTCTTCGAAAAGGTCGCGCATTGCACAAGGCACAGTGTGTGCGAGCGAGAAAGAATAAGTAGCGTGATCTCTTGCTGGTGGAGGGGGCAAGCAACTTAAAATTTTTTTCTTTATTCTGGCTATAATAATGATACGATCTGATTCAGATTCGCCAATCTGGTAGATATGTATGGTCATTCTCTACGATACTGTTTTTTTTTTTAGTTTTTTAGTGTATGCCACAGATTTTCCTCTTTTTTGGGGGTGGAAGGAGGCGTGGCGAAATTTGGAAATACACATGAGTCTGGAAACAAAACTTTGTTGTTTTAGCTACTATAAGAGCTGAGAACTAGGCGACAAACAAGACGGACAGGCGGACAGACAGACAGAGACTCGGCTATTGAATATTTGAATCTGATCAAGAATATTTATACTTTATCGGTTCGAAAATTTTTCCTTCTCTGCGTTACACACATCCACTTTTACCACAAATACAGTATACCCCTTAACTCTTTTTGAGTACGGGTATAAAAAGTTCATAAGCTCAATTGCCCAGTTCAGTCAAATTCATGTCAATGCATCAATAAGTCATATATTTTTTCCTTTTGCAATTAAGATTTGTTTAGTTGTATCAAAAGACGTTTACTTTTCATTTCGGCGAGGAATTTGTTGCCGTTTTCAAAACGTAAACGTCATGTATTTCACGTGTGCGGGAGCGCCTAACTTTTCGTTTTGAAAAGTAAATCACATTTTTTGGTGAAAGTGAAAACCGGAGCCTACCTGATTGACTAGATTTTTGTTGGATGTGATGATGCTTTTCAAAACTGTTTGTAACTTTTGGGAAAAATAACAACACCCTTCTTTTGAAGAAACCTATTATGAAATTAATTTTGGGCTTACTGAATTTATATAGTTATACAATGAAAGACCATCATCCCAGGTTTCGTCAGAGGTGCAAGACAAGTTTTTAACTGATATTTTTTGGCTACCATCATCCAAATAAAGAAAGTGTAATCCAGTTGCAAATGCATACACCGAATCGAACATCAGCGCAGATTCAGTCTAAAAGTATTAAAATTTTACTTCTGAACACGAATTTAAACGAGCCTTCATATCTAACCTGTATATATGGGACTCCATTGATTATGTCCAATCCATTGTGTTGTAGTTTTTGCATTTGATCAATAACTTCCAAATATCGTTTGCTACCGACATCAACTAAACGAAACGCCGTAATATTCACGCTGTTGTATCTAAAGTCTTCTAAATCATACGTTTCCAAATCCTATTAAATTGTTGTATATTCGATATTGTTTATGTTGATACGAGAATATCTACTTATATAAATAAAAACTTACAAACGTTGTAAACATGTAGTGATATCGGTGGTCATTCATTTGCAACTGTAGTATCTGAAATGTGATTTAAGAGTATTTAAGTATTAGCACTAGCATATTGACATTCCGTTCTTACTTTCATACACACATACATATGTAAATATATGTATATGCACATATGTATATAAATATCTAATCATCTAATACAATACAAATTAAAATAAATATTGGGTGCCCTTTGTGAGTGCCTAAAATGTGCGATATACATACATACATACATACATATGTAAATGTACATACATATACATACATATATGTACATATGTTTGAACATATTTATGTCTAAATAAAATCACAAATATTTTTCATACGCATCTAAAAAATTTTTTTATGTTCGATGGACTAGTGTCAACTATTATTTTGTAGATTTCCTTTTGGCGAATAGCGCGTAATACTCCTCGGTAGGACTCCGGACTAGCTTGCCTTATATACATTTCGGTTTTCATCTCATTCGAGGAGTGCATCAAATTAAAAAGACCTAAATACAAAAAACGTCAATGTTAAACTTTAGGACTTAAAATATAATGATAATTACCATAATCTTCTTCGTAAATAATGGCAACTTTTGTCCAATTTAGGTACACCATTAAGTCCCTATATGCTAATGTTAAAACATTGTGGGATGGATATAAATTGACGGAAAACTCTTTGGAATTCATTTCAAGGTCAATGCGAACTTCTATGTGGGGAATGTCATACGCCTCGCATATAGATTGTACATGTCCAGCAAGCAATGGGTCTGTTGGACCAAAAATCGCTTGAACTCCAGCCTCCAACTGTCGGCAAACCTTTTTTGTTGTCCGAAAAGAGTCGTCACGCGGAACATATTCAATATCGTATATAAGTTGCGTATTGGGTAATAGAGACTTTTCTCTATTGATTCGGTATATTGCGTATTTAAATGCAGATTCGATACTACTCTCGCGCTCATCTTCTGTAAATATTGCACCTGGCAAAGCAAATGACATGAATAATAATTGATGGTTTCACGACAGTGTCATAAATGTGAGGTATAACTTACCTACTCGAATTACTGGTGGTAGCGCATTGGCAATGAAAACCATTGATAATAATATATATACAAAACATACTCTGATAAAGGTACTGACGTCGATTCTCGTTTTGTTGATTATAATTTCCCGTTTGTATCGTAGTCGTACCTTACAAAAGCAATAAAACATTATTTGTAAATATGTGCCTTACATTGCAGGCATAACATGAATCTGAACCACATGGAAGTGAAAGTAGAGCAGAATGTAATTAACAAAAATATGATATAGCTTTTTATATTACCATCATTCGAATCGATTAATATTTCTTTGGTATTGTTTCTTTATCATTTAAATATATTATTGACTTCACGTAAATACAACACGATAAATTTATCAGGAAAAATAAATACATCAGTCAATTTTTGGTCACAAGCTCGTTGTTTTTCACCCCCATCATAACTAGTGCGGCTTCCGACTAATGTCTGAGGCGCGTGCGTCAAATTTGAAACGTCTGCTGGTGACCCACCCATGTAGCTGAGTCCCATGTTCGTGGATCTATTATGGTGGTTTTTCCCAGTAAAGGCTGAGAAAGAGAATAAAGAAACAATTGAGCTTTGAGATCACTTCCCCTGTTTATGAATATTATTAAATAAGTTAGTTGTATTGATATCCCACTTACAAAGAGAAGCTAAAGATCATTCTACTCAATTGTAACGATTAGCTCCCAAAGCTTAGTGTCTTGGAGTTGATCGCTTCGGCAGGGAGTTCGGCTCTCAGGCGTCATGTTCCACTTATGACTTGACGCAAGCCGAGCAACAGCAACGCTGCTCAGATAACACTACTCGACAAAATTGAACTTTTTATTTAGGCTGTGGCCCAAAACGATTTTACTGATAGATTTCAAGATTGAACATTTTTTGAACAACATTATTTTTTTGTATGATTTAGTTTTTTTTTAGGAATTTTTTAAAAGGTATTTTTTTATCATTTTTTTGGTTTGGTTAACGAACTGTAGCTCCACCGTTTCTATATAGATTGTAATGAACAATACCTTAATCGTCCCATATTTAATGCACCTAATCATAAAAATATAAAGGACAGGATATAATTTTTTTTCGACTTTTCCTGAGTTTTTAAAGTCATAATTTCGTGAAAAAATACTGCAAAAAAATTATCAAATTTGAACTTAAAAGCTTAATATCTTCCAGACGTTAAGCTGCAGCTACAAAATGTCTGGGTCTGATTTATAGCTGCATTTGTCAGCTTTTCAAAACTGCAAGCAACCATATATAAGATACTTAAGTTATGTGTAAAATAGAAGCAGTACCTCTGAAAAAAACATGAAAAAAATAACAGATTTAAAAAAAATCTTAAAAAAAATAATTAACCATACAAAAAAACATAAATTTTTTAAAAATTTAAAATTCCGAAATCTATTAGAAAAAGTCATTTTGGGCCACAGCGGAAATGTCGTGTTGAGTAGTGTAATCAGATATCCATTTGTTTATTCTATATTCAACGTATATTAGCATATAAGGAATATACAAAATAACAGTTCTTCTGATATTATGGGGTAAGATTCTTTAAAAAGCGTCATAACACTCTACGAAATCTGATGTAAAGAAGAGAGAGACAATGAGCTCTCCCGCTGAAAAACTCTTCCACGTGCAGTGTGCGCGCTCTGGCGGAGGAGCGAGATATAACGGCTGGTGTTGTTGGGAGAAGTAAGAGATACAGATTTCGGGAAATAAAAACAAGTAGGGAAAAAAAAAGAAATCAAATATTTTAAAATCATAATCAAATAGGTCGTTTATTAGATAGAGGAAATAATGAGTGCACCAATTGGCATTCGAACCTTACGTAGCGGTCGTTCATCCTATCTTTCTCTCTATGATTTTACAATCTTTCATAAAATATACAAACTCGCAAACAATAAGTCGAGGTCGCCTAAGAAACATGACGCTCAGTTCATAGTACTATATGCATTGTCATATGAAAAAAATAAAAAAGGCAAGGAAAAAGGCAAAACACTGGGTGAGAGCTGTAAATACAGCCAGAGCGAGGTGCACCCCTTTGATTACATGCCGGAGATTACAGCCCACCTTCATCTGATAAACAACACTGGGGAGAGATGGAGCCAGAGGCAGCGAGTCATCCCCAATAAACCGTTTTAACAAAATTCTGTAATTAATAATAATAATCTTAATAATTTGGATGCAATATGCGAGAACAAAAACCCCTTTCTTGTGGGATGGGAAAATTGCGTCGTGAAAGTTACTTCATCAATTTATTAATTTGAAACAATTTACTTTCAGCAAAAAGTATGACTTTTCATTTCGAGGCGCTCTGGAATCCACTTTTATGAATTTGTTTACTCTTTGTACTGTTAAGCGCGAAATTTACTGCTGTTATACCCACGCGTTAGTGCTAGCTCATACAAAAAGGCCTCTGTTATGTTTAACAGAGACTTATCGATAGCCAAATCGGGCTGCCAAAGCTGTTCGGAGCAATTCACTTTTTTGTTTTTGCCCTGACCAATTTTGCTGATCCAATTTTGAGGTTGGTTTAAACAAAAATTATTTATAAAAAGGGCACAAGCTCAATTGCCCAGCACTTGTCGGCACACACACACGCAAAGGTTTGCAGTGCGCTCATGTGCGATAAAGCAGGCAAAACGGAACATTGTATTGGGGTCAAACACTGTGATACACGTTTACGTGAGCGACAGCGCAGCAGCGCCTTTTCCTAAGCACAATAGGTAGGGCGCGCCGAGACCTGATATACAGCAACGGTAGCAAAGAAAATGTACCCTTGCTGGTTTACCTTTAAAGAATTGGCTAGAGTAGAAGAGGAATAAAATTCAATTAGTCTATAGTGATTTATCCAATCGTAACGATGTGTGTTTGACAACGTTTAAGTAATACCACAGCTCTCATAACTCTTTTAGTCCTTGATACCTATGTACATATGTATGTTTTCATAGACAGGCGGACATCGTAAGATAGACTTGGTTTGTCATTGTTGGATATGATTCGTTCTGACTCAGAACTTCTGAGCACATCAAATATCTGACTCAAAACAACTCAACAATTAGTAATTACTGGACAGGTTGAATCTCATTTTTTTAAATTATTGAAATTTGAAGGGGTATATTGTAATTGTGTAACCAAATTTCATTTGCAGACTCATGTGATATTACACTGTTACAAGTGTATTTTACAATTTTGCACCGCCCCATTCAGTCCCCACGAAATACGAAAATCACATTTTAATAGATAACAGAAAACTTTAAACGCAGTATCGTAGAGAATGACCATATCTGACACAGATCGGATCATTATTATAGCCAGAATAAAGAAATTCATTTTCAGTTGCTTCCTCCTCCTCCTCCAGCACAGCTGACTTATCTCTTTCTCGCTCGCACTCACTCTGCCCTGTGCAATCCGCGACCTTTGCGGAGAAGATCTAGAATTTACATTGAGTTTACATTGTAGATGTAGATAACAGATGTAGCAAAAAAATTTATAAATGTAAAATATTTTTAAATTCTACATAAATTATAAGCTCACATATTTATATACTGACTGAGTACGGGTATAAAAGTATAGTCGGGTCCACAGAAGCGACTCACACGCTCCTTCTCGTTTATTTATATGATATATACGTAAGGTGTGGTAAATTTACTAAAAACATCGTACTGTTAGCATTCTCTGAACAATTTTATTTATTAGTAGTTTATTTTGTTAAGAATAGCTGCCGCTAAAAAGTTAATGTCTAAAAGACATAGGATATATTATTTTTTCGACTTTCCTGAGTTTTTAAATTCAAAATTTCCTAAAAAATACCCCACAAAAATCATAATTTTTGCTTTTAAAAGCTTACTATTTGCCAAATGGTAAGCTGAAATTACAAAATGTTTGAACCGGATTTATAGCTGTATTATTAAAACCAAATGTAAAAAAAATATCTCTAAAAAAGACTTTAGAAAAAAAATACCAGTTTATTAACTATTTAAACTAATAAATATCAAAATATAAAAGACAACCATAAATACATACAAGGTTAGGTTAGGTTATATTGAGGCGGTTGTCGGGATCTCCAGGAACCCGACACACTTAGGCCGGCTACGGCCCGTTGTGATACCGCGAGGATCTTCTCCTCTTCCCTTGTGGGACACTATGTCAGCAATTGTCCCACTTATGAAGTTTGTAATCCTTATAGGACTCATTGTAGACATGTCTGAAATGTCATTCATGAAAGGTGAGCCCACGTATTGTAGCCTCCTTCTACTGAGAGCCGGACAGGAGAAGAACAGGTGTTCCACCGTTTCTTCCTAGTCCTCATCTCTGCAATTACGACAGAAGTCGTTATAGGCTGTTTTGCATGGGTGCCTATTAGCCAATGTCCTGTAAGGGAGCGTATGACTGAGCTCAACCTTTTCCTGCTGAAATCTAAGGCGTTGTTTTTAAAAATGTTGGCTTCAAGATTGTACGTATGGGCTTTTCTCTGATGAGGTCCACCGAGACCAAAAAAATGCAATGTCTATAAAAACACATTTCCATATAAATCTGTTGCGCTATTATAGTCTAAATTTATTTAACGACAACTAATTCACCCAATGGATATAAAATTTCATTAACTTTGATGTGACCTATGAAACCTATTCAAATAAGCAAAAAATTCCCTTTTTCGGTAGTTTTGGTTTTTTTTTTCGTTTTAGCCATGTTTTTTTATTACTATTATCTTAATACCCTCTGCACACTGAGCCCATCCCGGAGGAACGGTGGGAATTTTTGAAATATGTGAAACTCCGATTCACACTGCGACCATCCACCATCCCCCATCCATGAGAAACAGCTGATGCTCATAATTGCGTGCGGAAATTTGTTTACGTCTTTAATTAAAATGAATATTAATAATATTGCAATGGTTGTAAATGTGATTCAACAGAAAAACATATTCTTGACCAAACTAATCATGTTGCTGCACATGGATGATGAGGATGTGGACGAGGAGGAGATATTAGAATTGATATTTGTTTTGAAAAAACTGAAGCGTGGTCATTTGTGACTGCATCTACAAAATTTAATCAATGTTTTAAATACAATATATATGATAGGGCTTTTTAGAAGCGGTTCGGGATATTTTGGGAGAAAGATGTAGCCGAAAACAAAGTTGCTGTTTAATGAAAATTTTATATCGCCATAGCATTGTATACTTTGGGCTGTTTTATGAGTAAATAATAGACGGAGGGCTGTTAGCCAACAGCGTGTGCAATTTCCTGCATGAGTTTTGCAAAACACTACTCATAAACAAATTCCCAGAGGATAGTCCACAAACTATCTCACTTCTGAGTTTTTGTGCCTGAGAATATTTTGACATCAGATGTTTTGTTGTTGTTTTTTTGTAGTGAATTCCGATTTTTCGTTGTGAATGTCAAATATTTATGGTTGCATTTGACAATTATCGAAAAAATACCGCATGGAAACGTGCGAATTAGGAACATCCCAGATGGATGGCGGAATAACTGGGAAATTTTCGGAACGGCAAAACCTTACGGCCCATCCCAGAAATGGATGGGGGATGGTGGATGGTCGTCAGTGTGAAAAGGCTATAAGCCTAGTACTCAGATCAAAACTTGTTTGCTAGCAAAAAAATATTTCATATATTCTTCTAGCGGTCAGTGGTGTGACCAGAGTTTGCACTGCTGTCCGTACGGTTACTGCTCAGACAGCTGCTTGGTTTTGTCTGAAGTTAATGAAATGCCGACCACCGTAAAAACAATATTTGTTGTATATTCATAAAAATTAATAAAAAAATATATGTTAATATCCATATAATTGTCCTTCATATAATGCTGAACTAATCAGATTCTATTTGTCTTCATTATCTGCAATGTTTGCGTTCGTGTTTGCTAGCAGAAGATAAAACATTGATACCATTTTCGAGCGGCTAGCAACATACCAACGAATACCAGCAAATATCATCGGATACTTTTCTAGTATATACCACCTTTTTTTTTAAATCTGAGTACTGCTTTCCGTACAAAGCCTAGAAAACAGTTTGTTTTATACGAATATCAACCCTGATTCTGTTCGCGATCTGTTTTTTCGGATCTACTAGGCTTTATATAAAAAAGTACATTCTTGGAAAAATGCTTGCCCATAATCTTTCTAAAGTATTAGACTACCTCAAAAAAATACGAGAAAAAGGGTTTAATCCTGGCTAACAGTGTATATTTAACTGTTATTAGCCTAAAAATTTTTGTCTTAATTAAATTAAAAAAAAAAAAATACGAATTATATTATATATTTGCGTATAACTATTACTATTTTAAAGAGACATCAATGCACAACATGTATCCAAATTTTCATGAACATAGTGCCTCAACTTTTGCTGAAATCTCAGTTTGAATTGATCGGCGCGAAAACCACTTCCATATTTGTCCCGTGCGAATGGCTCGGTTTTTTGACCAAATCTCGAAAACGAATAGTTGCCTAAAATCGACTTTAGCAACACCTGTAGGGCTAGTCAAGAGGTGTATCATAAAGGTAATGTGCTTTCATCAGACTGCAGCAACAGCGAAGTTGCGATTACCTTGTTAGTTTATATTTATTGTACGAGGGCTGCTATTTAAGTTTCTGTCCTGATAAGGACCCAACGGACACTTGCATTGAAAAGTTTAGCACTTCCTGGGATAAACCTCCACATATAATTTTCATGTACGGCCACGTTTGATATCGATTACCGATAAACGAAAAATTTAGCTCAGACAAAAATTTAAACTAAGGCATTTAGCAAGGCTCCGGCTTCCACTTACTTTTGCGCTTTACGTTTTCAGCCAAAAGTTATACTTTCAGATTCTTTTTTCAGATACCATTTTGAGGTAGGCTTAAATAAAAATGGAAGGGCCTGCCTGATGAAAATGTCCGCGCTATGATTTTCTACCATATTTGAATCCAAGAAGCTTAGCTTAACTTTTATTGACCACCATGCACCATGCAATGCAAATTTAAAAAACTGGTTTCGCGAATTCAATCGTGGATGTCATGTCCTTCGTTGCCGGACGAATTTCGTGAAGGTCGTTAAAAATTAATTGTTGTTTCGATGCTGGGCGCGAAATTATTGAGCAAGATCGTCATGTCACATACAGTGAGATTGAGGTATCCTTGTGCAATATTATTAGGTCAATCAATAGGACTTTCCTTGAACAACACTGCATTCCACATAAAAATCGTCAAAAAATCGCATGGATTGTTGTATGAAAAGGACCCAAAAAAAGCTGTGTATAACATCTAGACAGATGACGAGTCATGGAGTGCCAAAATTGATGCGTAGATAAGTTAAAGTGTTTCAAAAACAATAAAAACCATCTTCAGCCGCCTTAGTTTGGGTTTTCATAGTTAGGACAAAAACTTAAGTAGCAACCTACGTGTGTATGTGATGCATATAATAGTTATATTCTGGGGAATTGGACGCGTCATTAGTTGATGTTTGACTACCGAGCGAAAATGAGTGAAAATGTAAAAGTTGTGGTGCGGTGTCGCCCTATGAACCGAAAAGAAAATGAAAGTAAATGTGAAGTAAGTTCAGTTCAACAACTATAATTTTAGCTACTGTTTTTTAGTAAATTCATACGGAAAACTGTTATGGATTTATTGATTATACTTACTTAAAAGTACCTCAACTTAGCTAACGTTTTGTAATTCATGTATCTACATATGTATGTATGTAGGTACATACCGAGCTCCTAAATTTAAATAAATTTAAAATATTTTGAAATACTCAATAGACAACAAACACCAGTTGTTCAAATAAGAACAATAAAACAGAACAAATGTATGATATCAATCTTAGATAGTTGAAAATCAATATACGCATTGAACAATTTGTTTCTGTCTGACTGACTCATCGGTCA
The DNA here is from genome assembly GCA_035043285.1 of Drosophila subsilvestris. Taxonomy (NCBI): domain Eukaryota; kingdom Metazoa; phylum Arthropoda; class Insecta; order Diptera; family Drosophilidae; genus Drosophila; species Drosophila subsilvestris. The sequence goes on from JAWNNB010002285.1 coordinate 44,158, forward strand.
ACTCATACCATAAATGGATTACCAAAAACTTGTTTTTTGGTAGGCTTTTGTCATAGCCTAATAGTAAAGAATAAAGAAAATATCATTGAAAATGGCTTTATTGCTTTTCAAAATAACGTCATAAAAAAAAATAATAATTTGTTCCATCGAAAAAGCGACATGACCAAATGTTTCTTGGTTACTTCCGACAACTTTAATGACGTTTTATTTGCTTTAAAGCACTCACGCCGCCAATTGCTGTTTTGTGTTGGGCTCGAAACCGGCTACGATGTTAAAAACGAGGCGGATACTCAAGTATCTGATCACCATTTTGTTTTGATCAATTGACGAGAGCCTTTTTTTGGGCATATAACGTATGATTCTAATTAGGAAAATGGTTCTTGCCCTCAATATTGAATATTGGGCCCTTTAATGTAAGAAGCTCGATCTCACGGAATATCTTCTAATAGCCAATGCCGCACAGCATCCCTTTTTTTTCTGGCAGAGCTTCCGGTTTCACATAAAAAAACGGAGTGTGCAAAGGCAAAAAGCAAAACGACGAGTAAATTTAAAAAAAATGTGTAAACATATTATTTTATTTCTTTAAAACATATACAACTTTTGTTTTCTACAGAACATTGTTGAAATTAATGAATACGCAATATCTGTGATTAATCCGTCGGCACGAAACAGTCAAAAAAAAATGTTCACATTCGATAGTGTGTACGACATGATCTCGAAAACTGAAGTTATTTATAACGAAATGTGCTATTCTTTAGTGGAGAGCACGTTAGATGGATACAATGGCACCATATTTGCTTATGGCCAGACTGGCTGTGGTAAAACACATACGATGCAGGTAACGGAATTTTGTTTTTGTTTTGGTGGAGTAATAATATTTTAACTCTTTAAAAGGGCGATGATAACGTTAAAGACGGTTATAATTGCGGAATAATTCCCAGATGCTTTGAGCATATTTTCGAAACAATATCTATGGCCACTAATATTAGATATTTGGCTTTAGTAAGTTATTTGGAAATTTACAATGAAAATATTCGAGATCTGTTGTCTGATTCTACGGTTATTATAAATCATCCGCTAAAAGAAATGCCAGGCGTGGGAGTGACAGTGCCAACATTAACTACACAACCTGTTATTAATGCAAAACAATGCTACTATTGGCTAAAATTAGGAAACAAAAACCGTGTTACAGCTACTACTCTAATGAATGAACAAAGCTCCCGCTCACACACAATATTTACAATAAGCTTGGAGCAATTTCAAGAACCTTCTTCCCCATCAGTATCGAATATTGCATCGGGCGATATTATGGGAGGAATTCGAAGAGGAAAATTAAGCTTGGTCGATTTAGCAGGTTCTGAAAGACAGCGTAAAACTGGAGCTCAGGGTGAGCGATTTAAAGAAGCTACAAAGATTAATTTATCGCTTTCTGCTTTGGGAAACGTAATTTCATCATTGGTCGATGGTAAATCAAAGCATGTACCATATAGAGATTCAAAACTTACACGTCTGCTACAGGTAAATACCCAAAAAATAAAAACAAAGAATGTATTTTTTTATTACATAATATATAAATATATATATATATATATACATATATAGGACTCTTTAGGAGGCAATACAAAAACTCTTATGATATCATGTATTTCACCAGCAGACTCAAACTACGACGAGACTTTATCGACACTGCGTTACGCTAGCAGGGCAAAGAATATTTCAAACAAACCAAAAATTAATGAAGATCCAAAAGATGCTCAGCTTCGTCAGTATCAAAGTGAAATTTTACATTTAAAAAGAATGCTCGAAGAATCCGAACAAAAAATATTCCGTAGGAAAGACGAAGATAACAAAATAGTTCAACTATTTTATACAAATTCTGATTTGCACAGTCCAAAAACAGACGTTGAGATTGCCAACATAACTTTCCCGGCACCTGAAAAACCTGAAAAAGATAGCATATCTAAGTTAAATAAATCAATAAACGAATCAAGCGATGAGCTGCAATTACAAGCAAGAAATCGAATCGATTTTATTAAGCGTACTTTGATAGGAGGTGAACGTGCTAATGATTTGCAGCTAAGGGAACGGCATAGGGTAAGAAAAGTAGCAGCACAACGCCATTTAAGTGCCATCGCGAACGCATTAAGTAGAGTCGAAAGCGAAGATCGAGACCTTTTGCAAGGTCATTATGCCAGCATTACACAAGAAATCAATATAAAAAATGAGCATATAAAAATCTGCAGACAAAAAATTAAAATGCTTGAAAGGGAAGTTGCTGATTTAAACTCCGAGTTTCAGCTAGATCGAGAGGACTATTTAGATGAAATTCGAAATCTCGGACGTAATATAAAATTCTTTCAACAACTATTTAATAAAGTTCAGCCTATTCTCCGAAGAAACGGAAAAAATTGGTAATAGTACGCATATACATTATACATTATACAAAAACACAATAGCTAATTTTTTACCAGGTGTCCCACCATTATTCTAGAAAACTCTGTTTGGAATGATGATCTTAAAGTTTGGAGGATTCCTGACATAGATACCTTAAAGCTACCACCGGCTCATCTGATCCCTGATTTTCAGCGAATCAATAGCTCAGGAATAAATGGTATTAAAAGCTCAAAATATATGGACAAAAATCCCAATATCGCCAGTGTGGAAGTGCAATCTGACGAAAAAGTAAATATTGTCAAAATACTATGCTCTATACTATACCACATTATACATACACATTTTCATATACAAAGCTGTACATAGCTGCTATCAATCTTTGTCCATATCAAACAGAATTTTATTGTTTTAAAACGAGAGGCTATTTGGTCAAAATCGCGGACTGTTACGTTACATTCGCACGCATATTTAAATGGAAATGGTCGCAAAACACACATGAAACTAGGTTTTTTTAAATATTTATTTATTTATTTATTCAAAATTTCAAAACTGTGTTGACGAGTAATACAACACTTTGTAGGATGGATGTAATAGAGTAAACTTAATTTATGCCAAAAACTAATTATTTTCCTTTTTTGACAAGCAAAAAGGTTCGAACTGTTACGTTACATGTGCGAATTTGGTTTATTAAACTTTAAGAAACATTATTTTTAATCTGAAAAACAAATAAAATTATAGCTTGTACTCTTATTTTGAAGTATTAAAACTCCATTAATAACTTAAATTTGGTGCGCTGACATTATTATGGACAATTTTCGCGCTATTAAACATCGCAGCTGTGTTCAAAATTTTGTTTATATCATACAAAAGATAATCAGTATCCTCTTTGATTGTGATTTTCGATTCTGAGCGCTTTAATGCAGCTACAAAGTCGGAAGCACATTTGACTATGCATTCAAGAGACAAAATAAGGACCAAAATAAATAAATACCAATATACCAAACCTATCCCGTGGAAAGTTTCAAAATAGTTCAAGTAGATTTTTATTTCGAATTTTTATTCTTTTGAGTCTATTTTATTTATATTCAAACATCAGAAGTATGTTTGAGTTTAAAAAATCAATATAATATCAAAATATTTGATTAATAATGAAAAATACTGTTACGTTACAAATATAGTTCGTCTCAGAACAAAGACAGAAACGATAATATTGCTAATTTAATGTTTTACTTCAAAAGAAGAATTTAAACGCTCAAAGAATAGTAAGTCTTGTTTTGTTAATGCAATATATTTTAAAATAAAACTTTTCATAATCTGGGACTTTTACGTTACACTAAAAATTGCGGTAGAGCTATTTGCCAAGTCAACCAACATTTTTGTCTGTCAAATATTTCATTAAGTTACTTTCTAATAACTTTATTCTACTCAAAAATGTTGATGAGCATGTAAACAAAATATTGTTTTAATTTTAAAAACCTTTTTGGCACGTGTCATGTTTTTATTCTCTATAATAGCCTTTTCACACTGGCGACCATCTACCATCCCCCATCCATTTCTGGGATGGGCCGTAAGGTTTTTCCGTTCCGAAAATTTCCCAAAATATTCTCAGGCACAAAAACTCAGAAATGAGATAGTTTGTGGGCTATCCTCTGGGAATTTTTTTATGAGGAGTGTTTTGCATGCAGGAAATTGCACACGCTGTTGGCTCAGAAAAACAGCCCAAAGTATACAATGCTATGGCGATGTAAAATTTTCATTAAAAAGCGCATCATTGTTTTCCGCTACATCTTTTCCCCAAAATGTTCCGAACCGAAAGACATAGCATATATATTTGTATTTAAACCATTGATTGGATTTAGTAGAAGCAGTCACAAATGACCGCACTTCAGTGTTTTCAAAACAGAAATCCATTCTAATATCTCCTCGTCAAAGTTGTCCACATCATCATGATCCATGTCCAGCAACATATTTTGCTGCTGAATCACATACACAACCATTGCAATATTATTAATATTCATTTTAATTAAAGACTTAAACAAATTATGAGCATCAGCTGTTTCTCATGGATGGTGGATGGTGGATAGTGCCAGTGGGAATCGGAGTTTCACATTTGTCAAAAATTCCCTCCGTTCCTCATAGATGTGCTGTGTGGGAAAAGGCTATAACCAAAGAAAAAATCAAAACCATCTAGATTGTGAATAAATAATATAATAATAATAATATAATATAAAGAATTAATGTTTGACGTGGTTTCGTTTTTTACGATTTTGACAATATGTATTTCAATGCTTTATCAGTCTCCGTACGTCTAATTTCGATCAAAAATTGTCCGTCAGTTTAAATCATAATACAACTTTTTACGGAAGATGGAGGGCCCGGTTGTAGACACCATTATGTTCTTGCTTCATAACTTTTGACCATTTGCATACACACATACCCACATAATAAACAAAACTAAAAAAAATATTAAAGGAAATCACCACAAATAACGTGACACTGGAAGTTTAATTATTTTAAGAGCCTTCTGGCATAAGGAACAAAGAAGATGACACGTTTTAACAATAATCATCGTAATCAGAGTCGCAATGCTTGCATGTGAAGTAGCGGGCACGCATATCAGCGCACTTTAAATGCACCGGACGACTACATTCATTGCATTTAATGGAGTTTGCGGCAGTCAATGTCCTTGGCAGAAGGTGCAGGTGCAGGTGCAGATGATACAGAAGTCCTGATCATATTCAGATACAGCCTTGGTGCTCTTAGCTGATGGTTTAGATGGAGTTTCCTTAGTGCGCTTAGTGTATGGTTTTGGTAGTGCTGCCTTCCGTCTACCTTTTTCTGGGGAGTAACAGATACCTGCAAATTTTGTAGCTTAGCATGTTTCTTGGCTGTTTTTTCTCCAAAGAAACAATGCATTCAGGAGAAGTAAGCACGCAGCTATCCATCGGCCTTCTACCACGATTCAAAGGCTTCTTTGGTGTATCCGCTTGCAGAGGACCAATTTCTTCCAAAAGTGATAGGCAGCTCGTTGAAGATTCACAGTGATAATGTTAATTAGTTGTACTACCTAAATCACCTAAATCCCAATAAATTTTCTTTCTCTCTCGCTCTTTCTGTTCGTAGCGCTCTCAGTTAGAAGCTGTTACTGCAACCCTCCTCTCTCATCACAGTTTTTTCCGTATTCGCTTTAAGCATTTGCTGTGCACAATGGTCTGATTGCTATTTGATTTAAACTTTTTTATTTAAAACAAAAATAATTAAATGACATAACATTATGAATTTTTCTGTCGTCTGTGCCAAAAAACCTGCAAGAAGCAGATTACCCATGACCAGCCTAATATCCCTTGCTGGCTCTGCGAAAGCGTAGTGCACGCAAAATGTGTAGGGATTACGGGCCGTGTAGGAGATGCCATTTCCCAAAACAATGGCCTGCACTATAGTTGTGAGTGGAGTGTGGAGTGGCTTCAAAGAGCTGATCGTTGGCTTTAAACAGCAATATGATCGGCTCTTGGCCATGGACACTCAGTTCAGCAGTTTGCAGCTGCTGGCTGAGTCTCCGAGGCGCAAGAAGTCTAGTCCGCGGGATTAGTCGGCAGGTGCCGACTGCCTCTCGTCCACCGGAATTCGAAAAACTTACTCCGACCACTCCGTCTGTGCAGCAGTTGATCACGTTTGTCACTCCAAGGGCAACGATCGTTGCTTGTGAAGGAGGTTCGGGACCCGAATGCATCACTTCGGAGAGTATGCAGTTTGAAATGTCTGTAGCGTCCGTGTCCGTCGAGTCCGCACCCAACTCCTTAACTACCCTATCAGTTTCGCTCCCACTAGCTAATAGACGTCCCGGACCTCCGGATATTGCCATCACAGATCCCGCACGGCTTGCCCCTGACCTTACATCTAACGATGTAACTGCTTTTATTCAAAGCAAAATAAAAACAGATGGCTTATTTATTTATTTATTGAGGAATTAACAAATATCTGCTAATATAAATGAGTATATGAGAATTAAAATTAAAGGAAAAAAGGGATATAAGAGTAATTAAAAACTAGAGAATTTTAGGTACAGGTACATATATCAAACTAGCTATAATTTTAAAGGATAATTCAGTGGATAGGGTATGATGAAGATTATTATAACTTAAGCATGAAACTCTGAAAGGCTCATGCTGAGCGTAATTCGGCCTACAGAAGAGTAAACGAAACGGACGAAAGATACGGGTAGGTCTAAGGGGAACAGAAAAGTTAAGTTGGCCATGAAGTGATTCTGAGTCCACAAGCCCAACTAGGAGCTCGTGAACAAACATAACGCCGTTACAGATTCGGCGATGTCGCAATGAAGGGAGGTCTACAAGTTGTAGCCTCGATTGATAAGGGGGCAAGAGTCTATCCGAGTCCCAGTTAAAATTACGTGAGGCAAAAATTTAAAATTATTTTTGTACTGATTCGAGAATAGCTTGTTGCTCCTTGTACTGTGGACTCCACACACAAGAACAATATTCTAGAATCGGACGAACCAAAGAGACATAAACAGGCAGGCTCCGGTTTTCCCTTTCACCAAAAAATGTGATTTACTTTTTAAAACGAAAATTAAGGCGCTCCCGCACACGTGAAATGCATGACTTTTACGTTTTGAAAACGGCAACGAATTCCTCGCCGTAATGAAAAGTAAACGTCTTTTTATACAACTAAACAAATTTTAATTGAAAAAGGAAAAAATATATGACTTATTGATGCATTGACATGAATTTGACACTATTAACTGGTAAATGGAGCTTGTGCCCTTTTTATAAATAATTTTTGTTTAAACCAACCTCAAAATTGGATCTTCAAAATTGGTCAGGGCAAAAACAAAAAAAGTGAATGGCTGTGGCAGCCCGATTTGGCTGTCGATAAGTCTCTGTTAAACATAACAGAGCCCTTTTTGTACGAGCTAGCACTAACGCGTCGGTATAACAGCAGTAAATTTAGCGCTTAACAGTACAAAGTGTAAACGAATTCATAAAAGTGGATTCCAGAGCGCCTCGAAATGAAAAGTCATACTTTATGCTGAAAAGTAAAACGCAAAGTGATTGTGAAAGCCAGAGCCTGCCTGATAGTGTTTTGGTGACATACGGGTCGTCAAACTCTTTGGACCAACGGTTTATAAATGCTGGAACACCCTTAGCTTTATTTACAGTTACAGCTAAATGGCTTTTAAAACACAACCTATGATCGAAAAGAACTCCAAGGTCATTTGAGCTCGAAATTCGTTCAAGGGCATGATTTCCTAGAGCGTACGAGACAAAATGTGGAGCGCGACGGTAAAAGTTATAAGTTTGCATTAAGAAAGGTTCAGAAAAGGGAGATTTGTTGAACACCAAATTTGAAACTTGTTTGGGTCGAGTTGAAGGCGTGTGTGCAGGTACCAATCAGAGTAGGAGAGGTAGATTTTAACATCGACAGCGTACATTATAGCCTTTTCACATTTGCGACCATCCACCATCCCCCATCCATTTCTGGGATGGGCCGTAAGGTTTTGCCGTTCCGAAAATTTCCCAGTTATTCCACCATCCATCTGGGATGTTCCTAATTCGCACGTTTCCATGCGGTATTTTTTCGATAGTTGTCAAATGCAACCATAAATAATAGACATTCACAACGAAAAATCGGAATTCACTACGAAAATGTAAACAATGACAGACAGGAAAATGAAAAAAAAACAACAACGAAACATCTGATGTCAAAATATTCTCAGGCACAAAATTCAGAAGTGAGATAGTTTGTGGACTAACCTCTGGGAATTTGTTTATGAGTAGTGTTTTGCAAAACTCATGCAGGAAATTGCACACACTGTTGGCTAACAGCCCTCCGACTATTCTTTACTCAGAAAAACAGCCCAAAGTATACAATGCTATGGCAATATATAATTTTCATTAAAAAGCGCATCGTTGTTTTCGGCTACATCTTTCTCCCAAAATGTCCTGAACCGCTTCTAAAAAGTCCTATCATATATATTTGTATTTAAAACATTGATTGGATTTTGTCGAAGCAGTCACAAATGACCACGCTTCAGTTTTTTCAAAACAAATATCCATTCTGATATCTCCTCCTCGTCAAAGTTGTCCTCATCATTATCATCCATTTCCAGCAACTTGATTAGTTTTGTCAAGAATATGTTTTTCTGTTGAATCACATTTACAACCATTGCAACATTATTAATATTCATTTTAATTAAAGACGTAAACAAATTTCCACACGCAATTATGAGCATCAGCTGTTTCTCATGGATGGGTGATGGTGGATAGTCGCAATGTGAATCGGAGTTTCACATAATTTAAAAATTCCCAACGTTCCTCCGGGATGGGCTCAGTGTGCAGAGGGTATTAGTGTAGAAGAGTATGTTATAACTTGAGGAAGGTCATTCACAAATAAAATAAACAGAAGTGAACCTAAATGACTACCTTGTGGCACTCCTGATGTAACATTAACGACATTCGACAACACATTAGTAAACAAAACACGTTGTGTGCGGTTAGACAGATATGTATGACGAGATCCAGTTTAGGAGATTAGTGGGGAAACCAATTAAAGAAAGCTTGTGAATTAGCAGAGAATGGTTCACGGAGTCAAAGGCCTTGCTAAAATCCGTGAAAATTACGTCAGTTTGGCGGAAAGCTTTGCAATACCTCGGTAGTTCTCAATGTGAGATCTTGAACACTTTTTGTAAAGCGGAATTATGTAGGATTCATTCCAAATCACTGGAAGACGAGACCGTTCCAATGATAGGTTGAAAATATATGTCAAGGGTTTGCATAAGGACTGCGCACAGTGTTTTAAAATACAATTTGGCACCTTGTCTCGACCCGCAGAGAATGATATGTCAATAGTTGATAAGCCATCTAGAACATCACTCTCCTCAAAGAAAGGTAGAAAAATGCTGTTGGCATGAGGTAAATGTTAGGGATACGGAGTGGATGCGTGGGTTGCGTTGATTGGAGAAGGTGGCAAATAAATTTGCAATACCAGCAGCAGAGGATTCTGATTTGTTTTGATAATGAAGGGATGGAGGAAATGCATTGGACTTACGTTTAGAATTTACGACCGAATAGAATTTTTTTGGATCACTACTAAAATTTTGTCTACATCGGGAAAGGTGTTGGTTATAACAAAGACTATTAACAGTAAGGAATTGAGAACGAGAGGAGGATTATTGGGCAAAGACAGACCTAGATCCAGTATTCTGATATAAGACAAATTTTTGCAGAGCCAGGGAGGTTTTGACGAAACCGATTTACAGGCAATTACAGGAACATATATATCAAGGGCGTCGTTAATAGTGTCATAGAACGAATTGACTGTTTCTTCGATGTTCGGTAACACATGGAGAAACGTCCAGCCAACGTGCAAGAGGTGGAGACTTAGCTCAAAAGAATTAGTTTTCCGAAAACACTTAATGCTGCTAGGTGCCATGGGATTAGTAGCGCAACTGGATCGGACACACTCGAGGGATATAGCTAAAGTTGGATGGGAGGGGTCTTCAGGAAGTGATACTGGACTTACTATGGAGACCGTAGCAAGAGCAGCATCACAAACAAACGTAAGGTCTAGGAGTCTGACCCTACTATTTCTTATGGAATTAATTTGGACAAGGGAGACCATCTATAAAATCGTTGTGGTAATTTGGTAGCAAAAGGTTAGACTCGTCACTAGGCAGCCAGGAAAGAAGTGGAAAGTTAAAATCACCCATGACAATAATTTGATCGTTGCAACCTAAAGTAGATGTAATAGTCTGAATTGCAGAAATGTGATATGAGTCAACCTCAGCAACTGACTTGGGAGGAATGTAAGAGCAAGTCAAATAGATCGATACCGATCCAACACGAACTTTGACTGCAATGAATTCAATCCCATAGATATTGCCATAGATATTGAGTGGGACCAACTCAGATGAGAAATCCGTTTTAACAGCAATCAGAACCCCACCAGCAAAAGATGGACGGTCCAATCTACAGGTGATAAACTTTGGAACCAAAAATTTCATGATCATAGACGGAAGAATTAAGCCAGGTTTCAGTTAAAGCGATAGCGTCAATGTCAAAAGAGACACTATTCGTATGAGTTTGACACAATTTGTCTAACAGACTGCGCACGTTCTGGTAATAAATGATAAAAAGGTTATTTAGTTTTTTGAACTACCAGGGCCAGTAATATTGGGACTCTGGATAGAGTCTTTATATAGAAACTCATGAATAATTGTATGCTCAGGCCAAATAGACGGATCAAGTGATCTGGATAGTAAACAGCCAGGGAGAAGAATCTTAAAGGAGAAAATATTGCGTTTATGTCTAAAAATGAATTTGGTCAAAATTATATCATTAAGCGAGGCGTTAAGTCTAGAGCAAAGATGTTGTTTAACATCCTCTATTGTATCCTCCGGTATAAGTGGGGAGATGAAGATAGCCTTACGTGGTAACACTGCTCTTAGTTGAAGTCCCGAGCGAGAGAGTGAAGGTGGAGCCACACCCAAAAGAGATCTCGTAGCAGGAACAATGGCAGCGTCGATGGAAACGGAAGGAACAGGAACAGTGGGGCATCATCAGCAGCAAGCATACCCACACTGGGAGCACTCACAGCGGTGCCGGCAGTGATGGGTGCAGTATCTGCTTCATTGTTGTTGGGTGTAAGAAACACCGGAGGGACTGATGGCGGATTGACTAACGGCGAGGCCTGACCGCTCGGAAAAGCAAACAATTCCGATGTATGTAGATGAGAAGCAGGCATTCCAACTACAATCGGTTGCAAGAAGTTGTTGTTATCAGTATGAGGGATTTCCCGTCTAGGAGATTCACTCAAGAGTTTGAGGCCAAGGAATTGTGTGTTCCAGGGTCAGGAACTTGTCCTTGAGAGCGATAAATTGCTCCCGGACGTCCTGAAAACCAGTGCGAGTCTCAGTGCCAGTCTCATTAAAGTGCGCATCTCGGCCTCAATCTCCCGGCAGGCCAAACATGACCAAGTCAGACCCATGCGTTTTGAGATGAGATCTTGTAGACGTCCATAATTACCACCACCAGCACACTTATATGGGAAACATTGTCGCATAGCCAGCAGCTGAGGAATGAATCGCCGACTATGATGCCACCGAATTCGCATTTCTTTGCACTACAGACAACAGCCATTTGTAACAGCAGTCGATCCACTGTGCTGGAAGAAAAACGCAAAGTGAGAGCGCAAGCAATGTAAGAGAGCAGGCAGCAGAGCGAGCGCCGATCAGCAGCAGCGGCAGACGATCCAGCGAGGTGACGGAAACAAACGGTGAAGCTCACGAAAGCAGAGACACCGAAAATATCAGTTCAAGAAGAATGCAGGCGAATTCCAGAGAGAGAGAGCAAGAGAGCGTGTGTAGGTAGGCGATGCAACAGGAGCACGAGCGATGAGCACAGAGAGCGGTGATCCAAAGCCAAATGGATAAAACCACTAGAAAATCGCTTGAGAAAGTTTGTTTAATGTTCGGAATGTTTAATTTATACTGTCACAATTGTTAGCAGGTGAAACACATAAACCCGGCACAATTAGTGATTAGCTATGATGGGTTTAATGATGTACACGATTATTAGCAATTCATAATGAGCTATTATCGCAAAAAGGCAGAAAAGGCAGGAGCGATGTGAAAGTACGACCGGCTAAAGAAACTGACGCAACGTTTAAAGGTGGAGAAGCTTAATTTCTCTTATGCCAGGGAGATAGCTTCCTTCAAAATAGGCGTCTCCTCGACTCCTTTCGCCACCATTTGCTCTGCCAAATTTTGGGCGGAGCATTTGGTGGTGAAAGAATACAAGGCTAAGAAGAAGAATAGCCCCCCCATAACACTTCCTAGTAGTCAGACCAGTGCCACCCTCATCTTCCCGCTCTACTTCAACCCATCCAAAAACTAACTTCCTCACTTTTAGTTACTTATCAGAATGCTAGAGGCTTGCGTAGTAAGCTGAGCACTCTTTTTCCTGAGAGTCTCTCATTCTCGTCTCACGTTATTGTGTTTACCGAGACCTGGTTTAAGCCGGACATCCTTAGTTCCAAAGTTTTGGCAGGTCAGTACACAATCTTTAGAAATGATCGTTCGTCTCGACGTGGAGGCAGTGGACTCAAACTTTACGTCAGAAAGACCTGGAATTCCTGTGCGTAAAACTGATTCTCCCAGGCTTTTCCATTTTCATTACTTGCTCGTATATTCCACCTTCCTCGAATATCTTAATATACGAGCATCACTTGTCCGCTTTAAAAACTGTTTCTTCCTCGCTATCAGATAAGACCATATGATAGTTCTTGGCGACTTCAATTTTCCAGGTACTGCTTGGTCTTCGGCTAACGAATCCAATACCCTTGTGCCCATGCCACGACATGACTTCATCGACGGCTTGTTGGACCTATCCCTGTCTCAAGTCAACCATGTGAAAAATTCCTTGGGTAGATTGCTTGATCTGTGCTTTGTCTCGGATCCGACCATAGCGTTGCTAACCCGAGCCCTTCCGCTCACTATACCTGAAGACTCCTACTATCCTACATTCGAAGTGCGGTCGATATTGGGCCTACTGTTTTGGATCGAACGGGTAAGCTATCTGAACGTGCCCGTTGCTTTCGTAAAGCCGAGTTTACGAAGCTTAATAACATTCGGGATTTTGATTGGTCCGCTCTGTACTTGTGTACTGACGTTATGAATGGCACAAACATATTTTACAATGTACTTGACACACTTTTTGATTCTTGTGTCCCACTTTCTTGTCCGGTTAGATCTGGGAAGCCTCCTTGGTTTACCAAAGAGTCATCCAGTCGAAAAAACTTAAAATCAAGACTATCAGGCAGGCTCCGGTTTTCACTTTCACCAACAAAAAATTCGATTTACTTTTCAAAACGAAAAGTTAGGCGCTCCCGCACACGTGAAATGAATGACTTTTACGTTTTGAAAACGGCAACAAATTCCTCGCCGAAATGAAAAGTAAACGTCTTTTTATACAATTAAACAATCTTAATTGAAAAAGGAAAAAAATAGATGACCTATTGATGCATTGACATGAATTTGACACTATTAACTGGTAAATTGAGCTTGTGCCCTTTTTATAAATAATTTTGGTTTAAACCAACCTCAAAATTGGATCTTCAAAATTGGTCAGGGCAAAAACAAAAAAGTGAATTGCTCCGAATAGCTTTGGCAGCCCGATTTGGCTATCGATAAGTCTCTGTTTAACATAACAAAGGCCTTTTTGTATGAGCTAGCACTAACGCTTGGGTATAACAGCAGTAAATTTCGGGCTTAACAGTACAAAGTGTAAACGAAATCACATAAGTTGATTCCAGAGCGCGTCGAAATGAAAAGTCATACTTTTTGCTGAAAAGTAAAACGCAAAGTTAATGTAAAAACCGGAGCCTCGCTTGTTCGTCCGATTTTAGAGTACGGCTCTTGTGTATGGTGCCCCCAGTACAAAGTACACCAGGACCGTATAGAATCAGTCCAGAAAAACTTTTTACTTTTTGCTCTGCGTGGCCTCAACTGGGATGCAGGTGTGAGACTGCATTCTTACCCTCGTAGATTGCTTTTAATAAACCTTCCAACCTTAGTTAGTCGTAGAAAAATGCTTGGTGTGATTTGTATGCACAACCTGATCAAGGGTGACGTAAATAGCCCTGACTTGTCTACTAGAAACTTTATTCCTTTGTTCCTTCCACTTTGTAGATCAAATAATTTCTTGCATGAACCGTTTAGGGTATTATGCTCGGACTATAATTCTCTCTACCTTACAATATCCACCACTAATTCCCTTCCTCTTCTTAAATCACTAATATTAACATACCTTTCCCGTAATTAGTACTATTTCTTAGCTATCTTTGCATGTTTAGGTCTTGAGTTGTGTTTAGCTCTAATTTTCCTCGAATATTAGTCTAACCTCTATCTTTCCTGCATGTTCGCGATCGGTTCGGTAACACGCGTCGCGTCATGCGGCAGCGCCCCCGGTCGGTTGGTCGGGAGGAGGGGCTGCGTTTCTAGCCTGGGTTCCGCGGTTCGGCTTGGTGTCGCATGGGCCACTTGATGGTGCAGTCATTGCATATCAACAACGATAACATGCAACAATTATCTCAACCAAATACACGCATTAAATACAAATACACTCTGCCCACAACCGGTATCATGGCGTTTTTCAAAACCAGGCCTGGCAGCCAATTTTTCAAAAAGACCAATAGATAGATAGATGCATAGATTTTGGTTAAAAACGAAGATAAATAACAAACTAAACACTAAAGTTTTTGGAAAAAATGTACACCCATTTTTTCGCAGTTCAAAAATAATAAAATTCGGGTTTAAGTTGTTTTTCCCAATTGGTTTCATTACGCTTCTACACCAATGTATATATCTGTTTCGTTATCAGCACGAAAGCTGCGTATTTATAACGAATATGACTCCCAATACTCAAATCAGTTGCACTTGCTGGTTACCAAGTTGTAACCCTGTCCACAACCATGCCCTCTCCCTTACATTTGTTGCCATTGAAGCAATCGATCAAACAAGTATTTGTGGACCTTCGTCTTGGCGGCTGAATGACTCGTTTGATAGAGTTGCCATTGCACGTCAAAGTCCCAATAAAAACGTGGCTTTATATTCTTGCGTAGTATTTATTTATTTATTTATAGAGTTCGAAACGGGAATATACCGTACCGTATAAAAGTATAAATATTTTTATTTGAAAGATTGATCAAAATGAAGATCTTGTTAGGCACTTATTTTTGAACATTGAAACCAAACTGTAGTTGTATGTACATTTACATATGTATGTAGCTTTCGGCTTACCAACAATGTACTTAAGAAAATTTTGAAAAATTTTCGCCAATCTTCTTTTTTGTTTTTAAACATTTTTTATATCATATCACCCTGAAGTCAAACTTGTGTTGCATTGTACTCTCAGATCATTAGAGATGCAAGAACAAATGTTGGCATTGGTTACTTGTGATCTTAAAATATAGATATATTATTTATAGATATGTATGTATGTACTAATCATTGTTTGTTTATGAAGGACTCAGAAAACTCAGACATAACCAAAGAAACGTACAATGTAAATATACTTCAAAATTACTTTCGGTCAAGCCGTCAAAAAAATAAGGACTATGAACCAAGTACACATCGGACTAAGAAGTTTCATGTAGACACAGGTATTTAAAAACCCGCTATAAATATATGCTATCGCACACATATGTATTTACATATGTACAAAAAATATATACATATGTATGTACATACAACAAATTTTAATGCAACTTACGATGAAGTTTGAGATTAAGGTTACATAAATGAATACATCAGTAATTAATCAATAACCGTTTTCGCAGATCTTATATCATCCAAAACCAATATTCCTATGCCAACTCAACTAAAAAAACTGGTCTTTCCAGTAAAAGATACAACAGATCTTTCAAAAATTGATAATCGTTTGGGACTGGAAAAATGAATACACACTACGCCCAATAGAAATGATGGAATGGATTTTATAATGATAGATGAAGTAATTTCAGCTGAATTTAATAATATTTTAGATAAATCATATGCGTCTGTAGCTAAATTTTAAGCATTGTCAATTAACCTCAAACATGCCTTGCGATACATAAAATGAAATAAAATGTTCGAAAAATCGTCACCGTCTCTAATGTACTTATTATGTTAGCTCCACGAGAATCGGTGTTTTTAGCAAAAACCTGTGACGTCCACATATAACGTAGAATCGTAGAGATTACTAATTACTAGATATGCATACGATCGGATAATCGGATAGTACTGGGTATAAAAGTAGTGACGCGGCATTTGCCGCGGCCTGTACGACGACAAACAAAGATTACACTGCCGCACATGTCTTCGATTAGAACTAACGCTTCGTTGCGTACTTCGTCGTTAATTTAAAGATTGAAATTCGAATTTGTCGTGCGAACTCGTCAGCCATCTCGTCCCACAATGCGGTTGGGTTCGACGGATGACGTGTGGCTATGATGATTGCAAACTATGTACAAATTTGATTCGCTGGCGCAGAAGCACTTGCTTTGGCGAGCGTTGAGTGCCAATGTGTATCGTTTTCGAGCAAATTCATCCCAAAAAGTAGCGCACAGTACGCAAGAAAGCGAAGGATGTTAGGCCTCTAAGTTTCACTAAAAGAAAGCAAAGATAGAAATATTCGTCTTGGCGTGGATAAACTGTGTATATTCGTCCGAGGGCATCAGTCGAATAGACATCAGCGAAGCCAGCGTCACTTCTTTTCTGGCCTTGAACCTTCTTTGTTTAAGCGTTCCATGTACAACAGTGTGGCATTATCGAATAGAGTAGTGTCCTTACAAACGGATCGCTTACGCAAGAAATTTGTCAATGTTGTCGCTGGTGGTCGTTATGCTCTTTGCGCTGCATTTGCGTCCGTAATGTACATACGCTGGCCAGGTGAACTGCCAAACGCACGACAGTCGGGTGACGTTCATGGATCGGAAACCAAAACAGCCGCCAAATTGACTTGTTACAATTATTAACCATACAGTATATAGATGTGCCAATTCGTACAACGAAAGTGTTACAAAAAAATTTCCAGTCCCACGCTCTCAGGGCCTGGGCTCTCAGGGGACCTGAGAGAGGAAGACTATGCTCTCATGGGACCTGAGATAGTAAGAGAGAGCACGCCCATGGTGCAACATGCCAGTCGTTTGTCAAACGGCGTCGAAAGAGGTTGTGTAGCGCACGATTTTTTTTTGTCTTCTTCTTCCTCACAAATAAAATTCTTTCTATTACTATTAATATTTAAAAAAAAATTTTTTTTTATTTTCTTGAAAATTTTTCTGAATTATGAATTAAATGTCAGTATTTGTTGTTCATCAATTCGATTTATTATTATTCATATTTATTTATTAGCGAAAAAATGTTCTCGCCTGTCAGCGGAGAAGTAAAACATACTATTCAAATTAAAAAAAATTTTTTTTTATTATTTTTTAAACATATTTCTGAATTATGAATTAAATGTCAGTATTTGTTGTTCATTATTTCGATTTATTATTATTTATATTTATTTATTAGCGAAAAAATGTTCTCGCCTGTCAGCGGATAAGTAAAACACTTTTCTGTCTTCTTCTTCCTCACAACTAAAATTCATTCTATTACTATTAATATTTTTTTAATTTTTTTATTTTCTTGAACATTTTTTCTGAATTATGAATTAAATGTCAGTATTTGTTGTTCATCAATTCGATTTATTATTATTCATATTTATTTATTAGCGAAAAAATGTTCTCGCCTGTCAGCGGAGAAGTAAAACACTTTTCTGTATTCTTCTTCCTCACAAATAAAATTATTTCTATTACTATTAATATTTTTTTTTAATTTTTTTTATTTTTGTAAACATTTTTCTGAATTATGAATTAAATGTCAGTATTTGTTGTTCATTATTTCGATTTATTATTATTCAAATTTATTTATTAGCGAAAAATGTTCTCGCCTGTCAGCGGAGAAGTAAAACACTTTTCTGTCTTCTTCTTCCTCACAAATAAAATTCTTTCTATTACTATTAATATTTTTTTTAAATTTTTTTTTATTTTCCTAAACATTTTTCTGATTTATGAATTAAATGTCAGTATTTGTTTTTCATTATTTCGATTTATTATTATTTATATTTATTTATTAGCGAAAAAATGTTCTCGCCTGTCAGCGGAGAAATAAAACACTTTTCTGTCTTCTTCTTCCTCACAAATAAAATTCTTTCTATTACTATTAATATTTTTGGCCGGCAAAAATCCTCCAGCTGAACCCTCCCCGAGGGCGCCGGCTGTGCAATGGGCACTGCATTATCCCGAATCGGGTAATGCATTGCCGCTTGCTGTGTCCGGGGTAATGCAGTGTCCAGGTAAGGTCAGGTCCAGGTCTTCCCGATATAACATTGGGGGAACTGAACCATGACCATGGCTGGAGGTGCCTGGCGGGTAGGCATAAAACGCTAGGGGGTGGTTCCCCCGATAAATATTAACTTTATGGACCTTCGGGCCACCATGGAGCGGAGAATGGATCAAACCGGGACTGGGATGTCAGTCCAAACGTCGGTGGAAGGCGTGACTGCTACCACCGGCGGGCACGGAGAGGAGCAATCCTCTCTGCGTGTCGCCAGCGGTCACAACTCTGGTATGGCGGGAGCAGGCCCTACCAGTTTTAATGCTACTGCCTCAAAAACGCCTCAGTGCACGCTGAGACGCACAGGTGCTGTTGTCGAGACAGGCTCGGACCTGGAGAGCGTTCTCAGCGTCAGTAAAACCGAAGAGGATAGCCTACTTCGCTCGCCGGAACCAGGTTCCAGCTCCCTGCGTAGGGAAGGGCCGAAGCGTTCCAGGGAGGGAATGAAGGCGAAGTCCCAATACAAGGCGGCCCTCAAAATCAAGAGCCGGCTCCAAGGCAAGGTTGGCATCTCCCAGGAGGAGAAGAGCAAACTGGCCTGGGCTGAGCAAAAGGTAGAGGAGGGACGTCTTCACTACTCGCAGCTGCCTCAGATGCAGGCGACGAAGGGCGAATTCGCCAATAAGGTTGAGGAGATGATGGCCACCAAAAGGCAACGCTCGATCGAGAGTGCCAAGGACACTCCGGCGAGCAAGCGGCAACGCGGGCCCAAGGTGGTCATCACCCAAAGCGAACAAGCCAAAACAGAAGGCCAGGATGAGTGACGTGTCCAAGAGACACCTCATTGTGGCCCTGATCGATCGCAGCGAGGAGAACGGAAAGATGACGGCTGAGCAGTGGAAGCAGGTCCACGCCAAGCTCGTCGAATCCCTCTTGAGCGAATGGAGGACGAGCCGGACGCTCCCATGCCCACATTTGACGGTGCGGGATGGTTGAACGGGGTAAAGATCCTGAAGTGCAACGACGACCCGACGAGGAAGTGGTTGGTGCAGGCGGTACCCAAATTGGAAGCGCTGTGGGAGGGGGCCAAGCTGGAGGTGGTGGACATGGAGATGATCCCGTCCGTCCCGAAGGCGAAGGTGCTCTTCCCCATTGCAGTCCAGGGTGACCGAGCACTGAAGCTTCCTTCAGCGTCAGAACGCGGACGTGCCCACGGCGGACTGGAGGATCATCCACGCTGGTAGCCCATTACCCAATGAGAGGGGCCAGCACATGATCCTGCAGATAAGCAAGGAGGCGGAGGACATCCTCTACCCGAGATTTGGGAAGATGGCGTGGGGCGTAGGCATCGTCTACCTACGTCTCAAAAAACGCCACCCAGGCGACAAGGATGCGCACACCCTGTAGGCAGGCGAGGTGAGAAGGACCTAGGTCTAGATACCATCCTGGAGGCCGCCCAGGGTCTTGCGTTGGACGACTCGGAGGAAGAGGAGGAGGACGGAGACCTGACCGTGATAGTCAACCCGTCGATGGAGGTTGAGCCAGCCACTCATGACAGTGAGGGTGCTGCAGCTCAACCTTCATAAGAGTAAGCTCGCGTCGGCGGAGCTCCTTATTGCCTTGGAGCAAGGGCCCGTCGACATAGCTTTGGTCCAGGAGCCATGGATTGCCTCTGGCAATGCTGTGGCCGGACTAAAGTCCCCAATTACACCTCTTTCACCCACCATCGGTAAGCAGGATCAGAACCGCCGTACTTGTACGAAAGGGCATCCACGCTTACCTAATGTCTCATTACAGCACTGACGACCTAACTGCGGTGATGCTCGAAAGCGAGGACAAGCGCCTGATGGTAGCTTCCGCTATATGGCACATGACAGGACCGACTCCACCGGAAGAGCCAAGGAGTCTGGTGGCGCAAGCCAGCCCGAAGGACCAGCAGCTTCTAGTTGGTACGGACGCAAACTCCCACCACAGCGTGTGGGGAAGCCCCGATATCAACGACCGAGGTGAGTCACTTCTAGACTTTATACTATCAACTAACCTAGATTTAGCAAACGTGGGAGAGAAACACACCTTCGTAGGTCCCCTCGTCTAACGTTCCAGACCTAACACTCGTAACGGGAAAGAGTACTTTGGTATCTGACTGGAGAGTCCTTGAAAGACCATCCTTTTCAGACCACAAGTACATTCAGTTTAAATGCGATTTAAACATTCTCCGAAGGAACTGTCTATAGAAACCCCCGGAACACAAACTGGGAAAAGTTTAAAAAGACAGTTACCTCGAAGCTCGCGAATCGTCCGGGCACAGTGAAATCTCCAGAAGACATAGAGACGTCCCTAGAGACACTATCCAAGGAACTAATGAATGCGTACCACGCATCATGCCCACCCTCGAGAACGAAGAAGAGGACCAAACCACTTTGGTGGAACCGGGACCTATCGCTTCAAAGAAACAACCTCAAAGATTCTTCAAATCAGCCAAACTGGCGAACGATGAGATAATCAATGAGGAATACAAAACCCAACTCAGGGAGTACAAGAAGGAAATACGCAGGGCACAAAGAAACTCGTGGAGGAATTCTGCTCCAATATCGAGAAAGTCCCAGAAACGGCTAGACTCCGGAAGTTTCTATCGAAGCAACCCACCACACAGAGTCAGCTGAAGCGAAGCGACGGACAGTGGACTGACGGCAGTGAGGAAGCCCTAACAGCACTGATGTGCTTCCCAGGATGCACCGAGGTTGCTGACGCTACAGCGCATCAGGACCTAGCAACTGAGGAACAACATCCCCCAACAGACCTCATATCGTCTAAGAGAATCCACTGGGCTATAGACTCCTTTGCGGGTACAAAAGCACCTGGACTAGACGATATATTTCCAGCCATGCTACAGGTGACCAAAGACGTGATTACCCCATGGCCTTCTGCAATATACTCAGCTTGTCTGAGCACAGGATATATCCCTATCCAATGGAGGACCTCGAGGATTGTCTTCCTCCCAAAAGTAGAAAAGAGCAGCTATATGAGCCCCAAGGATTATATACCGATAAGCCTCACATCCTTTCTACTCGAAACTCTAGAAAATCTGATGGATTTACACATCAGGAACGATGTGGGGGACAGTTGTCAACCAAGCAGCACGCATACACCAAAGGGAAATCGGTAGAGACGGCACTGCATTCGCTAGTAGCCACCATCGAGAGGGCCCTTCATAATAAAAAGTATGCACTAGGAGTGTTCGTAGACGTATCCGGAGCATTCAACAACGTGAATACGAACGCGATAATGGACCGCCTAGAAGCGACCAACACGCATCCCGCAATCAACTTCTGGATAAAGAACCTTCTCAGTTGCAGACGGGTGTATTCAGAGTGGGGCACCGCTTCCATGGTAAAAGGGGCGCACAGAGGCACACTCAGGGTGGGGTTCTGTCGCCCCTACGGGAAAAAGACATACAATAAGCTTATGGAAAGAACTCAGCGGCAGGCTCTCTGCATCACAGGGGCGCTGAGGTCAACCCCAACAAAAGCTCTCGAAACATTACTCGGAATAGACCCCCTAGACATCCACGCGCAACTAATTGCAGGAAAGGCAGCACAACGCCTAGTCGCATCAGGAAACATGTCGCTGCACGGATTCGGGCACAGTTCAATCGGTCGAGACATGATCAGTACAACTGACTACATGATCCCCAGAACTTGCCTGGATGTCGAAACAACATAATTTATGGGACCCGACAACTGGAAAGAGGGTCGGGACCAGACCAGACCATCTACACAGACGGCTCCAAGATGGAAGGAGGAGTAGGAGCGGGCATATACTGTACAGACCCTGAGATAAGGAGCTACTGAGGCTACTGGACCAATGCAGCATATTCCAGGCGGAAGTTTTCGCTATAAGGAAAGCGGTGGAGGCTGCTCAGTCTACGGATCGCCCACACGACGTGATCAACCTGTTCATGGACAGCCAGGCGGCGATACGATTCATGCAGTCTTCAGCGGTCAGTTCCAAAAATGTCTTGGCAAGCAGGGAGGCACTAGAAATCCTAAGCACGACTAAGTCAGTGCGGATCTACTGGGTTCCCAGCCACCAAGGCATCGATGGTAACGAGATGGCGGACGTTCTGGCAAAGGACGGCGTTGCGCTGGAAAACGACAGAACTGAGAACGTCCCTGTCTCCCTTAGAACGCTCCAAAGCGATTTAGAGAGACAGGCCGACACCCAAGCAAGGAACAGGTGAAGCAACACCACCACCTGCAAAACCTCTAAAATTATGTGTAAGGGGCGCAATAGGAAACTCAGCCACTACCTACTGCACCTACCACGGAAGGATTGCAGAATGCTAGTGGGAATACTCACAGGTCACTGTCTGGCTGCGGCACATGCTGTCAAGCTGGGCATCACCAACAGTGGCAGCTGCAGGAAATGCGATGAACCCGGGGCTATCGAAACCCTGGAGCATCTCATCTGCATCTGCCCGGCTCTTTCACGGGCTAGGCGAAGATACCTAGGTGCCCCGGTGCCCCGGATGCCTCCAAGAGGACGCCAGGGGAACTTCTTTCCTTCGCGAAAATCTCCACGATCCTCACGGACTTCGAAACCGCGTGAACAAATCATGAAGGTCCATACACACCCATCCGGATAACTAAGGGCCATATTGGCCTATGAGAGGCCCCGTGAGGGCCGTCCGGGTTAACCTAACCTAACCTATTAATATTTTTGTTAAATTTTTCTTAAACATTTTTCTGAATTATGAATTAACTGTATGGATTATGAATTAACAGTATTTGTTTTTCGGCATTCGGCATGTATGTGTGTGTGTACACAGACACGACAAAATTTTGCCAATGTTTACGTTTCGAAACCGAGGTTTTGATTTTTGAGTTTCCAGGTTACTATGCTTGTGTGTGGGTTCTACAATTTTTGGCCGCTCCCTGCAGTTCCAAAAGTCACTTTTCACTGGTGATTCATTCGGTGAATCACTCATGCCATGTCCGTAGCCTGCAGTGACTCACTAGTGAAACTCCAGATGAAATTTGTATGGACGTGTCCGCATTTTTCACTCATGAAACTTCAAATGAAATTGTCCCTGAGTTTTCCAGTGACTTCACCGGTGGCTTATACGTATAAGCGATGAGTGATTTCACTCGGGACAGCCACCAGTGATTTCACTCGTGACATGCCACCAGTGATTTCACTCGGGACAGCCACCAGTGATTTCACTCGTGACATGCCACCAGTGATTTCACTCGGGACAGCCACCAGTGATTTCACTCGGGACACTTCAAAATATGTCCTATATGAAATCACTTGGGACACTTTCGAAATGTCCCATATGAAATCACTAGTGACTCGAAACGAAATTTCACGGATAATTTCATATGTGAAACCAACCCAAAAATTTCTTTAAACAATTCATTCAAATAAAAGTAAATATATTTATTTAACTTAGTTTTCTAGATTGTTTGTTGTTTTAATTATTTTAAATTATCTGTAGGGCCTTCCTTAACCGACTCGATCGCGTTAATAAGCACCAATGCTCCTGAAATTATATAAAATAACAAATATTTAGCCACGGAATGTAATATTTATTGATCTAACTTCTGAGCTATGTTGTGATTTGTATAAAGCAATACACATATGAAATTGGATTTTACCTTTGAGAACCGAATATAGTCCGGCTCGACATTTTAAACATTTTTTCCGCAAGTCCCGTCCAGGTTGTACTACTAGACTACTTTTTCGTACAGCACACTTTTGGGGCAATGAGTCCTCCAGCAACTTCAAAAATGTTTGGATCTGTAAATGATTAAGTCAAATTGCACATATATATTTTTTTAATTAAAAATGCTGTATTTTCAGTTAAATGGGTTTTCTCGAGCAAACGCATACACGACAAACAACGACGCACTCGGTTAACGAGATCACGCGGCTAGAATGTTCTATAATCTAGATTCCAGACATATTTTTTCTTGCGAAACCCATGTAACAATTTAATTTAACTAACAACGCGCACTGTAATCACTTTAATCCACTTACCTGACTTTAAAAACACTGAAAAACCACTTTTGAAAGGAATAAACATGTAAATAGACGCGCAACTACAAAAAATCAAAGGCGCTCGCAACAAAATATTACACCAACTAATCGTTTTTTCTCCCTTCATCCCTTTGAGGAGACGAAATGAGCGAGAGTAAAAGAGTTAGGGTCGAATGCAGGTAGAGAAAACTAAAAATATGAGAGAGAGGGAAATCTATGGATATCTGCTTCTCTTTCTTACGCGTCCGTTTCGATCTGCAGCAGTTGAAGCCGGACAGAATTTCATGCTGACGGCGACGTCGCTGCCTTTGTCGACGTCGAGCCTGAACAAATTTTCCTATGACAATTTCATGCGGTGACAGCTAGAACTGCAGGGCTTGAACTTAAATTTGTTTTTTGCAGCTAGCGACCGAGCTGACCTTCCGCAACATACACATGTGAGGAATGGGCAGAGTGGGAGGGCTTGGGCGTGAGAAATAAATAAAATATAAAAATAAAAGCTGATATTTGTTTTATTTACTTGAAATTTCACATTTATTTACATATACATATCTCTACTTTAGACTTGTTTTGGTTTTTACGATCCATATATTTACATTTATGTATAGATGTTTTTATGTATATATATACGTGTTCAGGAAATTGGTGATTGAAAATGATTAAGTCATTTGGTGATTTTAGTGATTTTAACTAAAATAATTTTATATACCTACGTATAAATATATATATGACTATGAATATATACCTACAAACATACCCTGCAGTACGAGTCATCGATGTGTAAGCGACAACGATGACAACGTCATTCAGCTCGATGACATAAGCGTATAAAGTCATCAAGTCATGTGCCATGTATTGGAGCACCACATACATGACTTTATGTACATATGTATAGTAACATATCCATAATGCTAGATGTACAACCGCGATTTTTTCGAGTGCGTACGCGCCACAAAACAGCTCTGCAAATTCAGATCCAAATCACGGAAGATACCTTCGGAAAATAAAACAAAACAAAAAAAAATTAGCGCAGGCGTACCCAAACACTGCAAGCCACACACAGGAAACGGCTCCAGACCCAGACTGCTCCTCGGACATCCAGTGGGCGAGGGGAGGCAGGGGACCACCCTGAGTGCGCTCAGGCATTTCCACTCAGTGCCTGGCGGCTCCCGCCGTTTTCATTTTCGCTATTTTCTTTCGGCAAGTAAATTCTTGTTTTCCACTCGAGGCAGCACAGCTGATCGACTGGTGTACCAGGGCTGGACAGTGCAGGCCACGAACCAGCTGATCGGCTCAAGGGTTGCATAGTGTTTTCAGGTCCCAGAGCACCGAGCTTCTGACAGCGACCGATTACCGATCGATCGTTAGTTCAAAATTTAATTCAAATTAATTCATTTTCAAATTAATTTGTTCAAATTTCTGTCCACAAGCACCTGCAAAGCAGAAAGACCGGCTATCTGGGAGAAAAAGGCAAAGGTCAAGGAACCGGCCGCCAGCCAACCCCTCCGCCCAGGCGGTGCCAACCAACGGGGCTCTGGTTACCGAACCGAAGCGGTATAACTTCCACCGAGGATCGCCGCAGGGAAACCTCTGGCCGCCGAGGGATCCCAGAAGCCGCTCTTCCTCCTCTGAAGGTATAATGCTGGGAGGGTCGAACCTAGCCCAGCTGGCTGACTCGGACGACCTGCAGGCGTTCGCTCAAAGAGCCAAGGTCGCGAGGTCTCCTTCTGGAGCTGCGCCCTCGAGCGCCCCGATGAGGGATGACGATACGCCCAAAAGAGGCAGGGATCTAGAATCTAGCCCTGAAAGCATAGAAGCAAGGACCAAGAGAAAGAAGGTCACTAAAAGTCTCCAAGCGTTGTTGACCGAAATGGGCGAGATCATAGATGGATTAGTATCAGTAACGCTCGAGAAGAGGCCGGCTACGCGTCACGGTAACCACCTAAAAGACACCCTAACAAACCTGAAGGAGTTGCACTCGGACATTTGCGCTAGAGTCCAGGAGGAGAAACTGAAGGACCACAAACCGGATACGATGGACCAGCAGACATCCCCGATCCCATGCATTCTGACGGTGTCATCGTCACTAAGCTCGGAAGCCCCGCACGGAGATTCATGGTCCACCGCGACCCGCAGGCCCAGACGCCGACCACTCAACGCGCCAGAAGAGTCAGAACAGAGACCCAAAGCGACAACGACCCATCCACCCAGGCGACAAAGGCACGACGCAATCATAATTGCCACAAAAGGAGACCTTTCCTACTCCGAAATCTTGGGGGTGGTGACGAGGAGGGACGACGGGAAGCTGAAGGACGTTGGCAAAAATGTTGACAGAGTCCGACGCACAGCAAAGGGAGAGCTCCTGCTCGAGCTGAATGGCGCCCAGAAGGAAAATACTGCCCAGTTAAAGGAGGAGATAGGCCAAGTCCTTGGTACGCTGGCAGGCGTCAGGGCGCTGGTAAGCGAAACCTTCATCGAGATCCGCGACATCGACGACCTTGCCACCAAAGAGGAGGTCGCCAGGGCACTGTCTGCACAGGTGGACCACCAAGTGGAAATAGAATGCGTTAGGGCCCTACGGCCGGGATATGGAGGTTCTCAGGTTGCTGTCGTCGGGCTTGCGGACCCGCTGGCAAAGCAACTCTTAGAGGCTGGCAAACTCAAGATCGGGTGGACCAGATGCAGGATCGTAGAGCGTTCAGGACAGAGGCGCTGCTACAAATGCTTAGAGTTTGGGCACATCGCAGCCAGGTGCAAGAGCGACGTCGACCGCAGCAACTGCTGCCTCAAGTGTGGCGAAAGTGGCCACAAAGTAGCGGAGTGCACAAATGATCCCAGATGCTTCCTCTGTGCCGTAAAGGATCCGGCTGCGGCGAACCACATAGCTGGCAGCAAGAGGTGCCCGAGATACAGACCAGAGCCTAATCACCGCATAGCGAAGTGAGGATTCTGCAGCTGAATCTAAACCACTGCGAAGCTGCCCAGAACCTACTCTGTCAGTTAGTCAGAGACGAATCAGCGGATATTGAACTCCTCAGCGAGCCGTATCGCAGAACCAGTGACAGCCACTTCACGCTAGACGCAACAAAAACAGCAGCGATTTGGACATGCGGGCGTTCGGGTCATCAAGCAGAGTCGGTACGCAAGGGAAATGGCTATGTTCGAGCCAAGGTCGGCCAGCTCTGGCTATACAGCTGCTACCTTGCACCACGACTGTCGCTCCAGGAATTTGGCGCCATACTCGACGAAGTAGCAGACGACGCAAGGGGACGGCCAAATGTCATCCTGGCAGGAGACTTCAACGCCTGGTCAGAGGATTGGGGGTCAAGGTTTTCCAACGCTAGAGGTCACACCCTTCTAGAAGCCTTTGCCACACTGGAGATAACCCTTCTAAATACTGGATCAGAGGACACGTTCTCCCGAGCTGGGACAGGGTCTGTCATTGACCTGTCCTTCTGCAGCAGCACTCTCTTGGAGAGTACAACGTGGACCCTCAGCACCGCATACACCGCTAGTGACCACAAAGCAATTATCTGCAGTATTGAGTCACGCAGGCAAGGCTCAGCCCACCAGCAGATGACGACCTTCAACGCCAGAACTCTCAGGCCAGAGATTTTTCTAGAGGAGCTGAGCATACCAGAGCCTCAGGGAGACACAGAAGCCAGCGCTGCCGAACTCGTCAGCTCGATAACATCGGCTTGCAGGGCAAGCACAAAGCAGACAAGGAGCCACTCTCGACACCGCGAGCCGGTATTCTGGTGGACCACGGAGATCGCCGAAGCTCGCAGCGAAAGTATCCGTGCTAGGAGGCGCCAAACACGCGCGAAGGGAACGTCGGCTTTCCATACGAGGTCCCAGGAATACGCCGCGAAACGCCGAGTACTCAAAAGGTCCATCAGAGACAGCAAGAGAAATTCCTTCTTAGAACTCTGTGACTGGGGTCTCGCATATAAAGTCATAGTGAAAAAGCTAAACGCGGCAAAGCTTTTCACCGCGGCCGATCCTGCCAGGATGAAAGAAATCGTTGAATGTCTGTTTCCCACTGTCGCCCCGACTGTCAGCCCGGCACGAGCATCGTATCGCCCCATCGGATGGTCCGACATAACGGCAAGCGAAATCTTGGAGGTGGCAGCAGAAACCCCGACCGACAAGGCACCAGGCCCACCAGGACATAGCAGCAAAAGCTATTGAGGGAACCAGGTGGCTTGGAGGACGGAAGCAGTACTGTCTCGTGGTCACTCTCGACGTAAAGAACGCCTTCTACTCGGCGAGGTGGGACGTCATCCTTAGGGCCCTATCCCGACTAGGAATCCCAGATTACTTGGTAGCCATCATCGAGGACTATTTCAGAGGCCGGATGCTGCTATACAACACCGATAGCGGCACAGTGCAGTACCAGGTGACATGCGGCGTTCCTCAAGGCTCGGTCCTGGGACCAACTCTATGGAACGTCATGTACGACGCCATCCTCAAGCTCCAACTACCAAGTGACGCCCAAACAGTACGGTTCGCAGACGAGGTTGCGCTGGTGGTGGTAGCCAAGCATCTCGGCGACGTGGAGGCCCGCTGTAACCAAGCGGTGGCAACAATTCAGGAGTGGTTGAACTCTGTGGGCCTCACTCCAGCTGAGCAAAAGACGGAGGCGGTCCTAATATCCAGTCGCAAAAAAGTCGAGGTAGCGACCGTCCGTGTCGGCTCAGTCGACATAGCATCCTCAAGGGCAATCCGATATCTCGGAGTAATGCTGGACACTCGCCTCTCATTTCGCGAGCACCTCCAGGCAGTCTGCAAAAAGGCATCCGACTTAGGAAGAGCACTTTCGCGCATGATGCTGAACGTGAGGGGACCCAAGCAAGGCCACCGACTTCTTCTGCAGTCCGTCCTTTAATCGGTAATGTTGTATGCAGCACCAATCTGGGCAGAGGCGGCGAGGACAAAGTCCTACAGGAGAGGGCTAGACGCAACTCACCGACTAGGAGCTCTGCGGGTCTGCTGCGGCTTCCGAACAATCTCGGATGACGCGGCCTTGGTCATAGCAGGAATGCTCCCAGTGGCGGACCTCGCAGAGGAAGCAAAGGAAATCTCCACAGATCTCGACGCAGCATCACAGAATCGGTCACCGGCACTAAGGAGACAAATAAAGTCGGCAGCGAGGGAAAGGAGCCTGAACAGATGGCAGGAACGATGGGCTATCTCAACGAAGGACATCGCTACGTGGGTAAACCGGATGCATGGAGAGGTGAATTTTTGGCTAACCCAGCTAATAAGTGGACACGGCTGTTTTAGGAGCTATCTCCATCGCTTCGGGTACGATAGCGACGATAAATGCACGACGTGCGTCGTCGAAGAAACCGCTGAGAACATCCTTTTCAGCTGCTCAAGATTTGCAGAACAGCGTAGCGGCATTGGCGGTGACACGCTGAACACCGAGAACCTGATCAACAGGATGGTTGCGAGCGAGCAGTACTGGTCAATGGTATGCGGGTTTGCGTCAGAGGTTATGCGGAAGTTGAGAGAGCTGGAGCGGAGTCGAAACGACATAGAAGGAGGGGTCTAAGGTGACCCGCCAGTCCCTTCGAAGCAAAGCTTCACGGTATTCCCGCAGGAACTCGGGCTTTTTTCTATTTACTTTATATTATACATATACAAATTCTTTACCAAATAAACTGATAAAAAAAAAATATATATCCATAATGCTCCACACCCTATTACGCATCATTTATATGTTAAGCACTAGATCATATTCATAATCACACCAATACCGATACAGATTATGCATATGCCCTAGCACTCAACCTTACCCACATCTAAAAGAGACAGAAGATGAGACACCCAACAACAATTCAGCCCGAAGTGGAAAGCTAAGAAGTCAAGCTTTAAAGCTTTCAGAAGAAGGTTTCGAGATCAAGATCCCGAAATGAAGGAGTCAGTTCCGTTTGAGACTTTCTGAAATTAGGTCGGGGAATTAAAGTATCCATGTTCTAATTATAAGGTTCAGATAAATAAAAATCTTTTTTAAAAACTAACCTTCGAACCGTGGAATCATTATTGGCGCAGCTTGTAGGATTCATAATCTAAAATCAAATTTAGCAAAGTGAATACGCAAAAGAACCTAGGTGCAACGAAGCACTAGGCAACTTAAATTATAAATAACCAAGACTTACCCAAAGCAAAACTTCCAGCAAGTGGAACGAACATTAAGTTCAAAAACAAGTGAAGTGAATTAAACACATCTCGTCTCTAATAAAGACATACCCCCAAATCAATTAAAAATGGCATTACTACCACCAAGTTAAAGTAAATTGCATTTGAATCAAGCACTGTTGTCCATTAGACAAGTGCCACCTTATGACGGCTCGGTTGGACTGAGTTCGTTCATAAGAAGAATCGAGTACATCCAAGAACTATATCCCACGCAAGAAGGAAGACAACAGCGTGTGTTATTCGGAGCAGTGGAAGTTCAACTAAAGGACGATGTTCAAAGAACATCGCAAATGATACAACCAAACACCTGGCTGGAATTAATGACAGCATTGATCGACGAATTTAAAAACCACACCCCCTATGAAAACCTCCTACGTCAGATCTACTTCACGAAGTTCACCGGAAGTCTACCCAAACTATAGTGCCAATACTTACCCTACTCAGAATTCATACGGTTCAAGCAACGCTCCGCGACACAATTATAACAACCAGGGATTGCACCGCAAATTTCGCAATTCATTAAATCAAGGTCAGGCACAAAACCCAGCCAACTACCGGGCCAATCAAAACCAAGCTAGTAGTAGCAAACCCAATCATCCGACAAAAAGAGTGAGGGAAAGTGATAGCTGACAAATGAAAATGGACGTAAATTTTCATCAAGCAGCCTCGGAAGAAACCGAGGAGGGCCCTTTATAAACCTTACTCTAAACAACAAAGTTTTAAGGTGTATGGTGGATTCGGGATCCTCCATTAACCTAATAAAAGAAAATTTCCCGAAGGCCATCACAAATAAAGAAAACCTCAAGGTCCATACCATCAACGGACCTGTCAGATTAACAAGTAGTATAATAAGGCCCCCCAACAAAGTCTGCCCAATCGAGCAGAAGTTCTTCATCCTAAATTATTCCAACAATTACGATATCCTGTTAGGCAGAGAATATCTGAGGGCCAGTCAAGCCGTAATTAATTACAGGGACAACACCGTAATGTTAGGAGGAAAGACATTCCCAATTATTTCTAGTGGAGAAGTTATTGAAGAAGTTTAGACCGCACATAAGTGCAAAGATACGTCTTCAGAAGAAGACAAGATCGCACAAAAGTGCCTCGAGTCATCCTCTGATGGGGATCAATACTTCACTTTCGCTCTTGATAATGAATTAAGGGAGTGTCACGAACTTAGAATAGAACACTTCAACGAAGAAGAAAAAGAGAAATTGAAGAAAGTGCTATACGAGTTCAGCGTCATACATTATAGAGAAGGTGACAATTTGACTTTCACAAGTACCATTACGCACGCGATTCAAACACAGCACGAAGACCCGGTATACCGGAGGCCGTATAAATACGCGCAAATACATGACGAGGAAGTCGATAAGCAAATCAAAGAGATGATGGCCCAAGGAATAATTCGTAAGTCGAAATCGCCTTACTGTTCCCCCATCTCGATGATCCCCAAAAAGATAGATGCATCTGGGAAACAGAAGTATCGATTAGTTGTAGACTATAGAGGTCTCAATGAAATAACCTACACCCAGAATGGACAAATTAGGGAAATGTCAATATTTCACAACGATCGATTTAGCCAAAGGTTTCCACCAAATCCCAATGGAACATTCGTCAATCATGAAAACAGCGTTTTCAACTAAACACGGCCATTACAAGTATACACGAATGCCGTTCGGGCTAACAAACACCCAAGCAACATTCCAAAGATGCATGAACGATCTTTTGGAAGAATTGATGTTCAATGATTGTCTAGTATACTTAGACGACATTATAATTTTCTCCACTTCGTTGGAAGAACATCAGTTGTCACTAAGAAAGGTTTTCGGGTAGCTAAGAGACGCAAATCTCAAGCTACAAATGGATAAGTGTGAGTTTCTCAAGAAAGAAACCGAGTTCCTGGGGCATGTAGTCACACCAGGAGGAATCATACCAAGTCCAAATAAAATATCCGCCATAACCGGATTCCCGATACCGAAACAAATCAAGTCATTCTTAGGACTATGCGGATTTTATAGGAAGTTTATTCCTAATTTCGCGAACATAGCAAAGCCTATGACTCTCAAATTAAAGAAGCGAGCTGTTGTAGATCCTCAAGAAGAGAAATACGTCGAGGCATTTGAGAGATTAAAAGTACTCATCACCTCAGATCCTATTCTCATTTACCCAGACTTCAACAAGATATTTTCCGTTACTACATATGCTAGTAACATGGCTATAGGTGCAGTCCTATCACAGGACCATAAGCCGGTCTGTTATGCCAGCAGAACATTAAACGAACACGAGATCAAGTATTCCGCCATCGAGACAGAATTGTTAGCAATTGTCTGGTCAACCAAATATTTCCGATCTTACCTGTTCGGAAGAACATTTGAAATACTAAGCGACCATAAGCCTTTAGTATGGTTAAACAACCTCAAAGAGCCCAACATGAAACTGCAAAGGTGGAAGATCAAACTAAACGAATTTTACTTCAAAATCAAATACCTACCTGGCAAAGAGAATTATGTAGCTGACGCACTCTCCAGAGTCAAGGTAAACGAAAACCTACTTGGAGAGGTTTCTGACAGTGCAGGCGCCACAAAACACAGTGCGCAAGAAGACAATCTCAATCACATTCCCATTACAGAACGACCTATCAACTATTTCAATCGTCAGATTGAATTGATAAAGGGAAGTGAGGACAAAGTAGCTACAGAACATTATTTCCATAAATTGATTATCAAAATCACCTACAAAGAAATGACCAATACGTTAGCCAAAGAACTCATTAAGGAATATCTTTGCACCAAAAATAGTGTTTTATATTTCCATAATGAAACAGACTTTCCAACCTTTCAACTAGCTTATTTAGAAATTATCAGTCCCAATAACTTCACAAAAGTAATGAAGTCCAGTACAAAACGTGTAGATATACCAAATTACGCGGAATTCAAGGAATTAATAATAAAAAACCATAAAGAGCTACTACATCCAGGAATTGAGAAAACCACTAATTGGTTTAAATGAAAATATTACTACCCAGACCACCAGAAATTAATACAGAATATAATAAACGAATGCACAACTTGTAATATTGCTAAAACCGAGCATAGAGACACTAAGTTAGCATTCGAAACGAACGTTCGTTCGTTCTCTTTCACGTTCGTTCGTTCTCTTTCGTAGTGACCAGACGTGTTTTTTTTTGCGCTCCGCATTTTCCTTTTATTTTGCTTAAACAGCCGGTGTTTTATTCTAAAATTAATTTCAAATTAACTCCCTTACTATCTCTTATTTAAACTCAATCTTTAACCGCGGGTGCATGCCTTATAATTGTGTAAAAACACAACTTATTTAATTAATTTTTGTGCGTCGGTTAATCGTGTGTTTGTGTTGGTGCTTTTCGTAAGTACTCTCATTACATTTTAGCCGCTCTTTGTCGTAGTTCTATCACTCTCTTTCTATCACCAAAATCCCAATAGCTGTTCTTTCTCTCTCGCTCTTTCTATTTCGTTGCGCTCTCAGTTATAAGCTGTTGCTGCAACCCTCCTCTCTCCTCTCAATTTTTTCCGTTTTTGCTTTAAGCATAGCTTTAAGCATTTACCGTGCACATTGGTCTGATTGCTATTTGTTTTGAACTTTTTTTTCTCGATAAAAAAAAAATGAATAGACATCAACATGGATTTTGCTGTTGTCTGTGCCAAAAAAACCTGCAAGAAGCAGATTAGCCATGGCCAGCCCAATATCCCTTGCTGGCTTTGCGAAAGCGTAGTGCACGCAAAATGTGTAGGGATCACGTGCCGTGTAGGAGATGCCATTTCCCAAAACAATGGCCTGCACTATAGTTGTGAGGAATGCCGTGCTGTGGAAAACGAGATGCGATCGTTCATGAGGCAGACGCGGGGTGGCTTCAAGGAGCTGATCGTGGGCTTTAAAAAGCAATACGATCGGCTCTTGGCCATGGAAACTCAGTTCAGCAGTTTGCAGCTGCTGGCTGAGTCTCCGAGGCGCAAGAAGTCCACTCCGCGGGACTTGCAAGTGCCGACTGCCTCTCGTCCGCCGGCATCTGAAAAACTAACTCCGACCACTTCGTCAGTGCAGCAGTTGATCACGTTTGTCACTCCAAGGGCAACGATCGCTGCTGGTGAAGCAGATTCGGGACCCGAATGCATCACTTCGGAGAGTATACAGGTAGATATGTCTGTAGCGTCCGTGTCTGTCGAGTCCGAACCCAACTCCATAACTATCCTATCAGTCTCGCCCCCACCAGCTAATAGACGTCCCGGACCACCGGATATTGCCATCACTGGTCCCAGACCTGTGGTTTCAAAACCGCTGGTGGGAGTCCCACCAAAACGGCAAATTTTTGTATCGCGGCTTGCCCCTGACCTTACATCTAACGATGTAACTGCTTTTATTCAAAGCAAAATAAAAGCCGATGGCTTAAAGGTGGAGAAGTTTAATTTCTCTTATGCCAGGGAGATAGCTTCCTTCAAAATAAGCGTCTCCTCGACTCATTTCGCCACCATTTGCTCTGCCAACTTTTGGCCGGAGCATTTGGTGGTGAAAGAATACAAGGCTAAGAAGAAGAATAGGCCCCCCATAAATCTTCCTAGTGCTCAGACCAGTGCGCCATCTCTATCTCCACCCTCATCTTCCCGCTCTACTTCTACCCATCCAAAAAACTAACTTTCTCTCTTTTAGTTACCTACCAGAATGCTAGAGGCTTGCGTAGTAAGCTCAGCACTCTTTTTCTTGAGAGTCTCGCATTCTCGTCCCACGTTATTGTGTTTACCGAGACCTGGCTAAAGCCGGACATCCTTAGTTCCGAAGTTTTGGCAGGTCGGTACACAATCTTTAGAAATGACCGTTCGTCTCGACGTGGAGGAGGGGTCCTCATTGCAGTGGACTCAATCTTTACGTCGGAACATTTTATAGTCCAGGCTCAACAAGACCTGGAATTCCTGTGCGTAAAACTGATTCTCCCAGGCTTTTCCATTTTCATTACTTGCTCGTATATTCCACCTTCCTCGGATACCTTAATATACGAGCATCACTTGTCCGCTTTAAAAACTGTTTCTTCCTCGCTATCAGATAAAGACCATATGATAGTTCTTGGCGATTTCAATTTGCCAGGTACTGTTTGGGCTTCGGTTAACGAGTCTAATAACCTTGTGCCCATGTCACGACATGACTTTATTGACGGCTTGTTGGACCTATCCCTGTCTCAAGTCAACCATGTGAAAAATTCCTTGGGTCGATTGCTTGATCTGTGCTTTGTCTCAGATCCGACCATAGCGTTGCTAACCCGAGCCCTTCCGCTCACTATACCTGAAGACTCCTACCATCCTACATTCGAAGTGTCGGTTGATATTGGGCCTACTGTATTGGATTGAACGGGTAGGCTGTCTGAACGTGTCCGTTGCTTTCGCAAAGCCAAGTTTACGAAGCTTAATAACCTCATTAGGGATTTTGATTGGTCCGCTCTGTACGTGTGCACTGACGTTATGAAAGGCACAAACATATTTTACAATGTACTCGATACACTTTTTGATTCTTGTGTCCCACTTTCTTGTCCGATTAGATCTGGGAAGCCTCCTTGGTTTACCAAAGAGTTATCCAGTCTAAAAAACTTAAAATCAAGACTATATCAAAAATTTCAAGAAGTTGGTTCTCCGACTTCTCTCTCTCGCTATGTATTAGCTCGGTCAAAGTTCTCCGTTCTTAATGCTCAATGCTATAAAAATTACCTAGCTCGATGCAGGATACGCTTTTCACAGGACCCTAAACAGTTTTACAGCTTCGTAAATAGTAAGCGTAGAACGTCCGCACATCCATTCTCGCTATCATTTCTAAATATGACGGCAAACAATGATCAGGCAATCGCCGATCTTTTCGCCCAATTTTTCCAAACAACCTATTCCCTTGACAGCTACTCTGGTCAGCCGTATCCATACAGTTTACCAAGGTCGAATGGCATTTTCAGCCCCTTGTTAAATGAAAGTTCACTGCTTCATGATCTTCGACTAGTTAAGCCGGTGTTTTCACCAGGTCCTGACGGAATTCCCGTCTGTGCACTCAGGTACTGTGCCGACGCTCTGTGTGGACCCCTGCTTAAACTATTCACCCTATCCATTAATTCTTCATGCTTCCCCCCGATCTGGAAGGAATCTTTTATTATTCCTCTCCATAAGAAAGGTAGCAAGTCTGATGCTAATAATTATAGAGGTATATCTAAGTTATCCGCTATTCCTAAAATGTTTGAAAAAATTTTAACTCCGCATTTGCAACATCTCTGCAAATCACTTATATCTCCATCTCAGCACGGATTTATAAAGCGACGATCAACAACCACAAATTTATTAGAGTTTACCTCTTTTATCATTAAAGGCTTCCAATGTAACTTTCAGACGGATGTTATCTACACTGATTTCAGTAAAGCATTCGACTCTGTAAGCCCCTCCCTTCTAGCACAAAAACTTGACCTTTTAGGGTTTCCACCTAATCTTTTGAGATGGATTTCTAGCTATTTTCGTTCAAGGTCTCAAAGAGTCCTCTTCAAAAACTCCTTCCCTTCACCTGTTAAGGTTACTTCTGGAGTACCACAGGGCAGCCATCTAGGCCCCCTACTTTTCACACTCTTTATTAATGACCTGCCTTCAGTATTAACAAATTCTCGAGTACTCATGTATGCGGATGATGTTAAACTCTGTGTCCAGTACAAGGACATTTCATTTCACTCTCGCTTGCAATCCGATCTCAATAACTTTCAGTCATGGTGTTGTGCAAATATGTTACATCTAAATGCCTCGAAATGCAAAGTTATGACATTTCATCGGTCCAGCCTCATGTTAGCTCCTTACACCCTTTGCGGTGGTTCTCATGAGAGAATTACATTGGTTGATGATCTTGGTGTTAAACTTGACCCCAAGTTAAAGTTTTCTGAACACATTTCCACCATGGTAAATAAGGCCATGGGCGTGCTTGGGTTTATAAAAGGTGGTCAAAGGAGTTTGACGATCCCTACATAACGAAGACTCTCTATACCTCGCTTGTTCGTCCGATTTTAGAGTACGGCTCTTGTGTATGGTGCCCCCAGTACAAAGTACACCAGGACCGTATAGAATCAGTCCAGAAAAACTGTTTACTTTTTGCTCTGCGTGGCCTCAACTGGGATGCAGATGTGAGACTGCCATCTTACCCTCGTAGACTGCTTTTAATAAACCTTCCAACCTTAGTTAGTCGTAGAAAAATGCTTGGTGTGATTTTTATGCACAACCTGATCAAGGGTGACGTAGATAGCCCTGACTTGTTGAGTCGCATAAACTTTACGATTCCTGTTAGATCTACTAGAAACTTTACCCCCACTAATTCCCTTCCTCTTCTTAAATCACTAATATTAACATACCTTTCCCGTAATTAGTCCTATTTCTTAGCTATCTTTGCATGTTTAGCTCTTGAGTTGTGTTTAGCTCTAATTTTCCTCGAACATTAGTCTAACCTCTATCTTTCCTGCATGTTCGCGATCGGTTCGGTAACACGCGTCGCGCGTCATGCGGCAGCGCCCCCCGGTCGGTTGGGCGGGAGGAGGGGCTGCGATTCTAGCCTGGGTTCCGCGCGTAACAGGCTTCGGCTTGGTGTCGCATGGGCCACTTGATGGTGCAGTCATTGCATATCAACGTCCAGACAAAAAAATAACACCGGAAATACTAAATATCCTAGAGCGATTTGTAATGGATTTTTACCTGATAGGCAAACAACAGTTCCTATGCTGTATTGACATATACTCGAAATTCGCCACACTTATCGAAGTAAATAGCCGCGACTGGCTCGAAGCAAACAGATTCAGCTTTCATGTGCGCAGCTCTACAAGCATGGCTAATCTCGGAAGAGGTAAAAATATAAATCACATCCAGTAAAAACGGCATTTCGGACGTCGAACGATTCCACAAAACCATTAACGAAAAGTTAAGGATAATAGCTAGAGAAAACGATCTGGAAACAAAATATACCAAGTTCGAATCGATACTGTATACTTACAACCAGAAGACAAAAGACAATACCACAAACCGAACACCCGCAGACATTTTCATATACGCCGGAAATCCAGACTACGACACCCAACTAAATAAGGTAAAACAAATCACCCAGTTGAACACACACCGTAACGAGTTCGAAACAGACACGCGATTTAGACAATCACCATTAGTAAAGTCTAAAATAACTAACCCTTTCAAAAAGACAGGAGAAATAACAAAGTTAGACGATAAGCACTACGAAGAGAAAAACAGAGGTAGAAAGATAACGCACTATAAATCTAAGTTTAAAAAGAAAAAGAAAATTAACCTTAGCAAATACGACAATTCCAGGCCAAACCCCGAAATCTATGCGAACAATCAGCAGCAGCCTAATTAAGATCTTCTTCTTCCTTACGCTCCTGATTGGCACAACTAATGGACAAAATATTGAAATAAACCCAATTCATTCCAGAAACGGATACTTAATGTTCCAAACCGGATCCATCGATCTGCCAACAAACTTTGAGTACCACTATCTAACAATAAATATAACTAAAACCGAAGAAACATATAATAACCTTTTAATAATGGCTAAGAATTTTGAGAACGACATACAAATCTAATATTTAGTAGATAAACTGAAGAGGGAAATCAATGGACTAAAGATAGCCAAACGTAACAAAAGAGGTTTAAAAAACATAGTGGGTACCGCGTACAAATACCTATTCGGCACTTTAGATCAAGAAGATAGGAAAGAATTAAAACAAACGAGAAGGAACGTGAGTCGCTTCTAGTCGCGACTCTACTTTTATACTCGTACTCAGTTAGCATATAAATTTGTGAGATTATGATTGAAATTTAAAAAAAAATTTAATATTTTACATTTTATATTTTTTTGCTACATTTGTTAACTACATCTACATCTAAAATGTAGATTATACATGTAG
Source organism: Drosophila subsilvestris (assembly GCA_035043285.1). Taxonomy (NCBI): domain Eukaryota; kingdom Metazoa; phylum Arthropoda; class Insecta; order Diptera; family Drosophilidae; genus Drosophila; species Drosophila subsilvestris. The sequence goes on from JAWNNB010002285.1 coordinate 83,613, forward strand.
AACAAATATTCTACATCTACCATTTATATTCTAAATCTCCTCCGCGAGTGTGTGCGAGCGAGAAAGAGAATGAGTAGCGTAAGCAGCGCCAGAGGAGGTGGGGGAAGCAACTGAAAATTAATTTCTTCATTCTGGCTATAATAATGATCTGATCTATACTAGATTTGGCAATCTGGTAAATATGGTCATTCTCTACGATACTGCATTTTTAGTTTTATCGTATCTTTAAAATTGTGGATGCCACAGATTTTCGTTCTTTGTGAGGGCGGAAGGGGCGGGGCGAAATTTCGAAATACACTTGTAGCAGTGTGATATCGCATGAGTCTCGAAACAAAATTTGGTAGCTCTAACTCTTATAGTCTCTGAGATCTAGGCGCTCATCTAGACAGACAGACAGACAGACAGACGGACAGACGGACGGACAGACAGACATGGCTCTATCGACTCGGCTATTGATACTGATCAAGAATATATATACTTTATGGGGTCGGAAAATTTTCCTGCTCTGCGTTACACACATCCACTTTTACCACATATACAGTATACCCCTTAACTCTTTTTGAGTACGGGTATAAAAATCGACAATCTAGCCAGCCAGAGTATCCAATCTAATGAACTTAATTTGGTTATAGATGTAATAAACCACGGAATCGAAATAATAAACAAACTAAATAAAGAAAACAATAAGAAACAACAATTAGACATCCTAATTTTCAATCTCCAACATTTCACAGAATACATAGAAGATATAGAAATGGGTATGCAACTATCTAGGCTAGGTATATTTAACCCAAAATTATTAAAACAAGATTACTTGAAACATATGAATTCGAGAAATTATTAAACATCAAAACCTCAACTTGGTTGAAAAATGGCACAAACGAAGTTTACATAATTTCCAACATTCCAAGCGAAAGTACCAATATACCTGTATATAAAGAAATTTCCTATCCAGACGAGCAAAATAATATGTTAACAGAAATAACCACAGATAAATATTACAGTTATGAAGATAAGATTTATAATAAAAAAACTAAGGAATTAATAAAAGAGTGCATAAAAGGAATTTTAAAACAAAAACCGACCAAATGTCCTTATACAAAAACATATGTCTGGACGTTGATATGCAATGACTGCACCATCAAGTGGCCCATGCGACACCAAGCCGAAGCCTGTTACGCGCGGAACCCAGGCTAGAATCGCAACCCCTCCTACCGCCCAACCGACCGGGGGGCGCTGCCGCATGACGCGCGACGCGTGTTACCGAACCGATCGCGAACATGCAGGAAAGATAGAGGTTAGACTAATGTTCGAGGAAAATTAGAGCTAAACACAACTCAAGAGCTAAACATGCAAAGATAGTTAAGAAATAGGACTAATTACGGGAAAGGTATGTTAATATTAGTGATTTAAGAAGAGGAAGCGAATTAGTGGTGGATACTATAAGGTAGAGAGAATTATAGTCCGAGCATAAGACCCTAAACGGTTCATGCAAAGAATAATTTGATCTACAAAGTGGAAGGAACAAAGGGGTAAAGTTTCTAGTAGATCTAACAGGAATCGTAAAGTTTATGCGACTCAACAAGTCAGGGCTATCTACGTCACCCTTGATCAGGTTGTGCATAAAAATCACACCAAGCATTTTTCTACGACTAACTAAGGTTGGAAGGTTTATTAAAAGCAGTCTACGAGGGTAAGATGGCAGTCTCACATCTGCATCCCAGTTGAGGCCACGCAGAGCAAAAAGTAAAAAGTTTTTCTGGACTGATTCTATACGGTCCTGGTGTACTTTGTACTGGGGGCACCATACACAAGAGCCGTACTCTAAAATCGGACGAACAAGCGAGGTATAGAGAGTCTTCGTTATGTAGGGATCGTCAAACTCCTTTGACCACCTTTTTATAAACCCAAGCACGCCCATGGCCTTATTTACCATGGTGGAAATGTGTTCAGAAAACTTTAACTTGGGGTCAAGTTTAACACCAAGATCATCAACCAATGTAATTCTCTCAAGAGAAGCACCGCAAAGGGTGTAAGGAGCTAACATGGGGCTGGACCGATGAAATGTCATAACTTTGCATTTCGAGGCATTTAGGTGTAACATATTTGCACAACACCATGACTGAAAGTTATTGAGATCGGATTGCAAGCGAGAGTGAAATGAAATGTCCTTGTACTGGACACAGAGTTTAACATCATCCGCATACATGAGTACTGAGAATTTGTTAATACTGAAGGCAGGTCATTAATAAAGAGTGTGAAAAGTAGGGGGCCTACATATATACAAATTTTCAAATTAATTACGTTGAGCCATACATCCTGTTAACTTGGAACCTTCCAAAATCAAAATTAAATCAAAATTGCTTAGACAAAGATATCACAATACAAGGAAACAAACTAATTAAAATTTATAATTGTTCAATCCAAATATTCGAATATACCATAACTAATTCAATGCTTGATTTCACACAAAATGTTTATGTCAGTAATAATATAGCTAGATTAGAACCCTTGTCTTATGTACAGACAAAACAAATAATTGTAGAACATACCAAATTTAACAACATGTTACAAATAGTTATAATAACTTTGTTCACATTATCAATATTTAGTATAATTGGGTATCTAATTGTTAAGTTTAAGAAAATACCTAAAAACATAAGTATCAAATATGTAAAACCTGAAGAAGAAGAAGAGGAGGACGCAAAAAGCACCCCAATAGTTTTGGATGAAACTCCAACCCTATACCCTAAAATAAACACCTGAGGAAGGCTTATGACAAATGCCGGGGGAATAACATATCCATAATGCTCCACACCCTATTACGCATCATTTATATGTTAAGCACTAGATAATATTCATAATAACACCAATACCGATACACATTATGCATATGCCCTAGCACTCAACCTTACCCACATCTAAAAGAGACAGAAGATGAGACACCCAACACCTGCATAAACAAACGCATGAGCCGATCAACAGGAAGTCTCATGCATTCCAATCAGACGATGCTGACCACTCCGCTATCAGTTCGTTCCCAATCTCCAATAGAACAAAGAACTCTTGTAAACAAATGAGCTCCCCCAGATGAAATCCAATACCGATCACCAGATGCGGCCACCTTATCATCTAAGCTGACGCTTCTCCCACGCCACCCTCAAGTTGGCCAACGCATAGCTTATCAGTTGCTGTCTCAGCCGAAGCTATCCCCGACAAATCCGAAGACCAATTCAGCCCGAAGTTTATTAATTAATTAATAATAATAATAATTAATTAATTAATTAATAAATTATAATTAATAATTAATTAATAATAATGATAAATATATGTATGTAATATAGAGATAAAACAAATAGTTATCAGCAGCAGCGGACAGACAGAGCAAGGCAGCGGACAGACTGAGCAAAGCAACGGATTAATGGCTAATCTCAATGATAAATATATGTAATATAGAAATAACACAAAAATTTATCAGCAGCGGACAGACACACACACACAAAAAAACAAAACGCATTCACTCAACGCTTAAAAAAACTTGCCGAAAATCGGGAAAACAAAATTTTACACACAAAATCACAATAAAAGTATTTGCATATTCAGATTATGCCACAAGCACTCAATCACACTCAGATGTACAGGACAAATTTTTAAGTCAATAGTTATATGTTTTATGAAATAAATTGTAGATCTAGTTACTCACAGCGGAAAACTCGGCAAACTTTTGTCTTTCTCACCATATTCGCGCGCGCTTTCCATCATGCACGTATACATTCCCATACACACATAGCAATTTTCGCGCCTAATACAATACGATTTAAGCGTATGAGTGGACATTGCCACACAAAACCAATGCAACTGTAATTTTGAATACCCTCAAAGAATAAACTAATACGTATAATAAACATGCATATTTATGTACATTTACATATATACATACGGAGTTACCATCTCTACTTCCCAAGATGGCACACCTACTGCCAAGGAGAGACGGAACAAGGAATCAAGAAGCAGGAAGGAGTGACAAGGAATGAGGAACAAGGAAGAAGAGACAAGGGGAGAGAGAGAGAGAGAGAGGGATCGACATATAGTAGGCTTGATTTTTAAAAAAGAGAAAGACATAAAATTAGTATATTGTTTTATTATTGGCAATAGCAAATAACTAGTAATTACGCTCCCATATATCCTTCTGGATACGTAACTGGCGTATTAGGTTATACATATTTCATAATATACTTCATATTGGAATAACTGTCCAGAGGGTATCAAAGGTACTCGAGCGATTAACAAATGACTTGAAACATATACTTAATCTATACCTACATAAATATGTAAATATATAAGCCAATTCTATACACATGTAATGAAACCCTTATACATATGTATGTATGTTTGTAGGTATATATTCATAGATCATATATATATTTATACGTAGGTATATAAAATTACTTTAGTTAAAATCACTAAAATCACCAAATGACTTAATCATTTTCAATCACCAATTTCCTGAATACGTATATATATACATAAAAACATCTATACATAAATGTAAATATATGGATCGTAAAAACCAAAACAAGTCTAAAATAGAGATATGTATATGTAAATAAATGTGAAATTTCAAGTAAATAAAACAAATATCAGCTTTTATTTTTATATTTTATTTATTTATCACGCCCAAGCCCTCCCACTCTGCCCATTCCTCACATGTGTATGTTGCGGGAAGGTCAGCTCGGTCGCTAGCTGCAAAAAACAAATTTAAGTTCAAGCCCTGCAGTTCTAGCTGTCACCGCATGAAATTGTCATAGGAAAATTTGTTCAGGCTCGACGTCGACAAAGGTAGCGACGTCGCCGTCAGCATGAAATTCTGTCCGGCTTCAACTGCTGCAGATCGAAACGGACGCGTAAGAAAGAGAAGCAGATATCCATAGATTTCCCTCTCTCTCATATTTTTAGTTTTCTCTACCTGCATTCGACCCTAACTCTTCTACTCTCGCTCATTTCGTCTCCTCAAAGGGATGAAGGGAGAAAAAACGATTAGTTGGTGTAATATTTTGTTGCGAGCGCCTTTGATTTTTTGTAGTTGCGCGTCTATTTACATGTTTATTCCTTTCAAAAGTGGTTTTTCAGTTTTTTTAAAGTCAGGTAAGTGGATTAAAGTGATTACAGTGCGCGTTGTTAGTTAAATTAAATTGTTACATGGGTTTCGCAAGAAAAAATATGTCTGGAATCTAGATTATAGAACATTCTAGCCGCGTGGTCTCGTTAACCGAGTGCGTCGTTGTTTGTCGTGTATGCGTTTGCTCGAGAAAACCCATTTAACTGAAAATACAGCATTTTTAATTAAAAAAATATATATGTGCAATTTGACTTAATCATTTACAGATCCAAACATTTTTGAAGTTGCTGGAGGACTCATTGCCCCAAAAGTGTGCTGTACGAAAAAGTAGTCTAGTAGTACAACCTGGACGGGACTTGCGGAAAAAATGTTTAAAATGTCGAGCCGGACTATATTCGGTTCTCAAAGGTAAAATCCAATTTCATATGTGTATTGCTTTATACAAATCACAACATAGCTCAGAAGTTAGATCAATAAATATTACATTCCGTGGCTAAATATTTGTTATTTTATATAATTTCAGGAGCATTGGTGCTTATTAACGCGATCGAGTCGGTTAAGGAAGGCCCTACAGATAATTTAAAATAATTAAAACAACAAACAATCTAGAAAACTAAGTTAAATAAATATATTTACTTTTATTTGAATGAAGTGTTTAAAGAAATTTTTGGGTTGGTTTCACATATGAAATTATCCGTGAAATTTCGTTTCGAGTCACTAGTGATTTCATATGGGACATTTCGAAAGTGTCCCAAGTGATTTCATATAGGACATATTTTGAAGTGTCCCGAGTGAAATCACTGGTGGCTGTCCCGAGTGAAATCACTGGTGGCATGTCACGAGTGAAATCACTGGTGGCTGTCCCGAGTGAAATCACTGGTGGCATGTCACGAGTGAAATCACTGGTGGCTGTCCCGAGTGAAATCACTCATCGCTTATACGTATAACCCACCGGTGAAGTCACTGGAAAACTCAGGGACAATTTCATTTGAAGTTTCATGAGTGAAAAATGCGGACACGTCCATACAAATTTCATCTGGAGTTTCACTAGTGAGTCACTGCAGGCTACGGACATGGCATGAGTGATTCACCGAATGAATCACCAGTGAAAAGTGACTTTTGGAACTGCAGGGAGCGGCCAAAAATTGTAGAACCCACACACAAGCACAGTAACCTGGAAACTCAAAAATCAAAACCTCGGTTTCGAAACGTAAACATTGGCAAAATTTTGTCGTGTCTGTGTACACACACACATACATGCCGAATGCCGAAAAACAAATACTGACAGTTAATTCATAATTCAGAAAAATGTTTAAGAAATTTAAAAAAAATTTAACAAAAATATTAATAGTAATAGAAAGAATTTTATTTGTGAGGAAGAAGAAGACAGAAAAGTGTTTTACTTCTCCGCTGACAGGCGAGAACATTTTTTCGCTAATAAATAAATTTGAATAATAATAAATCGAAATAATGAACAACAAATACTGACATTTAATTCATAATTCAGAAAAATGTTTAAGAAAAAAAATATTTATATATTAATAGTAATAGAAAGAATTTTATTTGTGGGGAACTTATGATCTTCGTTTGATGGTGGTAGCAAAGCGCCCGCTCGATGATTTTTCGAAAAACATTCTCCTGAAAAAACGAATTGAATAAAAATGTAAGCCAAATCTGCCCAGCTGTTCTCGCGTGATGATGTACTATACATCTTTATTTATAAGCAAACCTCCAGCTCAATCGCTTCGCTCGATTGCCAGCCCCCAAGTCTTTTATATGACTTCATACATATATCTTTTTTAAAAAGTTATTTTTGTTTTATATTTGTATAATTTCATTCATATTAATACAAAAAATATAGTCGCGTATTATTTTCATCATTTTGAATTTTAAACACAGCCATATCGCTGCTTTTGTTCACATACTTTCATATGTATTTGATAGAACTACGTTGTTAACTCTTATCATGAATGATTGTCCACCATTATCAATATTTCTTCTTCAATATATTGGATATCCATCGACGTTTGTGGTCGTCTCATTGGTGAGATCTTTTGGTAAACGATTTGTAAATTTTCCATCTTTTATTCATGGGCCATTAATCATGTTTGTTGTAATTATATCGAACAGTAGTGGATCAGTATACGGATCTAAAATTTCCGCGAAAACTTCAATACCTATTTCCTGAGGGCGTATTTTGTCGACTAACCAAATTAAAATGTGTGCATTAGGTAATCCTCGTTTTTGCCATTCGACTGAATACATCCAGCATTTTGTTTGACTGACTACGTGTAATTTTGTAATAAATCTTATTAAAGACTTTTGTTTGATGAAGTTTTAATAATTTCAATAATTCATTGTGCTGATTAAGTAGTTCCTCCTCCTCTCCAACTATGCGGCTGGCTATTGCCGAATTGAGGCTATGGTCCCCACAACGTGCAACTACTGTGTTGCATTATTTGTTCGACGGTGCAACTAGGCACCCTTGCGTCTTGCTGGCATTGTTCACTGTATAAAACACAAAATGAACCAAATTCACAAAACTAAGAGCACACAAAGAAAGATATTAAATCGATATGTCTCAAAACACACTGACAACTTAATCACTAAATCAGTCCAAAAACACTAAAATCTAGATTTTAAAGATGTGTTGAAATATGAAAAACAAAAATAATTTACGACTATGCGCAGCTCTACCTAATATACGATGTCGCCTTAATTTTGCATGATTTTTTCGATGGTGCAACAGGCATTTTTAATTTAAACACAATTTATTAGACTATGCCACAAAAAACGCTGACAGTTAAATCAAAGAACTACTTGATCAACCAAAAAACTAAAATCGCGATTTAAAGTTAATGGGTGGTAATATGAAGAACAAAAATACTAACGACCTATGCTGACCTACTCAATATACGACAAAAATTTCATGAAAATCGGTTGGGAACTTTGGGAAGAGTTTAATCACAAACACCATGACACGAGATTTTTATATATATATTTTTCTTTATACGTTTCTCAAGGTTGTTAAAAACACTATGAAAAACATACCTTTTGAGTGTAATACAAAATTTTGTTTAAAAGCATTTTGCTTTTATTCTCATTCAAGTACGACGTTTGTGAAAGATTCTTACATTCTAAATTATAAACATAATCTTAACTACACGTATTATATGCATAGGCTTTGCAAATGTACAAACTTGTCAGTCTGCATACACTACAAAGGGAACATTGTTTTCTGAAACATTATCTCTCAATTCTACCTTAATATAATTTGTTGAATTTGTTTCATCACTAGGACTAGTTGAATCGTTGTTCAAACAAGTACTGTGGCGCATAGTACTTGTGTTCCTCCTAAAATATAAGAATTTCGTTAGATGTATATTTTCCACTGACATTTTTACTAAGTTCATTTTAAGAAGGCACTTACTTCGCTTTTGCGTGAGTCAATATGTGTGATTTTAAATTTGTGGACTGAGCAAATTTTTTATTGCAGGAATCAAAGGGGCAAACAAATGGCCTGTCTCCGGTGTGTATTCTTACGTGTGTCCTAAAAATTTTTAAAATATTCAGCTATTATCGTTACTATTACTTTTCAAAATCTTCCTGGTATTAATAACCTTAAGTTAAAATCGAGTGAAAAACGTTTCCCACATCCTTCGAAGGTACACTGAAATGGTTTTTCTCCGGTGTGAACGAGCTGGTGTCTTTTTAGTTTAGAACTTTCTACGAAAGCTTTTCCGCACTCTGCACAAACATGCACACGAGGACCATGCGTATGTAAATGTTTGCGCATTGCAGACGAGTCTCTGAAATTTTTATGACATCCTTTATGGGGGCATGCAATTTTTTTATCGTTTGCATAAGCCACTAAGTCATGGGAATTGTTTAGTTCCAGAGCAGTGGTTGCGACTGAAGCTCCTAAAAAAAGAATTAATAATTTTCATGTTAGAATATTGGCATATGTACATATATTGCATTAATATTAAATGTATGTTCTTTACCCAGGTTTTCATTGTATGCTAATTGGGGTGGAGTTGACGAGCCATCTGATTGTAAGCTTCCTTGGAGAACAAGACCAAAGGGAAGTGTTCCTGCTGTATGTGAGTCACAGTCATTATCATTATCTAATCTCTGATTTTCAATTGTAATAGCTCCAGACCGATTTAAAGCCTGTACAGTCGCAATGGAATTTGCTAGCAAAGATTGAGTTTCACAACTGGACATTGATTTGGTGAGGTTTTTGTTGGAAGGATTTTTTGCTTGCGCATAAGGCTTTTTCTCCTTTGGTAACTGTCCCGATAACGGATCGACGTTTAACTGTTGCTGCATTTGCAATTCTTGGTGAAACACCATCTGTTGCCGCAACAGGGTTTCCTCCTGTCCAAACTCTGATTCTGTTTCATGGCTTTGTGAAATGTCCATGGCGCCATCAGATGTCTTATGTTTTTCTTTCAAAAATTCATGTGCGCCAATATTTTGCTCAGACCCAGAGTACTCGTCATCGGATGTTCCAGATGCCCACATAGTTACACTGAATTCCCCTTCCATAGTTTTAATTTGAACCAGTTTTTGTTCCCAGCGTCTCGACTTTCCAGATGATGTTATCCCAATTGTATCGGAAGTTTCAGTATTACGGTCGCCAATAACAGACTCTTTTATTTCTCTTACATTGTCTTGAAGGCAATTCACCAACGCCTTTGAAACTTCGTGCTGTTCGGAGCAATCGATGTTTTTAAAACTGTTCGCAATTTCAAAGTTTGCCAAATAGTTCTTGGCATTCTTCTTTCTACAAATAAAAAAACGTGTAAGAAACAATTTACGAAAGAGAACATATGTACATTTTTATATATTGTATGCTTTTATATACATACATATATACATTTTTATATGTAGTACTGTTAGAATGATTTGGCTTACATTTTAGACGGGCAAACGTTCTCCGATGCTTTCAGCAATTGTTTTCCATGCATATTTGCATTCATGATGTTTTCAGCATATTGAGTTTCCGACTGAAGGAACGAATCAAACATTTTATTTCTTTGTGAATTTATTTGATCGCTGCTGGAAATGACGTCCGGAATAAAAACGGCTTGAAACAAAAAACATATATGTATATATGTACATACATGGGAATTGTGCATATGTTAGTACAAATTAGAAGGAAAAAAACCATGTACAAAACTCACCATTGTTAAGATTAATTTTTTGAATGTCATCCGGCTTTGTTATGTCTTCATCATATTGTTCATTTTGGACTAGTATTCCATAACGTTCGTATGCCATGTCAACGAAGTTTGTATCCATTATACCTTTTTTGTACTTCACAGGACGTACCAAATCATTTCTCACATGCACATGTATGTGTTAGGTAATTATATATCTTATTTAATTTCCTGAGTTTTATTCCCCGAGATAATTTCGGAAATTTTGGTATGTATGTAAGTAGACCTTTATGTTTCCAGATCTGAAAAGTGTCCTGATAGATTTAAGACTTTCGTGGGCAACCCAAGTGCTTAAATATTAAATCTAAATAACGTAAGGGCTTTAGAATGTTTGTGTATATACATATGTATGTATGTACGTTTCAACAACGGCATGTGTAAACAACACATGAGCTTACACGGATGTTTTTACCGAAATAAAGTTATCGATTTAAAAAAAATAAAAGGTTTTGCATCTCTTTAATACTTTAACAATTTGGACGCAAATTATTAATAAGAAAACTAGTCTTAATAGGAAAATAAAATCAAAAAAAAAATAAACAAGGCCACACCAATTTAAATAAATTTTTTTATTTTGGGTGCACACATACTTAAACACTTAAACATATATAATCATTTCTGTATGAATACTCTGCTTCCCTATGCACTTAAAATTTTTAGTTGCAAAATATGTTTTCTTTAATTTATTTGTGGACAAAAATAATGAAAACTAAAATTATAAGACATGTCCATATAACCGATAACAGGCGACCACTTTCCAAAATGTAAGGTTTATAATTCTAGAGATGAACATAAATTGAATTTTTGAAACCACAATTTTTATGAATAGTGCATATATAAAAACACATTTCATCAATATTCCAATTAATTCAACAAATAATTAAAATATGAAATACGTTGTTCGCACATAAGCCAATAACATTACCTTATACAATAATTAAATATTTGTAAACAAAAATATATCCAGGGTACTCGTGTAACAGTTTAAAAACAAATATTTACGGAAAAATCTGTTCCATATCGAAATTGTACCTTTTTAAGCCTTATACTTGATGGTATTTCGCTAGGTCCAGCAATATAGAAATATTCTTTATTTCCGCTACGCTAGTGAATGGGCGACACAGCCTTCTAGAAAAACGAAATAATCAAGGCATATGGTATTTAAGGCAGAAAAAATAAGGGACTATTTATTTGAATATAATATCCATGCAATGTATTCAATTTATTAATTTACATGAATATAAAACACATTTTAATTGTTGCTCCTCCAGGGCTGCCCATCTCTTGTGGTATAAGTTCATTATATTTATTTTTTGTTTTTCTATAAAGTTACATTCGTCACTGTACATATCCACGCTCTTTAAAACATGTTATCTTTATGGTGGTCCCCGGCAGTTATACCGGGTAGCGCTGCCATCTGCTGCTGATAATCAGACACATTCCTATGCCTTTAAACAAATTTGTGAACAAAAGACAGCTGAGCAGCGTAACCGTTATGCACATCTGAAAGACTCCATAATAGCCTTTTTACACTGGCAAACATCCTCTATCCATTTCTGGGATGGTCCGTAAGGTTTTGCCGTTCCGAAAATTTCACACTTATTCCACCACCCATCTGGGATGTTCCTAATACTTACGTTTCCGTGCGGTAATTTTTCGATAATTGTCAAATGCAACCATAAATAATAGACATTCACAACGAAAAATCTGAATTCACTACGAAAATGTAATCAATGACAGAGAAGAAAATGGAAAAAAAAAACAACAAAACATCTGATGTCAAAATATTCTCAACACAAAAACTCAAAAGTGAGATAGTTTGTGGACATCCTCTGGGAATTTGTTTATGAGGAGTATTTTGCCTAACTCATGCAGGAAACTCATGCACTGTTGGCTAACAGCCCTCCGACTATTCTTTATTCAGAAAAACAGCCCAAAGTATACAATGCTAGGGCAATATATAATTTTCATTAAAAAGCGCATCGTTGTTTTCGGCTACATCTTTCTCCCAAAATGTCCTGAACCACTTCTAAAAAGGCCTATCATATATATTTGTATTTAAAACATTGATTGGATTTTATCGAAGCAGTCACAAATGACCACGCTTCAGTTTTTTCAAAACAAATATCAATTCTGATATCTCCTCCTCGTCAAAGTTGTCCTCATCATTATCATCCATTTCCAGCAACATGATTAGTTTGGTCAAGAATATGTTTTTCTGTTGAATCACATTTACAACCATTGCAATATTATAAATATTCATTTTAATTACAGACGTAAACAAATTTCCGCACTCAATTAAGAGCATCAGCATGGATGGGGGATGGTGGATGGTGGCAGTGTAAATCGGAGTTTCACATTTATCAAAACTTCCCACCGTTCCTCCGGGATGTGCTCAGTGTGCAGAGGGTATTCGACCGAAAAATTTTCTTATCGGTTTCATACGAATATCAACCATGATTCGGTTCGCGAGGTGTTTTTTCGGATCTGAGTACTAGCTTAAGTCTAATGTTTCAATGTTGCTTTGATTAAATTAACACACATCAGAAATTTCTTCCGTAATGCATTTGAAAACGGCACTATTAGCACTGTCTGAGCTATTTTTGAAAGACCATCATATTTTAGTCCGATGTCGTAAGATACTCTCTCTAGATAGCATAGCCCATTTCGAAGATGACTAGGTTGTTATCAATGATACAAGAGACTAGCAAATGTATGTTGTAACAATACATACCAAATTATTCTTTTCAAAGCCGTTCCTCTCGGAACGAGCCCGGACCATACCACAATACAGGTTCTTGGCTTACCAGAAATTAAGTTATTTGCTTGACTAATGACTACTAAGTAGGCGAAGTGGAAATTGTCTTAGTCGAAGATTAGTTGTAAACTCGAGATATTATTCAACCGCCAAAGCCGTTGTATTCGTTTCTCCATGGAAATTCAATCAAATCATAACATTTCTGGCGAATGCACAAAAATATAATGGATGCTTTAAAATTACGTCATTTGGAGCCAAAGTTGTTGATGAACCCGGCTACAATCCGAGATATAAAGTCCAATTCTCATTTTTATTTTTTTTGAAATTTCTTTAAGACATACAGAATTAAGGGAAAATTCACCATAGATTGGGCGCTTTGTTACTGTCACCAAACGAAGATCATAAGTTCCTTCAGATCTATTTCGATTGAGATTCAACAATAGAACTAGATAGGCGTTGTGCAATTTTTACTGCGACAAAACGTAAAATGATACACCAATTGCAATTCAAAACCTCATTGGAGGCCATGCAACACAATTATATGCTCCAACTATCAATGAAGTCGAAGTGGAAAATGTTGGAGAGAATGTTGTTCTAAAGCGTCAGGATGGTGGAGAATTGCAACGAGTATACGAGACTAATCGGTCATATGATTCACTTCAATACCCATTGATGTTCTCTCGTGGAGAGGATGGTTCCGTTATGGGGGAATGTCCAATAACGAGACAACAGTTAAGGTGCAGGGAGTCCGAGATCCGGTACCGGCGGTGAGAGCGCAGGCCCCCGGCGTCGAAATCCTGTGACTGCAGGAAGCCCGAGATGGCAGTGGAGTGCTTGGCTGCCAAATCGCGTAATGCGACAAGCAACAGAAGGATCCGTAGGCAGAAAGGGACGTTAGAAGATCTGGAACCGGGAACCACAGACGGAAGCTTCATCTTCACTTGGCTAAGGCCTTCTCTCGCCTTGGACATAACAAGGAGCTGCAGAAGGCGGAGCCACAAGTCACGGCTCTCAACATCCAGGTCCACTACCTACGACGGACGAGGAGAGGACGGAGGCTGAGACCCTACGCAAGCGGCTGTCGGGATACACGGCATCGGCAGAATACCTGCGTGGTATTAGCCAACGACCCGCCGATACGCTGACCGCGAGGCAAAGGAGCCTCAAGAAGAAGCACGAGCAAAACGTGCGGAGGTATGTGCGGCTAAATGGAGTCGCTCCTATCAGCGGAGACCAAACCCCCACGAGCGCACACGCGACGGTGGCAGCAACAGCTGGCACGAAGACGATGGTGGACAATCCTCAACGTCAACGTCGGCGAACGCGAGTTATGATCCTTACTAAGTAGTGGTTGCCTTCTTGGTAATTTGGTGGTTCTCGTAGGATAATTTGGGTGTTCTGGTATTGAATAATATCGACCTTTTACGTTTGAATTCTGAATATCAACTGATCTTTATTGTATTTCTTAAGTTCTAAGTAAGCTACAATTGTCGGCCTCGAATTGCCTCGTCTGCATTCCTCATTTGGAACGGATGTCTGGTTGCTGAGGTCTGTATTTGCGTAAGTTGATCCGGTGCAACAAAGTTGCAATGCTGGCATTGTTTATGGTGCCATGCGGTCATTACGCGAGACGTAGGGGTTTCTGCGGGGCGAGGGTATGGGTATATGCTGAGGCGGTAACTCCTCCCCCCTCAGTCTGAACTACCGACCATAGAGGTGGAATGGTTGGTGTGAAGGCAGGAGTTGTGGTGATAGTTGGAGTCGGTGCAGCCTCAGCAGTCGTCCTTCTTGAGCACCAGGCGGTGCATATCAACCCCAGCAGTAGCACTCCGACCACTGCATACGTTGCTGTCGTGTGCACAACAATTCCGCTTCTTTATCGATTGTATCTGTGGAATGTCCAGTTGCAATTGTCCCACGTCCAATCGTTCTACCTCTTCGTACTGGATATCGTTAATTATCGTCCTGCATTCATTGGATATTATTATTGCGGACCCATTGAGTATCCTCTCTGGCCCACACTCCGTCTGGACTTTCACGTTTTCTCCATTGAAAATCACGATGTATCCTTTTTCCGGCTCGAAGACCTCGCTGCGAAACCCTCTATCCTTTGTCTCACATTCTGCTGTTTCTCCTCTCAACAGACTCTTCAGACAACCTTCATTGACTCTTTTTACAAGATTCTCATTCTTACATATATATACTTTGCGTATTTGCTGGCACTTATCTTTATAATAATATAGTTCATTATTCTTATGTACTACAAAGTTTGGGGCTATGACAAATTCTGTTTTGTTTATCGGTAATGATAACATCCTTTTCATTAGGTATGTTTCGTTTTTGAAAATTGGCATTTTTATCGAAAATATAATATCTGTGCTATTCATTATAGCTTTTAAATTCAAGAACTCGTACATGTGTTCTTCTGACAGAATTGGAACCTTTTGGTTCTCTAAATTCTGTGTAATTCTTTGTGTTTCTTGTTTGCTTAATATAAACCTAGGGATTATCCCTACTCTTGCTAATAATATACTTTCCGCTAAATCGTTAAGATTTAACGCAAGCATGTCTACAGTGACCAAAATTTGATCAATGTATTCTAATCTACCAATTCTTTTTTCCTCTTCTACAAATGTCTTACTTATTCCATTTTCGTAATTATTAATGAATGAGTTTATCTAACTTGCTCCTCATTAATGTGTTGTGTAATATTTTTTAACGATACTACAAATTTGTTATCCAATTCTTGTTGTACGTTTATTTCCTCATTTTATTTATTTCCTCATCCTACCGACTGCGCCAGTTATGATCCTTACTAAGTAGTGGTTGCCTTCTTGGTAATTTGGTGGTTCTCGTAGGATAATTTGGGTGTTCTGGTATTGAATAATATCGACCTTTTACGTTTGAATTCTGAATATCAACTGATCTTTATTGTATTTCTTAAGTTCTAAGTAAGCTACAATTGTTGGCCTCGAATTGCCTCGTCTGCATTCCTCATTTGGAACGGATGTCTGGTTGCTGAGGTCTGTATTTGCGTAAGTTGATCCGGTGCAACAAAGTTGCAATGCTGGCATTGTTTATGGTGCCATGCGGTCATTACGAGAGACGTAGGGGTTTCTGCGGGGCGAGGGTATGGGTATATGCTGAGGCGGTAGCTCGCGCGAGGGAAAAAGGGGAAAAAGGTGTCTGGGAAGCAGAAGGGGAAGACCACACCTCCGACGCAGAACACGGCGAGTGCCAAGACACCACCAACGCCTTTTCTACAGAAGGCACCGGTGGAACCGACTGGTCGAGAGCCAAGGTTCAAGTGGCAGAGGACGGATGACTCGCGCAATCGCGCGAGACAAGGGGAGCGGCAAGGAACTATGGATCAGCATTGGTCAGGAAAGCCTTGCCAAACTCCTTGCAACGGACTTCCGCATATCGTTTGGTATGGGCACCCTGGCGGTAGCAGTACTGCGATACCACAGGTTCTCTGAACAAGTGTACCATCGGTGGACCTACTGCGGTTTATGGAGGAGAACGCGGTGGACGTGACCCTCATTCAAGAGCCCTGGATCGTAAGTGAAAGGGTTCGGGGACTGAACGGTCGCGGATACCGCCTTCCTCGCCACACCCCGCGGGTAAGCCAAGAACCTGCATCGTGGTAAGGAATGTTCTGCACCTAACGGTGTCCCTATGTGAGAGGAAGGACGGGAAAAACCTATACCTGGCCTCTGCATACCTGCCGTACGAAGAAGTAAACCCACCTTCGAAGGATGTCAGGACCCTGATCCACCAAGCACGTAGGGAGGGACTAGAAATTGTTTTAGGCTTTGACGCGAATGCCCATCACTCCCTCTGGGGAAGTACGGGCAAAAATTCTAGAGGAGAGTCGCTGTTCGAGTACATTCTGTCAACAAATCTTGCAGAACCGTGCAGAGGTTATAGATATAACACTGGACTCGAATAGCGACTCTCTTACCATCGATGACTGGCACGTGTCAGTGAGTGTTCCTTTTCGGACCACTACAGGATAGTGTACAGCGTCAAATGGAACAAGGAGAGGCCTAAGGCCAACTGCAATCCCAAGCGGAGAGACTGGAACCGCTTCTCCGCAACCGTAAAGAAGGTGCTGCCCAACCCACCGGAAGGGGACATCCTTCAAATGGGAGCACTAGAGGAAGCCGCGCAGAACGTCACTAATGCTCTACAGACGGCGTTTCTCAAATCCTGCCCAATTAGCCGACCCCAAAGTCCAATCACAACCCGTGGTGGCCACGGGAGCTGAGCGAAGTCAGAAGGGAATCGAGGAAACAACAAAGCAAAAGTGACAAACACACAGGAAAGCTGGGACGAGTATCGCCACAGATTAATAACTACAAGAACACCTGTAGGAGAGCGAAATGGGAATCATGGGCAGCCTTCTGCGATGCCATAGATGGTACCACTGAGGCCTCAAGGCTTCGACGTGTACTGTCGAAGGCAGCCACCACACCAGGCCTGCTGCGCAGACAGGACGGTACTTTTGCAGAGAGCAGCCAAGATTCCCTAGAGCTCCTCATAAGTACTCACTTCGCGGGGTGCTCAGATGTCACCGGTGGTAAAGCCAACGCCACCAATGACATTGAGTGTCATAATGGAGAGGAAATCGAGGATCTCATACGAGATATAACGGCACCAGACAAGATTATCTGGGCCATTAAGTCATTCAGTCCCTACAAGTCACCGGAGTCGGATGACATCAGACCAGCCATGCTGCAGGTAGCTTGCCTGCACATACTACCATGGCTGAAGAAAATTTTCGAAGGATGCCTCCTAACTGGGTACGTTCCCCAGGGGTGGAGGGAGGTGAGAGTGGTTTACATCATCAAGGCCGGAAAGATAAACCACATCCTGACATACTGAGGAATGGTTTGGTGGGAAGTGGTTAACACCAAATCCCACCTGAAGAACCTCCGTAGAGTCAAACGAACAGCATGTCTTTGGATCTCTTAAATCCACCCCGCAGGAGGCTCTGGACATGTTAGACCTGGAACCAATAGACCTTAAGTGCAGGGCAGCCGCGCATCTCTTAAAACCATCGCCTTATGGTCACGCCACTATAATTCGTAAGGAAGAATGTGGAACGGCCAGGGGGAGCAACTACTGTGTTTCAGAGTTCTCATGGAAAAGAAACTCTAAAGGACACATACCGGACAGGGAGAAATGGAAGAGTAACACTGCCCTAGGGCAGAACGAGCTCTCTATTTTCACCGACGGGTCAAAGGTGGCCGAAGGGACCGGAGCTGGAATCTTCTCTGAGGAGCTAGCAACCAACATATCCCTAAGACTACAAGACAGGTGCAGTGTATTCAAGGCGGAGATATATGCAGTATGGCAAGCGGCAAAGTTGGTAAACACCCTGGAGATACCTACGCGGAACATAGAAATCTGCGTCGACAGTCAGACTGCCATCAAAGCCCTGGTATCCTGCAGGACCACAAGCAGACTCGTACGTGACACGGTGGACGCACTGAACCAGATCAGCGCGCACTCAATCACACTCACGTGGGTTCCGGGTCACACCGACATAGCGGGCAACGAGAGTGCGGACGAGTGCACCAGAACTGGATCGGCTAGGCCAATATCGGACGCAGTCAGCGACCTACGGAGGCCACTGCGGGACATCATCTCTATCCCCCATCCTATGCAGGTTGAAGGGTTTGTGCCACCTTCCCTACTCGGAATTGCTACACGCTTCGTCTTCAGAGTGCGTCCGATTTTCAAACAGCGTTGTCCGAGGCAGCTTCTGCCTCGGTTCCATAGACGTTCTTGCGAGCACTTTGGCTTCCTTGCAAGGAGTTCCCTAGGCGGCTGGTACATAATTATGTTCTAGCAGCCCCAGCTTGCTGTTCCCCCTGATTGGAGCTTCGGACGGGCTATTGGACATGCTGCAAAGCTCCGAGTACTCTATCTTCGTTGTTGTCACTAATGGTAACGGTACGCCAATGGATCTATATCTATAGCTGTAGAGGTATTTTAATGATAGTTGTACTTATTGTTTGGTTCAATCAATTAGATCTCACGAGTTATGGGCAAGAGCCGCATCGGTAAGACTACTTACTGGAGGAGGTCACTGGAGGTCACCATGTATCCGTGTGGCCCGCCGGTATTAGAAAAACTCACATAGGGGCGTTCATCTAATTGGTACGGTTGGATAAGACCTTATTAGCAAGAAAGACACAATACGTGTATCCCCTTGCACTTTCGTGCCAAATCTATTTTAAAAATTAATCTTTAACCCATATTATGTAGCATTTTGTTATTTATTAATCCAGCGACAAAAAAAGCTGCTACCAAGTCCCATTTTTAATGTAGATTTTGCTCACGGTTTATATTTTGTCGATCTGAGGTTCAACCCAAAATATGACTCAGTACATAATTTTATTATTTGGATTTTGCAAGATTTGTAAACTTTTTTGCGAGTAATCCAATACGGAGCTTCAACAGGAATCCCTTCGGCTCGAATTTCACCTCAATTCCGCGGTGCCACACACCGATTTTCGCGCACTATTTATCCATCGATTTTATTAAATGCACCCATAAAACACACTTCAAACGATTAGAATCTTACTCCCCCATACATGTTGTTCAATTGGTGATTAACCCTCATCCAAATAATTCAACAATAAAAATGTTAATCCAATCCGCTGACAGCGATTTCACTTCCGCGCTTAATCTGCGGGCGTCCGAGGTGGCCATCTTGGGTTATTCGGACTTTCGAAGTTACGACATTTAATGCCACCTTTTTTAAGCCGAATTCGGAGCAATATATTTAATATCAATTGTATTGAAGCACTCTTTTTTTCTTTAATTAGGCATTTAAAAAATAGCTCATTGCAGTAAAAATTCCTTTACGTCAAACGTTTGCATAGTTTTTGTGTAAGTTGTGAAAACGTTTGTCGTCAGTTTAGTTCTACCAGGTGGCATCGCTTTAAAATGCCAAAACACAACTAAGAATCTATTTCTACACATTATTTCCATTGCATTTATGTTAAAAACCTCTATGCGGCTAAGTGCAGGCCCATGACAGCACAAAGAGAATCATAGCGATCATTATACCAAAAACTGTTAATTGTAATGAACCAAATTTGCAGTAGTTTGAGAAGATAATCACAAAAACCACATACGTATCGTCTGATCATGAAAACGAGTCCGATGCGCATCTGAGAAGCATGCGCTGCAAGCTTTCTGTTGTAATATGTTGCCTCCGTAGCTCTTCGATGGCCAACAGTCTCGCTAAAAGCATTTTTATTAGGCTTACCGTAAAATTCGGATATCTGTTTTATTTGAACAGCTGATTTCTGCCAGGAACGGAGAGTTGCCAGACAACTGCTAAAGTTGTTGATCAAATTTTTTTGTTTGGCGCACAAAAAATGGGATGATTTTTGCTTTAAAAATATAAAAGTACAGCTTTGAAAAATCAATTATTTTTTATCATACTAGTGGACCCGGTGAACGTTGTCTCGCCCCATTTTAACACCTTCAGATAAACTCCAGATTTATAATAAAAAAAATCCAAATTTCAATTTTATATATATTAATGAATTCGAAATCAGGCAATGTACAGCTGCGAAAAACAGGGAAATTCGAGGTTAATACCACAGACTTCCAAAGATTGGCCTTGCGATTTATTTATTGTCATCGCAAAAGCCAGTCGAACGGATAACTGAATCCTGTTGAATTGGATTGGAAGATTAGTTGGATTACGATTATGATCGATCCCACCTTTAGCAGTAAATTATGCTTGGGAGTTCCTGGCGCATCAAGCCAGCTTAAAAATTCTGTGGGATAGATTGTCGCTTCATCCTCGTTGGTCACGCTGTCAACCGATTTGTATAAATGCAGCTCTCCAGCGATTTGATCTTGAATACTGGAATTCAGGCTATCGACATCCTTATTTTTCGCTCCTAGTATTTCCCCTTCACTAATCCAATCAAGATTTTCATAATTTTGTGCAATGCCGGGGAACAGTTTAGTGATTAGTTCCTCTTTCGACGATGTAAACTCGCAAAAATTTGACGGGAACGTTATCAATCCAGTCGAAATACCAACAGGAATTTGGACATTGCCAAGCGCCAGCAGTTGTCTCGAAAATTCAGTAGTCGATGGGTCCTTCTGCAACACTACTCTCATGTTTGTGGTCAACTCTAACTTCTTGACATGCTGCCACAAAGACGAAGATTTCAAGCATGCATTAAGTTCAACGGCAGCAGTAGATTTCAGAATGACTGGAAGCGTTCGATGGAAAACTCCAGGGAGCAATATCATAGCTCCACCAAATAATATTAAATTACCTCGTAAATCCTTCACGGTTCTATTAATTTCTTCCAAAGCTCGTTTATGCGTCATCGTGCATTCATCCTCGCATTCTCGCATTAGTTTCGCTGTCGCCGATTTCTTTGGGACTGTGCACGTTGGCTGGTCAAGGTTAGGTTAGGTTTATAGGGCTGCTCGACCGAAGTCGAGGTCACTCGGAGGCAAGTCTGCTCATTGTGATGCCCACACTCGTCACGGGATATTGTCCGGTACCTAGGGAGGTTTCGCTAACCATCCCGAGGCCTCAACAAATAGCACCAGTTTCTCTAGAGGCATGTTTGCCAGGCTTTCCAGATCTGCATAGACGGCGCAGCCGAGTGTTCGGCGACGCCTCCCCATGAGTGCAGGACAGTTGCAGAGAAGGCGCTGAATGCTCTCTATTTCCTCCTCGTCCCTGCAGCTGCGGCAGAAGTCATGGTGTGGCAGTCTGTACCTTATGGCCATGTGGCCAATGACACAGTGCCCCGTTATAACTCCCGTCAGTGTTCGCACCCGACTTTTCCTGAAGCTTATGAGCGTCTTGGTGCGTTTAGGGTCATAGTGGGGCCAAAGCGAGCGAGAGATCTCACAGTTGGGTGTGGTGTTCCACATGTCCGATCTCGTTCTTGCTCGGCCCAACATCTAGGAGATGATGTCCCGCAGTGGCCTCCGTAGGTCGCTGACTGCGTCCGATATTGGCTTAGCCGATCCAGTTCTGGTGCACTCGTCCGTACTCTCGTTGCCCGCTATGTCGGTGTGACCCGGAACCCACGTGAGTGTAATTGAGTGCGCGCTGATCTGGTTCAGTGCGTCCACCGTGTCACGTACGAGTCTGCTTGTGGTCTTGCAGAATACCAGGGCTTTGATGGCAGCTTGACTGTCAACGCAGATTGCTATGCCATGCCATATATCCGCATGGAATACACTGCACCAGTCTGACAGTCTTAGGGATAAGTTGGTTCCTAGTTCTTGAGAAAAGATTCCATCTTCTGTCTTGTCGGCTGTCTTTGACCCGTCGGTGAAAATGGACAGCACGTTCTGTCCAAGGGCAGTGTTTTTTCTTCCAGCACAATAGTCACTCCACCTGGCCGTTCCACCTTCTTCCTCACGGAGTATAGTGGCGTGACCATAGGGCGACGGCTTGAATAATAGCGCGGCTAATAGCCTAGCGGCACTTGTCCCAGCCTTGGTGTCCAGAGCTGCCTGTGGGGTGGATTTGAGAGATCCGGTGACCACAAGGCATTCTGTTGTAAGCCCCATGATCGTCCAAAAGTCTGGACGTTGTCTGGACGTTGATATGCAATGACTGCACCATCAAATGGTCCATGCGACACCAATCCGAAGCCTGTTACGCGCGGAACCCAGGCTAGAATCGCAGCCCCTCCTACCGCCCAACAGACCGGGGGGGCGCTGCCGCATGACGCGCGACGCGTGTTACCGAACCGATCGCGAACATGCAGGAAAGATAGAGGTTAGACTAATATTCGAGGTAGGTTAATATTAGTGATTTAAGAAGAGGAAGGGAATTATATATATTATAAGGTAGAGGGAATTATAGTCCGAGCATAAGACCCCAAACGGTTCATGCAAGGAATAATTTGATCTACAAAGTGGAAGGAACAAAGGAGTAAAGTTTCTAGTAGATCTAACAGGAATCGCAAAGTTTATGTGGCTCAACAAGTCAGGGCTACCTACGTCACCCTTGATCAGGTTGTGCATAAAAATCACACCAAGCATTTTTCTACGACTAACTAAGGGTGGAAGGTTTATTAAAAGCAATCTACGAGGGTAAGATGGTAGTCTCACATCTGCATCCCAGTTGAGGCCACGCAGAGCAAAAAGTAAAAAGCTTTTCTGGACTGATTCTATACGGTCCTGGTGTACTTTGTACTGGGGGCACCATACACAAGAGCCGTACTCTAAACTCGGACGAACAAGCGAGATATAGAGAGTCTTTGTTATGTAGGGATCGTCAAACTCCTTTGACCACATTTTTATAAAACCAAGCACGCCCATGGCCTTATTTACCATGGTGGAAAAGTTTTTTTTTTTTTTTTTACATTATTTTATTTATTGAATCTTAGCCTAATAAATTTTTTAAATTAATTTCACTTAATTATTTAGAGTACGTCCCTAAGTAAGTATTATTGCTGGGTGGGGAGGTCTCTTCGCCGGAGTCGTGTATGGTTAGTGTGCCAAGTTAAGGACTGCGCAAGTCTATTAGGATGGGCCTGTAGCTTGACCTGATACTTTGCTTTGCCAATTGCATCTTTAACTGATCCTACATTTAAGTCTTTATGGATATTTTCATTCCATATGTACCATGGCGCCCCAGTGATAGTTCTTAGTATCTTCGATTGAGCTCTCTGGATTATTTCTAAATTGCTATCGCAAGCATTTCCCCATAGCTCGGAACCGTATGTCCAGATGGGTTTGAGAACTGCATTGTACAAAAATACTTTGTACTCCAGTTTTAGTGGCGAGAGTGTGTTTATTAGCCAATGTAGATTACTAGCTTTAAATTTTAGTTTATTCCTCTTCGCTTCGATGTGCTTACGCCAAGTAAGCCTTCTATCCAGATGAACACCGAGGTATGTTACTTCGGTGGTTTGTGGAATGTTGGTGCTGTTCAGATATAGTGGAGGGCAAGTTTGTCTGTTCAGGGTAAAGGTGACAGCTTGCACTTTTGCTCGTTTACATGTATGGGCCAGTGTTGATGAACGCATTTCAATCGTTATAGAATTTCTTACATATCTTTGTATTTTTGAACACTAAATTTTATTTGGTCTTTTTTGTCGCGCTTCGTGGCGCTTTTGAGATTTTTTAGTGTTAAGAGTTACGACTACGGCAGAACATGATAGACATGAACGCTGCGTAAAAAGGAACAACAAATTAATTAAATACAGTCCACTGAAAACTTGGAAATAAAGCATTGTGTTCCGTGAACATCGAAGTGTTTTATTCATCACCATATTGTTGGTCCTTCAACCGGATAAGCTTATTGTTCAAAAATGGAAGAATTCAAGCTTGTGAAATCAGCAAGAAGCCGTGCGAAGGCAAGCATCACTCGTTTGCTAACGGCGTCACAAGATCCACGTGCGGCATCAAATTTGGAATTGGAGGAAATAACCGTGTTATTGGAGAGGCTCAATACCGTTTGGAAGGAATTTGAGACTCTTAGCGACAAAATGGCCCTTTACGACGAGGAGGAGGGGTATGTTGATCCAGCCATCGACAACGAGACCTACGAAAACAGGTACTTGCGTGCAAACACATTACTTCACTCGCTAAAACGCGCTTGTGAGCCAAGGGAGAGCGAGGAAGGAAAGAACGTCTGGGGCAACCATGACGACAACGAGAACGGATCACAAGCATTGGGATCAGGAAACGAAAGCTTTGTTCGTTTTCTACAACAACAACAAGAGCTAAACGAGCGTTTGGCGCAGCAACAAACCACGTTTTTGAGAGCAAACTCGTCAGCGAATGGGGTGCAAAACGAATTGCCAAAAATACACATAAAGCAGTTCAATGGTGACTACAAGGAATGGCCTGCTTTCATGAACCTCTTCGAAAGCACGATTCACAGCAATCAGCATTTGACAGCCATTCAAAAATTGCACTACTTGAAGACATATGTTACTGGAGAAGCAGCTGATTTGATACGACATATGCCAATAACAGAAGCAGCTTATATTTCTGCTTGGACTTGCCTAACGGAGCGTTACAACCGACCACGTCACATTGTAAATACTCTGCTGGACACATTTGTGAATTTACCTTCCACATCCAGAGCAGATGTTTCAATTCAGCAGCAGGGCAAACAACTAGGGACTGCTCGATTATACATTTTATTCTGGCTAAGATTGACGCTGAAACCCGGCGCAAATGGATTGAAGGAAGTCGGGAACTGGAATCGCCGACTGTAAACGATTTACTCAAGTTTTTAGACCGGCGGTGCGAGGAATTTGAGCTTAGCAAAAGTGAGACTGACACAGACTTCAAGGTTGGTCCACAACAAAACAAAGCCAAGCGATCGTCACACGCTATGGTATCGCTGGAAGAAGGGGCTTGTGTAAAATGTAACTCCAAGGAGCACAAGATCTACATTTGTCCGAAGTTTGGTGACTTATCAGTCGAGCAGAGACGCACATTCGTTAAAGCTAAGTCCTTGTGTTTTAACTGCCTCAAGCTTGGGCATGTGTCACGAAAGTGTGAATCCAAATTCACATGCAAATTTTGCCATACGCGTCACCACTCTCTACTACACATGGAAAATTATACATCGCAAGCGGCTGCTACCAGGGCGCAGCCAGGAAATGACGAGCAGCGCATCCTCGCCGCTCCCGAAGAGGCATCTGTGACCATCAGCCACATCGCACGGGCGCAAGTCACTCCAAGTGCGGAGCCCTCGTACAGCGGATCAGCAACTGCTACACAGCCACAAGGGCTTTTTTTTTTTTTTCCATGGATACGCCATGGTGGGTGAGAATCTTTTTTGTAAGACGTGTCCGGCCCGTACCAGACAACGAACTGGACTACCCCTCCGGGGCTTCCCAGCTAAACTCACCACACACAGCTACACACCTCATTCCCCGCGGGATCACCGCAAGGTATTACTTCGCGGGGATGGGTTGCCTACTTTAGGCACTCTCCAGCAAGCGTCGCTCCCTTTCGCATCTTCTAAGATCGCTCTGGATGTCTATAAGGTTGTCACAGACGCGCTTCCAATTCTCCTCGGACTCCGTCATAAATGCCATCAGCTCCTCTGGTGGTGGGACGAACCAGGTTCTTGAGAGGTACCTCGTGCAGTGGTATACAACGTGCTCTGGGTCCTCGCTCTCGTGCGGGCACTCGGGGCACTCGGGGGTATCCTCGTGCTTGAACCTATGGAGGTACTTCCTGTAGCCTCCGTGGCCCGTCAAGAATTGGGTGAGGTGGTAATTTACCTCTCCGGTTCTCCGTCCTATCCATGCCTGGATGTCTGGATCAATCCGGTGGGTCCATCGTCCATTAGTGGCCGTGTCCCACCTTGCCTTCCATGCTGTTATCGACGCCAGTCTTGCCGATGCTCTGATGGTCTCTGTCATTCCTCCCAACTCTGGACGAGCTGCGTAAAGCTGCGTCATCTCCATCGCTAGGATGTCCACCGGTATCATACCTGCTAGGACCAGGGCAGCATCATCCGACACCGTCCTATACCCGGACACGACTCGAAGAGCGCAGAGCCTGTAGGGCACTGAAAGCTTCCTTCGGAGACTCCTGTTGCCGGCTAGGACTGTCGACCACACCGGCGCAGCATACAGCAGAATCGAGGCCACTACTCTTGACAGGAGTAGCCACCGGCCTGCTTTTGGACCCCCAATGTTGGGGAGAATCCTCGACAGGGCTGCCTGCATCCTGGAGGCTTTCTGGCTGACGTACTCGAGGTGGGCACGGTAGCTCAATCTGTTGTCCAGCATCACGCCAAGATACCTGATTGAGTCCTGCGACTTAATAGTCGCATTTCCCACCTGAAATGACGCGTATTCCACCTTTTTCCTACTCGTAATGAGAACAGCCTCCGTTTTATGGCCGGCCAGGTCCAGTCCTGAGCTCTCCATCCAGCTGGACACGATCCGGACTGCCTCGCTCGTCGTCGCCTCTATCGCCTGAAGCTCCTTGGCCACCACGACCAGTGCTAGATCGCCGGCGAAGCCAATCAGCTGGCATCCCTGCGGAAGTTGGATTCTCAGGACGTCGTCATACATTATGTTCCACAGAAGGGGTCCTAGAACTGACCCCTGTGGAACTCCGGCTGTCACCTTGTAGAGCTTCGGTCCTTCCTCCGTTTCGTACCTCAGTACCCTATCCGACAGATAATTATCTATTATCCGCAGCAGGTAGGTGGGGATTCCAATTCTTCCGAGGGTCTCCTTGATCCGGGTCCAGCTCGCCGAGTTGAACGCATTACGGATGTCCAGGGTCACAACCGCGCAGTACTCCTTCGTGCCGAATCTCCATCGGGTTCCCTCGATCGCCTTAGAGGCGATGTCAGTGACCGCTCTGATGGCGTCGACCGTGGATCTGGCCTTCCGGAATCCATACTGGGACTCTGACAGAGCTTCCTTCTCTTCGACCACTGCCAGAAGTCTAGTGTAAAGGATCCTCTCCAAGACCTTACCTACCGTATCTAGCAGGCATATTGGGCGGTATCCTGACGGTTCCTCCGGGGGCTTGTTTCCTTTAGGCAAAAGGATTAAGCGCTGGACCTTCCACTGCTTGGGAAAAACTCCTTCCCTTAGGCATCTGTTGTAGGTGTCTACAAATACCTCCGCTCTAGTGGTTGCTCCGAGCTTTAAGGCCTTGTTGGGGATTCCGTCTGGTCCTGGGGCCTTCTTGTCTCCGACTCTCCGGATGGCTGTCGTCACCTCCTCTGCAGAGATCGGCTGCCACAGTTCGTGGTCTTGACGCTGAAAGCTCCCGTCCTGGTGTGGATGCTGTGGGAAAAGTACCTCCACAATGCTACGAAGTAGCGTCGGGCACGTTACTTCCGGCGTTTCCTGGCTTCTGATCTTCTTGGTGACGACCTTGTATGCCGTCCCCCAAGGGTTAATATCCGCCTCCTCGCATATCTGCTTAAAGCAGGACGACTTGCTGCTTTTTATGGATCGCTTAAGGGCTCGCTTGGCTGCACGGAGATTGTCTCCCAACGTGTCGAACTCCGGGCGACCCCTAGCTCTCTGGTAGCATCTCCTTGACCTTAGGCATGCTTTCCTGAGCTGTGCGATCTCTTCGTTCCACCAGTAGCAGGGTGCTCCTCGTCTGCTCGGCTTCCTTCTCGGCATTGCAGCGTCGCACGCCTCTTCTAGGCGTTTTGCAAGTTTCAGAGCCAGGGTATCTGCCGTTTCCCCTATTGGGCTCCAGTTGGCATCTCGGAGACACTCCTTGAACGTTTCCACGTCCAAGTGGTCGTCCTTCCATCTGGGTCCGGTCGTCTTTGCTTGCTGCCTCCTGCGTCTTTCTCCGCAGTCGAAATGGATCGCCTGGTGGTCGCTGAATGTAAACTCCTCGCTTACTCTCCATGAAGCTCTCCTATAGAGTGAGCTGCTCATGAACGTGAGATCTATTATAGACCCACGTCCCGCCTTGAAGTACGTCAGCTTCCTTCCATCGTTGGCAAGCACCACATCCAAGGACGCAAACTCCTCCAGCAGACACGTGCCTCTGGCGTTGGTCTCTCTGCTACCCCACTCCACTGACCACGCATTAAAGTCGCCCGCTATCACTAGGGGCGCTCTGCCGCGCGAGTCCTCTGCTATGTCTGATAGCATCCTCTGGAAGCGCGCTTGGTCCCAGCTCGGCGGAGCGTAGCAGCTGTAGAAGGTGACACCTCTCAACTTCGCTCTCACAAAGCCGTCGTTTGCGGCGCATATCTCCCGTGGGGGGGTTTTAACCGACCAGATGGCAGCCTTCCCGCATCTGCTGTTGGTCCAGCCGCTTCCCGGTATCGTCCTGAATGGCTCGCATATGAGCACGACGTCCGTCTTCCTCTCTCTAACTGCTTGTCTCAGTAGAGACTGTGCAGCCTCGCAGTGGTTGAGATTCAGCTGAGTGCATCTCATGCTGACCTCTTCGACAGGGCGCTCCTAAACAGGGGACATCTACCGCTGCCGGCCACGTGCTTCCAATCGGCGCTCTTCCCTTTGCAAAGCATGCACTCGGGCTCCCGGTTGCAGTCTTTTGCTATGTGGTCCTCCTTGCCACATCTCCGGCAGAGCTTTGATCTGTCGACCTCGCTCCTGCACTGCCGTGCCATGTGCCCGAATTCGAGGCATCGGAAACACTTGGTGACGCTGACCCGTTCGCGAAGTCTGCACCTAACCCAGCCTACCCTCAGCACTCCCAGCTTAAGCGCATTCTGAGCGCTCTCCGCTGGTAGCCTGATTGTGGCCGTCTGCGTTCCTCCGTATGCCTTCCGCAGTTGGATATCCTCTACAGTTAGCTCCGTGAGGTTCACTTGGCTTCTCAGTGCGTCCACTATATCATCCCTGGTGGTGATCTCATCGAGGTCCCTGCATTCGATACTCACCCGATGCGACAGGGTACGGACATCCGCCTGCTCACCCAGCGTCTCGACAACTAGACTCTTGAAAGTCTCAGTCTCCTGTCCCGACTTGTTGAGTTGTAGCAAGAGCTCTCCTTTTTGGGTCCTCCTGATCCTGGCGACCGCGTCTCCAAGTCCGTGAAGGGTTTCGTCCGTCTTCACTTTACGCAGTATTTCAGCGTAGCTTGTTTCGCCTTTCGTGGAAATAATAATAGCATCCGGTCGCGTCTTGTCTAGCAGAGATCCAGGCGGCTTTTCCGTCTTCTTCCTTCTGCGTCGGTTGGACACAATTTGGAATGGGTGCTCTTTGGGCGCTTCGTTCTCCGTTACGATGGGGGCGTCGTTTCCGACTGCTACACCTGGCGTGGTCTGCGCTTCAGCTGATGCCTTGGTCCTCTTCGTCCGAGGTGTTGGCGCACCAGCAGCCTGCTTCCTCTTTGGCTCCGGAGCCGTTCTAAAGAACGGGGAGGTCTGAGAGGACTGGTGAGTCCTGATCACCGCCTTGGCTCCTTCGTCGTGCAGCTGGATAGCTACCAACTCATACAGCACCCGTATGCTCTCGATCGAGTCCCGCATAGGTTGGTGTATCGACCGCCTCTTCCCATCTTCGAGCATCTCCACAAGCTGCGTGATTTCTTGTCCGAGATCGCGCAGTGCTGTGCTGCTCTGTGAGTTCTGGCCCGTGCGTGCCGGCTGGGGCACGTCAGTCGGCTCACCAGTCGGGGTTCTCGCCATTTTGTTGCTTTTTGTAAAGCCGTCTACCTTCTCTTTCAAATTGGGTGTTTGATTACTCATTTTGTTGGGTCCCAACTCATAAGCCGTTGTCCATGTCCGTTGTACAGTCGCGTTCTGATCCCATGGTTGTCTATGCAAGCAGGGAGGCCATGCGAGGGTTGACTCTCGCCCTTATGGGGTCGAGAGTTCAGAGCCGAATCCGCGCTAGTCAGGAGTGACTCAACTGAGCCTGTACGTCCAACTTAATGGCGACGAAACAAGAAGCGTGCTTAGAGATTTGCCAATTTTTCGCGGGACGGGGGCAGAAGCAGCATTAGCCTAACAGCCATTTCGGCAGGATTTCACTCCGCGTACTGAAGTGTTAGAATACTAGCTTCCGTCAGCCCTGGGGTCGTCAAAACATGAAAGGGGGTCCAGTTCCGATCCTAAGACTTTACTGGTCTCCGTCTTAGTCGCCTTCTCGTATTGGCTAGGTACCATGCGGACCTATCCGGGGGATACCTGGCATGTGCCGGCGGTTACGAGCTGCTTTAGTGCTCTGGAGAGGAATCGACCTGTCCATTACCAAATTAATGGAGTTCAGGGTCTTTCCGCCTACTACTAGGCACCTATCCGAGCATAACATCCCCGTGTCTTCTTAGTCGCCTCGTACGACAAGCTATGACGTGCTGTGGTGGTATTCTAAGGCCCGCTCGCCACAAGGGCTTCGGAAAAGCGCATTGCCAACAGCTCTAGTGTTCGTTCGAAACGCAAAGGGATCGCACACCATCTGTCGGGTACTTTTGGACAGTGGTTCGGAACTGTCATACATCTCGGAACGGTGCATACAGGCACTTGGCCTGGCACGTTTGCCGTCACGTATTCTGGTGTCAGGAATTTCATCGATAAAGGCTGAGACAACTAGGGGCTGCAGCACACTGGACATGCAGTCAAGGATCTCAGAACACACAATGAAGGTACGTGCCCACGTACTCAGCAAAATCACCTCTACATTGGCAAGACTCTGCAGCACTAAAAGCATTCGATGGCTTCGATCTCGCAGATTCTGACTAACAATCGTTAGCGCCAGTGGACATTCTTTTGGGCAGCGATTATGTATGGACCGTGTTCTCCGGCCAAAAGATGTTCGACAGCCAGGGGAACATTATCGCCATTACGACAATTTTTGGATGGGTAATAACTTCTATTACGACTAGCAGCTCAACATCTACAACAGCAATGCACACGGCTATTGACATTGACGCATCGCTTCGACGCTTTTGGGAGCTGGAGGATGTCAACCAGGAATTTCATCGGGAACCAGAGGACAATGAAGTTGAGCAACACTTTATGAAGACACACACTCGGGACTCCAAGGGGCGTTATATCGTCGAGCTTCCGTTCAAGGAACCTAATCAACAGTTTTCGGATACACTACAGGGAGCACTCGCAAGATTCAGGGGTGTTGAACGTCGCCTGGAGCGAGATCACGATCTGCACTCACAGTATGTACAGTTCATGCGTGATTATCTTAATTTGGGTCACATGCGAGAACTGTCGCCAGAGGACATTGACAAGAAGCCATGCTTTTACTTGCCACATCATCCAGTAATTACACAAAAATTAAGGGTGGTTTTTGACGGCTCGTTTAAGGATACTAACGGAAAGGCCTTGAACGACGCGCTGCACATTGGATCCAATATTCTGCGAAACTTATTCTCAATTTGTATACGCTTCAGAATGTTTAAGTTCGTCGTTTCGGCAGATATAGTCAAAATGTATCGACAAATCTGGGTGGCTGCCAATCATTGCAGTTACCAGCGCATCGTGTGGCGAGAAGATGAAAGCACTCCTATCAAACACTATGAGCTCTCCACAGTAACATACGGAACGTCAAGCGCACCATTCTTGGCAGTGAGGGTCCTGGACCAGCTAGCTCACGACCATCAACACGAGTTTCCCACTGCAGCTAAAGTCTTAAAGGAGGAGTTTTACATGGACGACGTACTCACGGGAGCATACACAGAGGAGGAGCTTATTTGCAAGCGAGATGAATTGATCCAGCTAATGAAACGTGCCGGCATGGAGCTTGGCAAATGGGTTTCCAATTCATTACGCATTTCTGTCGGAACTCCTACTACAAGCAATACTCAAGGCAAGGGACTCAATTCTACAGCAAAGGTTCTTGGCATTCACTGGGATCCAGCAAATGATACTTTATCATACAACGTTTGCCTTTCATCGAATCCGGACAGCACCAAACGACAAGTGCTGTCGGACGTGGCACGCATCTTTGACCCATTGGGTATTCTGTCGCCTGTGGTGGTGCAATTTAAAATTCTGTTTCAAGAATTGTGGCTACTCGATCTCGGATGGGATACGGAACTTCCCCCAAAAATCGCTGATTGGTGGAAGAAATGCCGTAACGACCTAAATGTACTCTAGGCACTTCAGCTGCCACGATTTGTTAACAACAAAGAAGATCACATCGAACTCCATGGATTTTCGGATGCTTCTATAAAAGCTTACTCCGCAGTCGTCTACAGCAGATTAGTACATGCAAATGGCACCGTATCTGTTTCACTCATCGCAGGAAAAACCAGAGTTGCTCCGCTAAAGCAGCAATCACTACCGCGCCTTGAACTGTGTGGTGCTCTGCTGTTGAGCCGACTCATCTTATCTATCAAGGCTGCTCTACAGCATAAGAACATTGACATACATACAT
This sequence comes from Drosophila subsilvestris, assembly GCA_035043285.1. Taxonomy (NCBI): domain Eukaryota; kingdom Metazoa; phylum Arthropoda; class Insecta; order Diptera; family Drosophilidae; genus Drosophila; species Drosophila subsilvestris. The sequence continues at coordinate 116,556 of JAWNNB010002285.1, forward strand.
GGTGCGACTCAACTATAGTTCTGGCTTGGCTTTCACAGCAACCATCGAAGCTTAAAACATTTGTTGCAAATATAACGTCAGAAATACTCGATGCTATACCACGCAATGCATGGCATCATGTAAATACAAAGGAAAATCCCGCCGACTGCGCCACGCGAGGCATGTCCGCTGCAGAACTGCTCAATTTCGAACTGTGGTGGATGGGACCTCCATGGCTGCAAGAGCCAGAAAAGCTCGCGGTAAAGTTGAGCTCTACTAAATTCTGTTCCTCCCTTTCAGAAAGCTATGGCACAGAAGAAGTGAAGACCACTGCATTGACAACTCAGGAAGACGCCTCGTTTTCACCGCTCGAAGCACTGGTGCAGCGCGTCTCGTCCTGGAAAAAACTGGTTCGCATTGTGGCTTACGTCTTGCGCTTCATCCAAAGGACCAGAGCCATTAAATCAGGCATGTTGGCAAGTAGTAAGGTGCTGACATTTGAGGAGATCCAGGAGGCTCGCATTCTTTGCCTAAAAACGGCTCAGGAATGTTTCAAGGAGGATCGAAATCTACTGCTGGAGAACAAGACACTTCGGAGCCGCTCTCAGCTGCTCAAGCTCTCACCGATTATATGCAAGAATCAACTCCTACGAGTTGGTGGACGGTTGAACAATTCTCAATTACCAGCTGATGTCAAACACCCTATACTTCTTCCGAAGTCGCACCGCATCACATTAATGATTTTGGAACATGAACATGCATCAAACCTACACCCAGGCGTTTCTGCGCTCTTTGTTATTATGCGTCAAAAATATTGGATTTTTGGTGCGCGTAATCTTATAAGAAATCTGGTCCACAACTGCATAAAATGTTTTCGACAACGTAATGACACAGCGCACCAATTCATGGCCGATCTACCAGGCATTCGTATCACAGAAGCGCTTCCCTTTCAGCACTCAGGCTGTGACTACGCTGGACCATTTATACTAAAGGAAAGGAGAGGACGCAATCCACGAAAAACTAAGGGCTACATATGTTTGTTTGTGTGTCTTGTAACATCAGCCATACACCTGGAATTGGCCACTGACCTGAGCACAGACACCTTCCTGGCATGTCTTCGGCGATTTATGTCCCTTAGAGGCAAATGTTCCCAGATCTTCAGCGATAATGGAACAAATTTTGTTGGTGCCAAACGGACACTAGATGAGATGCAGCAACTTTTATCTTCGCGGGAGCATCAACACACCGTAGCACTATCGCTGGCCAACGATGGAATTAAATGGAATTTTATACCTCCACATTCGCCACACTGGGGAGGAAAGTGGGAGTCATCCGTGCGTTCCGTCAAACTGCACCTTCGTCGCGTTGTTGGAAAAACGACGTTAACCTTCGAACAAATGCAAACTCTAATTGTTCAGATTAGTGCGGTTGTGAATTCGCGACCGTTATGCTATACACCAGACACAGACCTCCCATACTTGTCTCCAGCCCACTTTCTAATTGGCCGCCCATTCACAACCATTCCGGAAGGCGATCTATCTCATGTGCCAATCAATCGCTTGGACTATTGGCAGAACTTGCAAGCAATGTACCAAGGATTTTGGAAGCGCTGGCATCAAGAATATTTAACATCCTTGCAGCAACGTCACAAGTGGAACAACAAGGAACGCAATATCTCAGTTGACAATGTGGTACTTGTCAAAGACTCTAGTCTTCCACCAGCAGCTTGGATTCTAGCCCGTGTATTGGATGCTCATCCTGGACCAGATGGACTTGTTCGCGCCGTGAAGCTTAAGACGTCCACCGGAGAGATGACTCGACCCATCACCAAGCTAGCAGTACTACCTAATTCAGAAACTATGTTTCAGGGCGGCCCGGGATGTTGATGAACGCATTTCAATCGTTATAGAATTTCTTACATATCTTTGTATTTTTGAACACTACATTTTATTTGGTCTTTTTTGTCGCGCTTTGTGGCGCTTTTGAGATTTTTTAATGTTAAGAGTTACGACTACGGCAGAACATGATAGACATGAACGCTGCGTAAAAAGGAACAACAAATTAATTAAATACAGTCCACTAAAAACTTGGAAATAAAGCATTGTGTTCCGTGAACATCGAAGTGTTTTATTCATCACCAGCCAGTCTGTTAGCCATTTTTCTAAGGCCACGAGACGAGATGACAAATGTGCCGTTTCTCTTGTTGGGCACTTGGAGCGACTAAGTATGGCAGTGTCATTAGCAAATGTCGAAGTTGTTGTTAGCCTGCTTTTTTCTGGACGTTGATATGCAATGACTGCACCATCAAGTGGCCCATGCGACACCAAGCCGAAGCCTGTTACGCGCGGAACCCAGGCTCGAATCGCAGCCCCTCCTCCCGCCCAACCGACCGGGGGCGCTGCCGCATGACGCGCGACGCGTGTTACCGAACCGATCGCGAACATGCAGGAAAGATAGAGGTTAGACTAATGTTCGAGGAAAATTAGAGCTAAACACAACTCAAGAGCTAAACATGGAAAGATAGCTAAGAAATAGGACTAATTACGGGAAAGGTATGTTAATATTAGTGATTTAAGAAGAGGAAGGTAATTATAGTCCTAGCATAAGACCCTAAACGGTTCATGCAAGGAATAATTTGATCTACAAAGTGGAAGGAACAAAGAGGTAAAGTTTCTAGTAGATCTAACAGGAATCGTAAAGTTTATGCGACTCAACAAGTCAGGGCTATCTACGTCACCCTTGATCAGGTTGTGCATAAAAATCACACCAAGCATTTTTCTACGACTAACTAAGGTTGGAAGGTTTATTAAAAGCAGTCTACGAGGGTAAGATGGCAGTCTCACATCTGCATCCCAGTTAAGGCCACGCAGAGCAAAAAGTACAAAATTTTTCTGGACTGATTCTATACGGTCCTGGTGTACTTTGTACTGGGGGCACCATACACAAGAGCCGTACTCTAAAATCGGACGAACAAGCGAGGTATAGAGAGTCTTCGTTATGTAGGGATCGTCAAACTCCTTTGACCACCTTTTTATAAACCCAAGCACGCCCATGGCCTTATTTACCATGGTGGAAATGTGTTCAGAAAACTTTAACTTGGGGTCAAGTTGTACAAGATCACCAAGATCATCAACCAATGTAATTCTCTCAAGAGAACCACCGCAAAGGGTGTAAGGAGCTAACATGGGGCTGGACCGATGAAATGTCATAACTTTGCATTTCGAGGCATTTAGGTGTAACATATTTGCACAACACCATGACTGAAAGTTATTGAGATCGGATTGCAAGCGAGAGTGAAATGAAATGTCATTGTACTGGACACAGAGTTTAACATCATCCGCATACATGAGTACTCGAGAATTTGTTAATACTGAAGGCAGGTCATTAATAAAGAGTGTGAAAAGTAGGGGGCCTAGATGGCTGCCCTGTGGTACTCCAGAAGTAACCTTAACAGGTGAAGAGAAGGAGTTTTTGAAGAGGACTCTTTGAGACCTTGAACGAAGATAGCTAGAAATCCATCTCAAAAGATTAGGTGGAAACCCTAAAAGGTCAAGTTTTTGTGCTAGAAGGGAGTGGTTTACAGAGTCGAATGCTTTACTGAAATCAGTGTAGATAACATCCGTCTGAAAGTTACATTGGAAGCCTTTAATGATAAAAGAGGTAAACTCTAATAAATTTGTGGTTGTTGATCGTCGCTTTATAAATCCGTGCTGAGATGGAGATATAAGTGATTTGCAGAGATGTTGCAAATGCGGAGTTAAAATTTTTTCAAACATTTTAGGAATAGCGGATAACTTAGATATACCTCTATAATTATTAGCATCAGACTTGCTACCTTTCTTATGGAGAGGAATAATAAAAGATTCCTTCCAGATCGGGGGGAAGCATGAAGAATTAATGGATAGGGTGAATAGTTTAAGCAGGGGTCCACACAGAGCGTCGGCACAGTACCTGAGTACACAGCCGGGAACTCCGTCAGGACCTGGTGAAAACACCGGCTTAACTAGTCGAAGATCATGAAGCAGTGAACTTTCATTTAACAAGGGGCTGAAAATGCCATTCGACCTTGGTAAACTGTATGGATACGGCTGACCAGAGTAGCTGTCATGGGAATAGGTTGTTTGGAAAAATTGGGCGAAAAGATCGGCGATTGCCTGATCATTGTTTGCCGTCATATTTAGAAATGATAGCGAGGATGGATGTGCGGACGTTCTACGCTTACTATTTACGAAGCTGTAAAACTGTTTAGGGTCCTGTGAAAAGCGTATCCTGCATCGAGATAGGTAATTTTTATAGCATTGAGCATTAATAACGGAGAACTTTGACCGAACTAATACATAGCGAGAGAGAGAAGTCGGAGAACCAACTTCTTGAAATTTTTTATATAGTCTTGATTTTAAGTTTTTTAGACTGGATAACTCTTTGGTAAACCAAGGAGGCTTCCCAGATCTAATCGGACAAGAAAGTGGGACACAAGAATCAAAAAGTGTATCGAGTACATTGTAAAATATGTTTGTGCCTTTCATAACGTCAGTGCACACGTACAGAGCGGACCAATCAGACTAGATGGACTTGTTCGCGCCGTGAAGCTTAAGACGTCCACCGGAGAGATGACTCGACCCATCACCAAGCTAGCAGTACTACCTAATTCAGAAACTATGTTTCAGGGCGGCCCGGGATGTTGATGAACGGTCATATCTTACATATCTTCGTATTTTTGAACACTACATTTTATTTGGTCTTTTTTGTCGCGCTTCGTGGCGCTTTTGAGATTTTTTAATGTTAAGAGTTACGACTACGGCAGAACATGATAGACATGAACACTGCGTAAAAAGGAACAACAAATTAATTAAATACAGTCCACTAAAAACTTGGAAATAAAGCATTGTGTTCCGTGAACATCGAAGTGTTTTATTCATCACCAGCCAGTCTGTTAGCCATTTTTCTAAGGCCACGAGACGAGATGACAAATGTGCCGTTTCTCTTGTTGGGCACTTGGAGCGACTAAGTATGGCAGTGTCATTAGCAAATGTCGAAGTTGTTGTTAGCCTGCTTTTTTCTGGACGTTGATATGCAATGACTGCACCATCAAGTGGCCCATGCGACACCAAGCCGAAGCCTGTTACGCGCGGAACCCAGGCTCGAATCGCAGCCCCTCCTCCCGCCCAACCGACCGGGGGCGCTGCCGCATGACGCGCGACGCGTGTTACCGAACCGATCGCGAACATGCAGGAAAGATAGAGGTTAGACTAATGTTCGAGGAAAATTAGAGCTAAACACAACTCAAGAGCTAAACATGGAAAGATAGCTAAGAAATAGGACTAATTACGGGAAAGGTATGTTAATATTAGTGATTTAAGAAGAGGAAGGTAATTATAGTCCTAGCATAAGACCCTAAACGGTTCATGCAAGGAATAATTTGATCTACAAAGTGGAAGGAACAAAGAGGTAAAGTTTCTAGTAGATCTAACAGGAATCGTAAAGTTTATGCGACTCAACAAGTCAGGGCTATCTACGTCACCCTTGATCAGGTTGTGCATAAAAATCACACCAAGCATTTTTCTACGACTAACTAAGGTTGGAAGGTTTATTAAAAGCAGTCTACGAGGGTAAGATGGCAGTCTCACATCTGCATCCCAGTTAAGGCCACGCAGAGCAAAAAGTACAAAATTTTTCTGGACTGATTCTATACGGTCCTGGTGTACTTTGTACTGGGGGCACCATACACAAGAGCCGTACTCTAAAATCGGACGAACAAGCGAGGTATAGAGAGTCTTCGTTATGTAGGGATCGTCAAACTCCTTTGACCACCTTTTTATAAACCCAAGCACGCCCATGGCCTTATTTACCATGGTGGAAATGTGTTCAGAAAACTTTAACTTGGGGTCAAGTTGTACAAGATCACCAAGATCATCAACCAATGTAATTCTCTCAAGAGAACCACCGCAAAGGGTGTAAGGAGCTAACATGGGGCTGGACCGATGAAATGTCATAACTTTGCATTTCGAGGCATTTAGGTGTAACATATTTGCACAACACCATGACTGAAAGTTATTGAGATCGGATTGCAAGCGAGAGTGAAATGAAATGTCATTGTACTGGACACAGAGTTTAACATCATCCGCATACATGAGTACTCGAGAATTTGTTAATACTGAAGGCAGGTCATTAATAAAGAGTGTGAAAAGTAGGGGGCCTAGATGGCTGCCCTGTGGTACTCCAGAAGTAACCTTAACAGGTGAAGAGAAGGAGTTTTTGAAGAGGACTCTTTGAGACCTTGAACGAAGATAGCTAGAAATCCATCTCAAAAGATTAGGTGGAAACCCTAAAAGGTCAAGTTTTTGTGCTAGAAGGGAGTGGTTTACAGAGTCGAATGCTTTACTGAAATCAGTGTAGATAACATCCGTCTGAAAGTTACATTGGAAGCCTTTAATGATAAAAGAGGTAAACTCTAATAAATTTGTGGTTGTTGATCGTCGCTTTATAAATCCGTGCTGAGATGGAGATATAAGTGATTTGCAGAGATGTTGCAAATGGGGAGTTAAAATTTTTTCAAACATTTTAGGAATAGCGGATAACTTAGATATACCTCTATAATTATTAGCATCAGACTTGCTACCTTTCTTATTTTTTATTTTTTTATTTATTTATTTATTTCAATTAACAATTATCTGCTAACTATGAACTATAATATAAATATACAAACTAAAAGAAAATTATAACATAGGCAGAAAAGAAAGGTTTTACAAATTTTCTAGGTCTAGGTGATGGTAAAGGTTACGTATAATTATATCTAGGGATATTTCGGGGGATATGGTAATATAATAGGTATTATAATTATTACAAAGAACACGGAAAGGTTCATGCTGGGCGAAGTTGGATCTGCAGAAGGGTAAACGGATAGGCAAGAAAGTCCGGGTTGGTCTGAAAGGAACTGTAAAATCGATCTGTCCCAACAGAGTTTGGGAGTCCACAAGACCGAGAATGAGCTTGTGAATGAATAAGACTCCATTGCAAATTCTGCGATGGTGTAAGGAGGGTAGGTCGATTAATTTTAGTCTAGATCGGTATGGAGGTAACCGTCTGCCAGAGTCCCAGTTTAGATTCCTAAGGGCAAAAATTAAAAATTGTTTTTGAACGGATTCAATTTGAATTTGTTTCTCTTTGTATTGAGGACTCCAAACACAAGAGCAATACTCCAATATTGGGCGTACTAATGAGACGTAAAGTGATTTAGTTATATACGGGTCGTCAAACTCTTTTGACCAACGCTTAATGAACGCTAAAACTCCCCTGGCTTTGTTCACCGTTACAGCAATATGGCTGTTAAAGCATAGCTTATGATCAAACAGGACTCCTAGGTCATTTGATGCGCAAATTCGATCCAGAGTATGATGTCCTAGAGAGTAGGAGACCAAATGTGGAGCACGGCGGTGAAACGTCATAAGTTTGCACTTAGAATAGTTTAAAAACAGTAGGTTAGATGAACACCACTTGTTTAATTCGTCAAGGTCGAGTTGAAGGCGAGTGTGCAAGTACCACTCGGAATACGAAAAACAAATTTTGACGTCATCAGCATACATTAATATAACTGAGTGCAGAATAACTTGAGGTAGGTCATTCACAAACAGATTGAACAGCAGCGGACCTAAATGACTTCCTTGAGGAACACCTGATGTAACATTAACGACATTCGACAACACATTAGTAAACAAAACACGTTGTGTGCGGTTAGACAGATATGACGAGATCCAGTTTAGGAGATTAGTGGAAAAACCAATTAAAGAAAGCTTGTGAATTAGCAGAGAATGGTTAACAGAGTCAAAGGCCTTGCTAAAATCCGTAAAAATTACGTCAGTTTGCAGTGAGCTTTGGAATCCTCGGTTGATTGCGGAAGAGAATTCGAGAAGGTTTGTCGACGTTGATCGATGTTTAAAAAAACCGTGTTGCGAAGGAGATATCAGACTACTACATAGGTGTTGTAGTTGCCTGGTAACAAGGAACTCAAGCAGCTTCGGAATGGCGGAAAGCTTTGCAATACCTCGGTAGTTCTCAATGTGAGATCTTGAACCCTTTTTGTGAAGCGGAATGATGTAGGATTCATTCCAAATTACTGGAAGACGAGCCCGTTCTAATGATAGGTTGAATAGATAGGTCAAGGGTTTGTATAAGGACTTCGCACAGTGTTTTAAAACGCAACTTGGTACCTTGTCTGGACCCGCAGAGAATGATATGTCAATAGTTGACAAACCATGTAGAACATCACTTTCCTCAAAGAAAGGTAGAAAAATGCTGTTGGCATGAGGTAAATGGTAGGGATACGGATTGGTTGCGTGGTAGATATGTGACGAGTAAGTTGATTGGAAGAAAGTGGCAAATAGATTTGCAATACCAGCAGCAGAGGATTCTGATTTATTTTGATAATGAAGGGATGGAGGAAATGCATTGGACTTACGTTTAGAATTTACGAACGAATAGAATTTTTTGGGATCACTACGAAAATTTTGTCTACATCGGGAAAGGTATTGATTATAACAAAGACTATTAACAGTAAGGAATTGGGAACGAGCGGAGGAATATTGGGCAAAGACAGACATAGATCCAGTATTCTGGTATTTTTTATAGAGTCTAGCTTTCCTATTCTTTAAATAGGACAAATTCTTGGAGAACCAGGGAGGTTTTGACGAAACAGATTTACAGGAAATTACAGGAACATATATATCAAGGGCGTCATTAATGGTGTCATAGAACGAATTGACTGTTTCTTCAATGTTCGGTAACACATGTAGAAACGTCCAGTCTACTTGCGAGAGGTGGAGACTTAGCTCAACAAAATTTGTTTTCCGAAAACACTTAATGCTGCTAGGTGCCATGGGACTAGTAGCGCAACTGTATCGGACACACTCGAGGGATATAGATAAAGTTGGATGGTAGGGATCTTCAGGAAGTGATACTGGACTTACTCTGGAGACCGTAGCAAGAGCAGCATCACACACAAACGTAAGGTCTAAGAGTCTGTCCCTACTATTTCTAATGGAATTAATTTGGACAAGGGAGACATCAGTGAGCCCATCTATAAAATCGTTGTGGTAATTTGGTAGCAAAAGGTTAGACTCATCACTAGGCAGCCAGGAAAGAAGTGGTAAGTTAAAATCACCCATGACAATAATTTGGTCGTTGCAACCTAAAGAAGACGTAATAGTCTGAATTGCAGAAAGGTGATATGAGTAAACCTCAGCATCTGACTTGGGAGGAATGTAAGAGCAAGTCAAATATATCGATACGGATCCAACACGAACTTTGACTGCAATGAATTCAATGCTATAGATATTGTTGAGTGGGACCAATTCAGATGAGAAATCTGTTTTAACAGCAATCAGAACTCCACCAGCAAAAGATGGACGGTCCAATCTATAAGTGATAAACTTTGGAACGAAAATTTCATGATCATAAACGGAAGAATTAAGCCAGGTTTCAGTTAAAGCGATAGCGTCAAAGTCAAAAGATGCACTATTCGTATGAATTTGACACAATTTGCCTAAAAGACTGCGAACATTCTGGTAATGAATGATAAAAAGGTTATCTAGTTTTTTGAACAACCAGGGCCAGTAATATTGGGACTCTGGAAAGAGTCTTTATGTAGATACTCATGCATAATTGTATGCTCAGGCCAAATAGACGGATCAAGTGATCTGGATAGTAAAGAGTCAGGAAGAAGAATCTTAAAGGAGGAAATATTGCGTTTATGTCTAAAAATGAATTTGGTCACATTTACATCATTAGGCGAGGCGTTAAGTCTAGAACAAAGATGTTGTTTAACATCCTCTGTTGTAGCCTCCGGTATAAGACGGGAGATGAAGATTGCCTTACGTGGCACCACTGCTCTTAGTTGAAGTCCTGAGCGAGAGAGTGAAGGTGGAGCCACTCCCAAAAGAGATCTCGTAGCAGGAACAATGGCAGCGTCGACGGAAACGGAAGGAACAGGAACAGTGGGCACATCATCAGCAGGAAGCATACCCACACTGGGAGCACTCACAGCGGTGCCGACAGTGATGGATGCAGTATCTGCATCATTGTTGTTGGGTGTAAGAAACACCGGAGCGACTGATGCCGGATTCGCTAACGGCGATGCCTGACCGCTCGGAGTAGCAAAGAATTCCGATGCATGTAGATGAGAAGCAGGCGTTCCAACTACAATCGGTTGAAGGAAGTTGTTGTTGTCAGTATGAGGGATTTTCCGTCTAGGAGATTCACTCAAGAGTTTGAGGCCAAGGAATTGTGTTTCCAGGGTCAGGAACTTGTCGTTGAGAGCGATAAATTGCTTTCGGACGTCCTGAAAACCAGTGCGAGTCTGTCTCATAAAAGTGCGCATCTCGGCCTCAATCTCCCGGCAGGCCAAACATGACCAAGTCAGACCCATGCGTTTTGAGATGAGATCTTGTAGACGTCCATAATTACCACCACCAGCACACTTTATATGGGCAACATTATCACATAGCCAGCAGCTGAGGAATGAATCGCCGACTATGATGCCACCGAATTCGCATTTCTTCGCACTGCAGATAACAGCCATTTTTAGCGGCAGTCGAACCACTGTGCACGAAGAAAACGCAAAGTGAGAGCGCAAGCGATGTAAGAGAGTAGGCGGCAGAGCGAGCGTCGATCAGCAGCAGCGGCAGACGATCCAGCGAGGTGACGAAAACAAACGGTGAAGCTCACGAAAGCAGAGACACCGAAAATATCAGTTCAAGAAGAATGTGGGCGAAGTCCAGAGAGAGAGCAAGAGAGCGTGCACTTGTGCGCTCCAGAGCGTGTGTAGGTACGCGATGCAGAGGAATAATAAAAGATTCCTTCCAGATCGGGGGGAAGCATGAAGAATTAATGGATAGGGTGAATAGTTTAAGCAGGGGTCCACACAGAGCGTCGGCACAGTACCTGAGTACACAGCCGGGAACTCCGTCAGGACCTGGTGAAAACACCGGCTTAACTAGTCGAAGATCATGAAGCAGTGAACTTTCATTTAACAAGGGGCTGAAAATGCCATTCGACCTTGGTAAACTGTATGGATACGGCTGACCAGAGTAGCTGTCATGGGAATAGGTTGTTTGGAAAAATTGGGCGAAAAGATCGGCGATTGCCTGATCATTGTTTGCCGTCATATTTAGAAATGATAGCGAGGATGGATGTGCGGACGTTCTACGCTTACTATTTACGAAGCTGTAAAACTGTTTAGGGTCCTGTGAAAAGCGTATCCTGCATCGAGATAGGTAATTTTTATAGCATTGAGCATTAATAACGGAGAACTTTGACCGAACTAATACATAGCGAGAGAGAGAAGTCGGAGAACCAACTTCTTGAAATTTTTTATATAGTCTTGATTTTAAGTTTTTTAGACTGGATAACTCTTTGGTAAACCAAGGAGGCTTCCCAGATCTAATCGGACAAGAAAGTGGGACACAAGAATCAAAAAGTGTATCGAGTACATTGTAAAATATGTTTGTGCCTTTCATAACGTCAGTGCACACGTACAGAGCGGACCAATCAGACTAGATGGACTTGTTCGCGCCGTGAAGCTTAAGACGTCCACCGGAGAGATGACTCGACCCATCACCAAGCTAGCAGTACTACCTAATTCAGAAACTATGTTTCAGGGCGGCCCGGGATGTTGATGAACGGTCATATCTTACATATCTTCGTATTTTTGAACACTACATTTTATTTGGTCTTTTTTGTCGCGCTTCGTGGCGCTTTTGAGATTTTTTAATGTTAAGAGTTACGACTACGGCAGAACATGATAGACATGAACACTGCGTAAAAAGGAACAACAAATTAATTAAATACAGTCCACTGAAAACTTGGAAATAAAGCATTGTGTTCCGTGAACATCGAAGTGTTTTATTCATCACCAGCCAGTCTGCTAGCCATTTTTCTAAGGCCACGAGATGAGATGACAAATGTGCCGCTGCTCTTGTCGGGCACTTGGAGCGACTCAGTATGGCAGTGTCATCAGCAAATGTCGAAGTTGTTGTTAGCCTGCTTTTTTCTGGACGTTGATATGCAATGACTGCACCATCAAGTGGCCCATGCGACACCAAGCCGAAGCCTGTTACGCGCGGAACCCAGGCTAGAATCGCAGCCCCTCCTCCCACCCAACCGACCGGGGGCGCTGCCGCATGACGCGCGACGCGTGTTACCGAACCGATCGCGAACATGCAGGAAAGATAGAGGTTAGACTAATGTTCGAGGAAAATTAGAGCTAAACACAACTCAAGAGCTAAACATGCGAAGATAGCTAAGAAATAGGACTAATTACGGGAAAGGTATGTTAATATTAGTGATTTAAGAAGAGGAAGGTAATTATAGTCCGAGCATAAGACCCTAAACGGTTCATGCAAGGAATAATTTGATCTACAAAGTGGAAGGAACAAAGGGGTAAAGTTTCTAGTAGATCTAACAGGAATCGTAAAGTTTATGCGACTCAACAAGTCAGGGCTATCTACGTCACCCTTGATCAGGTTGTGCATAAAAATCACACCAAGCATTTTTCTACGACTAACTAAGGTTGGAAGGTTTATTAAAAGCAGTCTACGAGGGTAAGATGGCAGTCTCACATCTGCATCCCAGTTAAGGCCACGCAGAGCAAAAAGTAAAAAATTTTTCTGGACTGATTCTATACGGTCCTGGTGTACTTTGTACTGGGGCACCATACACAAGAGCCGTACTCTAAAATCGGACGAACAAGCGAGGTATAGAGAGTCTTCGTTATGTAGGGATCGTCAAACTCCTTTGACCACCTTTTTATAAACCCAAGCACGCCCATGGCCTTATTTACCATGGTGGAAATGTGTTCAGAAAACTTTAACTTGGGGTCAAGTTGTACAAGATCACCAAGATCATCAACCAATGTAATTCTCTCAAGAGAACCACCGCAAAGGGTGTAAGGAGCTAACATGGGGCTGGACCGATGAAATGTCATAACTTTGCATTTCGAGGCATTTAGGTGTAACATATTTGCACAACACCATGACTGAAAGTTATTGAGATCGGATTGCAAGCGAGAGTGAAATGAAATGTCATTGTACTGGACACAGAGTTTAACATCATCCGCATACATGAGTACTCGAGAATTTGTTAATACTGAAGGCAGGTCATTAATAAAGAGTGTGAAAAGTAGGGGGCCTAGATGGCTGCCCTGTGGTACTCCAGAAGTAACCTTAACAGGTGAAGAGAAGGAGTTTTTGAAGAGGACTCTTTGAGACCTTGAACGAAGATAGCTAGAAATCCATCTCAAAAGATTAGGTGGAAACCCTAAAAGGTCAAGTTTTTGTGCTAGAAGGGAGTGGTTTACAGAGTCGAATGCTTTACTGAAATCAGTGTAGATAACATCCGTCTGAAAGTTACATTGGAAGCCTTTAATGATAAAAGAGGTAAACTCTAATAAATTTGTGGTTGTTGATCGTCGCTTTATAAATCCGTGCTGAGATGGAGATATAAGTGATTTGCAGAGATGTTGCAAATGCGGAGTTAAAATTTTTCAAACATTTTAGGAATAGCGGATAACTTAGATATACCTCTATAATTATTAGCATCAGACTTGCTACCTTTCTTATGGAGAGGAATAATAAAAGATTCCTTCCAGATCGGGGGGAAGCATGAAGAATTAATGGATAGGGTGAATAGTTTAAGCAGGGGTCCACACAGAGCGTCGGCACAGTACCTGAGTACACAGCCGGGAACTCCGTCAGGACTTGGTGAAAACACCGGCTTAACTAGTCGAAGATCATGAAGCAGTGAACTTTCATTTAACAAGGGGCTGAAAATGCCATTCGACCTTGGTAAACTGTATGGATACGGCTGACCAGAGTAGCTGTCATGGGAATAGGTTGTTTGGAAAAATTGGGCGAAAAGATCGGCGATTGCCTGATCATTGTTTGCCGTCATATTTAGAAATGATAGCGAGGATGGATGTGCGGACGTTCTACGCTTACTATTTACGAAGCTGTAAAACTGTTTAGGGTCCTGTGAAAAGCGTATCCTGCATCGAGATAGGTAATTTTTATAGCATTGAGCATTAATAACGGAGAACTTTGACCGAACTAATACATAGCGAGAGAGAGAAGTCGGAGAACCAACTTCTTGAAATTTTTTATATAGTCTTGATTTTAAGTTTTTTAGACTGGATAACTCTTTGGTAAACCAAGGAGGCTTCCCAGATCTAATCGGACAAGAAAGTGGGACACAAGAATCAAAAAGTGTATCGAGTACATTGTAAAATATGTTTGTGCCTTTCATAACGTCAGTGCACACGTACAGAGCGGACCAATCAGACTAGATGGACTTGTTCGCGCCGTGAAGCTTAAGACGTCCACCGGAGAGATGACTCGACCCATCACCAAGCTAGCAGTACTACCTAATTCAGAAACTATGTTTCAGGGCGGCCCGGGATGTTGATGAACGGTCATATCTTACATATCTTCGTATTTTTGAACACTACATTTTATTTGGTCTTTTTTGTCGCGCTTCGTGGCGCTTTTGAGATTTTTTAATGTTAAGAGTTACGACTACGGCAGAACATGATAGACATGAACACTGCGTAAAAAGGAACAACAAATTAATTAAATACAGTCCACTGAAAACTTGGAAATAAAGCATTGTGTTCCGTGAACATCGAAGTGTTTTATTCATCACCAGCCAGTCTGCTAGCCATTTTTCTAAGGCCACGAGATGAGATGACAAATGTGCCGCTGCTCTTGTCGGGCACTTGGAGCGACTCAGTATGGCAGTGTCATCAGCAAATGTCGAAGTTGTTGTTAGCCTGCTTTTTTCTGGACGTTGATATGCAATGACTGCACCATCAAGTGGCCCATGCGACACCAAGCCGAAGCCTGTTACGCGCGGAACCCAGGCTAGAATCGCAGCCCCTCCTCCCACCCAACCGACCGGGGGCGCTGCCGCATGACGCGCGACGCGTGTTACCGAACCGATCGCGAACATGCAGGAAAGATAGAGGTTAGACTAATGTTCGAGGAAAATTAGAGCTAAACACAACTCAAGAGCTAAACATGCGAAGATAGCTAAGAAATAGGACTAATTACGGGAAAGGTATGTTAATATTAGTGATTTAAGAAGAGGAAGGTAATTATAGTCCGAGCATAAGACCCTAAACGGTTCATGCAAGGAATAATTTGATCTACAAAGTGGAAGGAACAAAGGGGTAAAGTTTCTAGTAGATCTAACAGGAATCGTAAAGTTTATGCGACTCAACAAGTCAGGGCTATCTACGTCACCCTTGATCAGGTTGTGCATAAAAATCACACCAAGCATTTTTCTACGACTAACTAAGGTTGGAAGGTTTATTAAAAGCAGTCTACGAGGGTAAGATGGCAGTCTCACATCTGCATCCCAGTTAAGGCCACGCAGAGCAAAAAGTAAAAAATTTTTCTGGACTGATTCTATACGGTCCTGGTGTACTTTGTACTGGGGGCACCATACACAAGAGCCGTACTCTAAAATCGGACGAACAAGCGAAGTATAGAGAGTCTTCGTTATGTAGGGATCGTCAAACTCCTTTGACCACCTTTTTATAAACCCAAGCACGCCCATGGCCTTATTTACCATGGTGGAAATGTGTTCAGAAAACTTAGCATCAGACTTGCTACCTTTCTTATGGAGAGGAATAATAAAAGATTCCTTCCAGATCGGGGGGAAGCATGAAGAATTAATGGATAGGGTGAATAGTTTAAGCAGGGGTCCACACAGAGCGTCGGCACAGTACCTGAGTACACAGCCGGGAACTCCGTCAGGACCTGGTGAAAACACCGGCTTAACTAGTCGAAGATCATGAAGCAGTGAACTTTCATTTAACAAGGGGCTGAAAATGCCATTCGACCTTGGTAAACTGTATGGATACGGCTGACCAGAGTAGCTGTCATGGGAATAGGTTGTTTGGAAAAATTGGGCGAAAAGATCGGCGATTGCCTGATCATTGTTTGCCGTCATATTTAGAAATGATAGCGAGGATGGATGTGCGGACGTTCTACGCTTACTATTTACGAAGCTGTAAAACTGTTTAGGGTTCTGTGAAAAGCGTATCCTGCATCGAGATAGGTAATTTTTATAGCATTGAGCATTAATAACGGAGAACTTTGACCGAGCTAATACATAGCGAGAGAGAGAAGTCGGAGAACCAACTTCTTGAAATTTTTTATATAGTCTTGATTTTAAGTTTTTTAGACTGGATAACTCTTTGGTAAACCAAGGAGGCTTCCCAGATCTAATCGGACAAGAAAGTGGGACACAAGAATCAAAAAGTGTATCGAGTACATTGTAAAGTATGTTTGTGCCTTTCATAACGTCAGTGCACACGTACAGAGCGGACCAATCAAAATCCCTAATGAGGTCATTAAGCTTCGTAAACTCGGCTTTGCGAAAGCAACGGACACGTTCAGACAGCCTACCCGTTCGATCCAATACAGTAGGCCCAATATCAACCGACACTTCGAATGTAGGATGGTAGGAGTCTTCAGGTATAGTGAGCGGAAGGGCTCGGGTTAGCAACGCTATGGTCGGATCTGAGACAAAGCACAGATCAAGCAATCGACCCAAGGAATTTTTCACATGGTTGACTTGAGACAGGGATAGGTCCAACAAGCCGTCGATAAAGTCATGTCGTGACATGGGCACAAGGTTATTAGACTCGTTAACCGAAGACCAAACAGTACCTGGCAAATTGAAATCGCCAAGAACAATCATATGGTCTTTATCTGATAGCGTGGAAGAAACAGTTTTTAAAGCGGACAAGTGATGCTGGTATATTAAGATATCCGAGGAAGGTGGAATATACGAGCAAGTAATGAAAATGGTAAAGCCTGGGAGAATCAGTTTTACGCACAGGAATTCCAGGTCTTGTTGAGCCTGGACTATGAAATGTTCCGACGTAATGAGGACCCCTCCACCACGTCGAGACGAACGGTCATTTCTAAGGATTGTGTACCGACCTGCCAAAACTTCGGAACTAAGGATGTCCGGCTTTAGCCAGGTCTCGGTAAACACAATAACGTGGGACGAGAATGCGAGACTCTCAAGAAAAAGAGTGCTGAGCTTACTACGCAAGCCTCTAGCATTCTGGTAGGTAACTAAAAGAGAGGAAGTTAGTTTTTTGGATGGGTAGAAGTAGAAGTAGAGCGGGAAGATGAGGGTGGAGATAGAGATGGCGCACTGGTCTGAGCACTAGGAAGAGTTATGGGGGGCCTATTCTTCTTCTTAGCCTTGTATTCTTTCACCACCAAATGCTCCGGCCAAAAGTTGGCAGAGCAAATGGTGGCGAAATGAGTCGAGGAGACGCTTATTTTAAAGGAAGCTATCTCCCTGGCATAAGAGAAATTAAACTTCTCCACCTTTAAGCCATCGGCTTTTATTTTGCTTTGAATAAAAGCAGTTACATCGTTAGATGTAAGGTCAGGGGCAAGCCGCGATACAAAAATTTGCCGTTTTGGTGGGACTCCCACCTGCGGTTTTGAAACCACAGGTCTGGGACCTGTGATGGCAATATCCGGTGGTCCGGGACGTCTATTAGCTGGTGGGGGCGAGACTGATGGGATAGTTATGGAGTTGGGTTCGGACTCGACAGACACGGACGCTACAGACATATCTACCTGCATACTCTCCGAAGTGATGCATTCGGGTCCCGAATCTGCTTCACCAGCAGCGATCGTTGCCCTTGGAGTGACAAACGTGATCAACTGCTGCACTGACGAAGTGGTCGGAGTTAGTTTTTCAGATGCCGGCGGACGAGAGGCAGTCGGCACTTGCAAGTCCCGCGGAGTGGACTTCTTGCGCCTCGGAGACTCAGCCAGCAGCTGCAAACTGCTGAACTGAGTTTCCATGGCCAAGAGCCGATCGTATTGCTTTTTAAAGCCCACGATCAGCTCTTTGAAGCCACCCCGCGTCTGCCTCATGAACGATCGCATCTCGTTTTCCACAGCACGGCATTCCTCACAACTATAGTGCAGGCCATTGTTTTGGGAAATGGCATCTCCTACACGGCCCGTGATCCCTACACATTTTGCGTGCACTACGCTTTCGCAAAGCCAGCAAGGGATATTGGGCTGGCCATGGCTAATCTGCTTCTTGCAGGTTTTTTTGGCACAGACAACAGCAAAATCCATGTTGATGTCTATTAATTTTTGTTTTATCGAGAAAAAAAGTTCAAAACAAATAGCAATCAGACCAATGTGCACGGTAAATGCTTAAAGCTATGCTTAAAGCAAAAACGGAAAAAACTGAGAGGAGAGAGGAGGGTTGCAGCAACAGCTTATAACTGAGAGCGCAACGAAACAGAAAGAGCGAGAGAGAAAGAACAGTTATTGGGATTTTGGTGATAGAAAGAGAGTGATAGAACTACGACAAAGAGCGGCTAAAATGTAATGAGAGTACTTACGAAAAGCAACAACACAAACACACGATTAACCGACGCACAAAAATTAATTAAATAAGTTGTGTTTTTACACAATTATAAGGCATGCACCCGCGGTTAAAGATTGAGTTTAAATAAGAGATAGTAAAAGAGTTAATTTGAAATTAATTTTAGAATAAAACACCGGCTGTTTAAGCAAAATAAAAGGAAAATGCGGAGCGCAAAAAAAAACACGTCTGGTCACTACGAAAGAGAACGAACGATGACGTAAGAGAACGGTAGATCTGCTGTGAAGATGATATACAATGTCGGTCCGAGCACGCTGCCTTGGGGTACACCAGCTTCAATTGGATGATATTCGGAGAGGAAATCTTTGCATCGTACTGCGAAACTTCTTTGCTGTAGGTATGACTCCAATATTCCATGGATGTTCTGTGGAAGTAATATTTTAATTTTGTAGATTAAGCCTTCTAGCCAAACGCGGTCGAAGGCCTGGGCAACATCCAGAAAAACAGCGGAGCAGTACTCTCGTCTTTCAAATGCATTTCTTATCTCGGACGTTATACGGTTTACTTGTTCAATGGTTCCATGTTTTTCCCGAAATCCAAATTGGTGCATCGGGATGGTACCGTTGTTGTGTAGGTGTTGTTTGATACGATTCAGGAGTAGCTTTTCAAAAATCTTTGATAGGCAAGGCAGCAGACTGATAGGTCTATATGATTATGGCTTGGGCTTGTCTTTTCCGGCTTTATGGATGATGGTGATGACTGATTTCCTCCATTCTTGAGGATAATAGCCCCATTTCATCATGTTATTAAATATCATGGTGAGGAAATGTACTGCACAGTTCGGCAATTCTATGATCATTTAAGGGGAGATGAAATCGTGGCCCGGAGCTTTCTTTTGCTTTGAGATTTGGTCTTTAATGACCCTTGTGACTTCTCCTTATTGGAATATGATGGGCGGAGTAACTTCGGGATTGTTGGGTGGTGGGAGCACAAAGTTATTTGTTGCTGGGTGTGGTTTGAAGACGTTTTTCAGATGGATGGCAAATGTATTTGCCTTCTCTTTATTGCTTCGAGCCCACTCTCCTGTTTATGTACGCACTCTCTCTGTCATTGCTTACATTTTCGTAGTGAATTCAGATTTTTCGTTGTGAATGTCTATTATTTATGGTTGCATTTGACAATTATCGAAAAATTACCGCACGGAAACGTAAGTATTAGGAACATCCCAGATGGGTGGTGGAATAACTGTGAAATTTTCGGAACGGCAAAACCTTACGGACCATCCCAGAAATGGATGGAGGATGGTCGCCAGTGTGAAAAGGCTATTATGGAGTCTTTCAGATGTGCATAAAGGTTACGCTGCTCAGCTGTCTTTTGTTCACAAATTTGTTTAAAGGCATAGGAATGTGTCTGATTATCAGCAGCAGATGGCAGCGCTACCCGGTATAACTTCCGGGGACCACCATAAAGATAACATGTTTTAAAGAGCGTGGATATGTACAGTGACGAATGTAACTTTATAGAAAAACAAAAAACAAATATAATGAACTTATACCACAAGAGATGGGCAGCCCTGGAGGAGCAACAATTAAAATGTGTTTTATATTCATGTAAATTAATAAATTGAATACATTGCATGGATATTATATTCAAATAAATAGTCCCTTATTTTTTCTGCCTTAAATACCATATGCCTTGATTATTTCGTTTTTCTAGAAGGCTGTGTCGCCCATTCCGTAGCGTAGCGGAATAAGGAATATTTCTATATTGCTGGACCTAGCGAAATACCATCAAGTATAAGGCTTAAAAAGGTACAATTTCGATATGGAACAGTTTTTTCCTAAATATTTGTTTTTAAACTGTTACAAGAGTACCCTGGATATTTGTTTGCTTAAAAATATTTAATTATTTTATTGGCTTATATGCGAACAACGTATTTCATGTTTCCATTATTTGTTGAATTAATTGGAATATTGATGAAATGTGTTTTTATATATGCACTATTCATAAAAATTGTGGTTTCAAAAATTCAATTTATTTTCACAAACTATCTTACCTCCGAGTTTTTGTGCCTTATAGCCTTATTACACGGGGCCCTCATTGGAATTTTCCGTTAAATGGAAAATGTGACTATGATGCTCATAAGAGCCCTGTGAATAGAATAAGACAATGATGCGGCGCATCTTTAATCATGCGGCGCATCATTGGCAAGTGTTGCCGTATTCTGTCTAGTATTTTTACAAAATACTGAATTTATTCGGGGTATCGACGGGTATCGATAGCAAACAGCTGTTTCCAAACTTTTTATGTTTTTGTAGAAAAATGATGCGAAATATGATGCGGCTTTGGTGTAAACGCCTCGCATCATTTTTCCGCACCTTCGACAATGATGCGGCAGTGTAAAAAGGCTATTAAATTATGCGACGCATCATTGGCAAGTGTTGCCGTATTCTGTCTGGTATTTTTACAAAATACTGAATTTATTCGGGGTATCGACGGGTATCGATAGCAAACAGCTGTTTCTATCGTTTTTTATTTTTATAGTAAAATTATGCGGCTTTGGTGTTAACGCCTCGCATCATTTTTCCGCACCTTCGACAATGATGCGGCAGTGTAAAATGGCTATAATGTCATATGGCTATAAACAAAACACAGCTGACTGAGCAGTGTGACCGTAGAGCCAACACCTGGTCAAAAAGTATATATCACGTTCTGCGCGCAACATTTTTCGGATCTGATTACTAGGCTTATAATTGAAAAAACGCGTTCCTATATATATTAGAAAATACCGACTAACTTTTAGTATTTTCAGTGGAGGTATATTTTTTTAAATTTTGATAGTACACTGCTACACTAATTGAATGAATTGCTTACACGTCAATTGAAATAGAAAAAAGAGCGAAACCCTTTTTACTTCCAAGTACAAAATTAATCGCTACTTAAGCAAAAATAAACAAGATGGGCTTGACTATTTCTAGCCTTTTGACACGTCTTTTGGAAAAAAGCAAATGCGTATTCTTATGGGTATGTATAAACGGTGTGAATTGTTTTTTAGGCGGTGGCTCTGTACTACAAATAGACATGATAGCCATAAATTCCATCTAGTCTTGTATATGATCTATGAAAATTTATCTGCATTAAACAATGTTTCCAAACGCAGTTGGCTTAGATGCAGCAGGAAAGACGACCATACTTTATAAACTTAAGCTGGGAGAAATTGTGACAACCATCCCTACCATCGGTTTCAATGTAGAAACCGTGGAATATAAAAACATATGTTTTACCGTTTGGGATGTTGGTGGTCAAGATAAAATTCGACCTTTGTGGCGCCATTACTTTCAAAATACGCAAGGTTTAATTTTTGTTGTGGACTCGAACGACCGTGATCGCATCAATGAAGCTGAAAAGGAACTTCAGAATATGGTATTTTCCTATCCTAATAAAATGTTCAATACTTTTATGCACTACACTAACGAATGTAATATTTCCATTCTAGCTCCAAGAAGATGAGCTTAAAGATG
This sequence comes from Drosophila subsilvestris, assembly GCA_035043285.1. NCBI lineage: Eukaryota > Metazoa > Arthropoda > Insecta > Diptera > Drosophilidae > Drosophila > Drosophila subsilvestris. Next base: position 138,479 of record JAWNNB010002285.1, read on the forward strand.
CTGTGTTGTTAGTTTTTGCTAATAAACAAGATCTACCGAATGCAATGACTGCCGCAGAGCTCACAGACAAGTTGCGGCTAAACCAACTAAGAAACCGCCACGTACATATTTATTTTTTTAGCATGTGAATAGTATTAACATTTGTTTTTTTTTCAGTGGTTTATTCAAGCTACTTGCGCCACACAAGGTCATGGACTATATGAAGGACTTGATTGGCTGTCGGCTGAATTGGCAAAAAAATAATTGATTGAAGAACCTAAAGTGTAACAGGAATTCGTTTTGTCCTACGCTGAAAATAATTGATTAGATCCTTAATAAATATGTATATGTAAATCGGTTTTAAATTATAGAATAAGATAGTATAAGTTAGGTTTGTGCAAAAATATGGTACAAAAGTGACGAGGGGAAATTAAGGGGAGATCATTTTCAATATACTTGCTCCCCTTAATATTTTACTGGCAGCAGTAAGACAGGCCCAGTAGTCTGAACTTTTCTTAAGTGAAACCCATACAAATTTAAATTACTCAATTTGTATATCTTCGTGTGGTTGTTAGTTAAATGGTTTGTTTCTATTCAGCGAGAATGGTTATTTTTTGAACAAAAATTCAAGTCAAAACAAAACTGAAGATAAAAGAAGATATGCGACATGAAACACTACAATTTGTAATTCATTTTTGTCAAAGATGAGTAGTAATTGGAAAACTTCGTTTTGACTATTTTACAGAACACATACATTTAATTCATACAGGCGGGCTCCGGTTTTGACTTACTTTTGCGTCTCGACCAAATCGTGTCGTTTTTTGGTGCTCGTTCGAGGTATCGAAATTACGCTGGTAATAAATTTTCCTATTTCAATTAATATTCGTTCAGTTGTATAAAAAGCCGTTTACTTTTCATTTTGACGAGTACCATTTTTCCGTTTTGAAAACGAGTACCATTTTCTCCGTTTTCAAAAGTAAATCGCAAAGTTTTTGCGAAAGTGAAAGCCTGCCTAATAGTGTATATTTCCTTCATGCTCTTATCTTTACGAGCCAACATAAAACATTTGGCCCACAGATTGATTACTTTAAGGAGTGGGCTATGAAAAGGATGCAATGTTCTCAAGCTTTGTAACTGCGAAAAGCATCGAGCACAAGGTATTCCAGGCATGTCCAACACAGTGGAACTCCTGGTACCATGCATGCTAAAAAACCTAGCCAAGTGAAACTTTTGTAGAAGTTCCTGGAGCCTCCCAGAAGTCGATGCTTCATAACCATTCAATCAGGATTATTTTATTCTTTCATTATAATGTCAGGTGATCCCAAATCTACAACTAATGTTAATATCCGCGCCAGATATCTTTTGAATGATAATTTTTACGATTTTACGGACCCTGAGCGATTTTTGAACTGTATTTTATATTCCTTACCCAGAATTTGTTTCGAGCAGCATTCATGTGGTGCTGTCGTGATATGACCAGTGGTCAGGGAGGGACAAGGTCACATCCTATGGTTATAATGGTAGCTGGAATATTTATGCTTATAACCTAGTGTATAACCTCCATTCCGGAATGTATCCAATAAAAAACAACTTACTTCATTTTAATCAATTATATAAATCAACAAGTGTAACAATTAAACAAGAAAAATACAGCATCAAATACTAAATATAACAAACGTTTTTGCACATAGCTTGTACTCAGTATTATTATAATATATATAATAATGATTCATATAACAATAACAAAAGGACTTTGATTTCTTCTGCTGTTCATCAAACAGTTTTCATTTAAATATTAAAACGAAAACAATTTCTTTTGAAAATCTTAGAAACGTAATAATAGCACACATAATCTTTACAGTGCTCGATTAAAAAAATAAAACTGCTTACAAAATTGGAATGTATCATTGTTCATTAATGTATGTATATTTTTATATACATATTTTATAGATCTAATTAAATATGGAAGAAGGATTTTGACATTGCTCTACAGTTTGTTAGAAGTTCCAATAATCGTAAAAAACATGCATAACAATATTAATTAATCCACAGTAATAAAAATGGACTATAACATATTTGGACATATTGACATTCGATTAATTTATGAATCAAGTTTTGTATAAAAACCAAAAAAGTTTGAAATCATTGAACTCAAAATTTAAATGTTGATAAAACAGTTTTCCCTCAATAAATTTCCAATACTGTGTATAATCAATATGTGCATGTGTATATAACAAATTTATATAGTGTGAGTGCGATGATTTCAGCATCGCCTACTGCATAATACTTGTTTATGTACTTTGGACTGCTGATGTATTTCAAAAGTTGATGATTCATAAGTCAATATCCAAAGTATCAGAAGTTAGAAGCATAGGCTCACTATGACTATCGTCTACTAATGAAGTAAGCGAATCGTTTATCATCGCTGCAGACAAGTCAACAGAATGGGGTTGATCGTCGTCCAACGGTTCATGTGGACGTTGGGATGATGAAAATAGTGGATCGTGATCACCATTGCAATGTCCAAGCCTACCAAACCCTGTGTTTTGAACAGAATCAGACTCCATGTGGCTTGGCTGACTATTTATATGACAATGACTTGTGTGGCGCTCAGGTGTTTTCAGCTGGCGATGAATACAGCATGAATTGCTGCAAGCAATATTGCAGCAGTTGGTAAGATCATCTGAAATGTTGGCGCAAGGCGTTTCGTTAAAAAGTCCAGAACTAGCTTCCGAGCTGCTCTTTGGCCCATAACTGGCACAATTCAACTGATTAGCAGTAGGCGAATGTGAAGCAGATAGCATGTGGCTATGAGAAGACAGCATCGGATCGCCCCCTTGTACCGGGTGTTTGCAATCTTCCATGAGCTCATCGATCTGATTCATCCCCATACTGGCGTCGCTGGTATTTATTACTGGTATCTGTATGGAACAAAATGTAAGCTTAATTTGTTCTCGAAAAATCTACTTAGTCAGGCAGGCTCCGGTTTTCACATGCACTTTGCGTTTTACTTTTCAGCAAGAAGTCATAGTCCATTTCAAGGTGCTCTGGCATCCAAAAAAGATTTTATAGGCTGTTCAGACTGCGGATGCGTCATGCTTCTTCGCGTCTTGCCGGAGACGCAGTTTTTTTTACATAGGTTAAGCGTAGGGCCCTAGTGGTGGCAAAAAGTTGCGTCGCTCTCTGCTGCATGTGTGTTTATTCGACATATTCGATTGCCTTTGCGCTTAACAGCACATTTTTTCAATTTTCTGCCTATCAGCGAAACTATCACCACTAATAACAACAAAAACTTGTGGATAAAAAATCAAATTTTGGCGCTAAATTTTATGGTTGTGCGAAAAGGTAAAAATAACCATAAACACCTTAAATAAAATACTTTAAACTTAATGTATGATTATCATACGACATTTTTGTGACCCCTGGGGCCATTAAGATACTGCTGGAGAATAACTTCTATAGATTTCATAATTTAAAGAAGAACTCGCACAAACTCTACAAAGAAGTGTCTGAAAATAATAAATAAATATGAGAATCAATTCTCTTTTCATCTATTATTTACTCCCTGTACTGTTAAGTTAAAAATTTACTGCTGTCATACCCACGCTTTAACAGAGATTTATCGATAACCAAATCGGAGAAATTCACTATTTGTTCATGCCCAAACCCATTTTTTTCAGATCCAATTTTGATGTTGACTTAAAAAAAACATTTTTAAAAAGGGCACAGCCTCAATTGCCCTGTTAATGGTTTCAAATTCATTGCATAAATAAATCATCTATTTTTTCCTTTTGCAATTCAATTTTAAAAGCCGTTTACTTTTCGACGAGAAATATGTTGCCGTTTCGAAAACGGAAAAGTCCTGCGTTTAACGAATGCGGGAGCACCTTATTTTTGTTTTGAAAAGTAAATCATACATGTTTTTTAAAGTGAAACCTGCAGCCTTCCTGAGTGTGTAAAAACTTACTTTTCTTTCAACCACTATTAATTCGTCCACAAGTGAACGACGGCTTTGAGAAACAGGTGGCGGCGTAGGACTTGAACTTTTGAGATATAAGTTTGCTGGGGTGGGCGCCGATACTGAAGTAACATGGTAGTCCAATAGAGTAATACCTTGCGACTTGGCCTGCATTTCCAGCTCCTTGAAAAAAAATTAAATATATCTATTAATAGATGTGAACATAATAATTGGAAAAGTTTTTTTTATACTTTACCCTAACGCGAGACATAAGCTTCCGGTTCTGAACCTCCATCTGACGTTGCCGACACTCATTTTGTCTGAGTCGAGTAACCTCATGTTTTAAGCATTTGATATAATCTACAGAGGATTTTAATATTGTTCCTTTGTTGGGGCGAATATCACGGACGACCTCGTAAAAGACTTCACTTCCTTTTGGCAAAAGGGTACCCAACTCTTTGATCCTGTCATTAATATTAAAACGACGTCTGCGCTCAACTGCAAATCAGAAGATATAAGTAAGCACTACTCAGTAAAATTAATTCCAAAGTGCTGCGTTTACTCATATTGTGGTTATCCTTTTTTTGTCGATCTTTTGCCATAGCATTTATTTCAGCATCTGTTAAGTTGTGTGGTTCCTGTTTAATATAAAGCTCGGAGTTGAAGTTTTTATCAAAATTAAACGAATCGTTTTGTAGTATATCATCAAAGAGATCATCCGCCTGAAATGTTAAACATTTTTTTTTTTCAATTAATAATCTTTTACCTCTCTCTCTGTCTTCACACCAACGCTTTTATATTTTGCTCAATCTGCTCGGATCGCCACTTCCTATGATTCTGCACTTTTTTATTCTTGTTTAATGGTCTTCTTTTATTGTAGCAAAATTGGCATATGTGACCACCCACATCTATCCATAACACTTATTGCGTTTTTACTCTCTCATGGTAAAGATATGAAGGCAGGCTCCGGTTTTCACTTTCACAAAAAATGTGTGATTTACCTTTCAAAACGAACAGTTAGGCGCTTCCGCGTTCGAAGACGCAACACTTTTACAACAGATTTTAAAAAGTAAACGGTTTTTTATACAACAAACTAATCTTAATTGCAAAAGGAAAAAAATAACTGAGGAATATAAAAAAAAATATCGGTGCAATTCAGGTTGTGTCCTTTTTATAAATATTTTTTTTAAACAAATGAAAAAACCATCGATGTGATAAATTGGTCTGTTCAACAGCAAATAGCCGTGGCAGCGCGATTTCATTATTGATAAATCTCTATTAAATACAACAGATGCCTTTTTGTATGAGCCGGCACTAACGCGTGGGTCTAACAGCAGTAAATTTTGCGCTGAACAGCACAGGGAGTAAATAAATCGACTTTTGCTGATTCCAGAGAGCCTTGAAATGAAAAACCCTTGCCTGCCTGATTTTTAGAATCTATAAGATTTCCCATTAACATACGAGATTATAGTGCCGCGGAATATTATTAATAAAATCTTACTTTTAATTAGAGTGTTGCAAAATACTATAGTTTCATATAGCATATATATGATATAACGGGGTGCCACAGAATCACAAGTGAAATGGGAATCTGCGCAAAGGATTTCTGCTTAAAAATTTCCGCGGTGCCGAAGAATTCCGAGCAAATTTATTTTTCTTAACATTTTCACAAACCAAATTCGAACTAAGGCTAGAGCTGACCTTTCAAGATTAAATGGGTTTTTTGTTTTTATTTTCTGTGATATAAAATAATATAATATAAAATAATTGATTTTTTAAAGCTGTAGTTTTATATTTTAAAGCAAAAAACATCTGATATCTTTCACGCCGAACAAAAAAATGTACTCCAGAAGCTGCCTGGCAATTCGCGATTCCTGGCAGGAATCGGCGATTCAAGAACAACAGATATCTGGATTTTACGTTAAACTAAATAAAAATGTTTTTAGCGAGAATGTTGGACATCAAAGAGTTGTGGAGGCAACATAATAAAATATAAACTTTGCTGCGCAGGCTTCTCAGATGCTCATCGGACGATCACGATCAGACGATACATATGTTGTTTTTCTGATTATATTCTCAAACTAATGTTAATTTGTTTCATTACAATTAAAATTTTTTGGTATAATGATCGCTGTGCTTCTCTTTGTGCTGCCATGGGTCTGTGCTTAGCCGAACAAGGGTTTTTAACATAAATGACAATAATGTGTAGAAGTGGTTTTTAGTTCTGTTTTGGCATTGCCATCTGGTGGAGCTACAATTGACTACAAACGTTTCGCAATTTGCACAAAAAGAACGCGAACGTATGATGAAAAGCTAGTTTTACTGCAATAGCTATTTTTTTGAATGCTTAATTCAAGAAATCGCTGGATAAAGTGTGCGCGATTTTGAATCCGCTGAAAAATCGGTGTGTGGCACCTCGGAATGGATTTGAGGTGAAATTCCAGCGGAAGTGATTTCTGGGTATAGTTAATATATAAAGCATGAATCAGATTATTTTGATATATCAGGTTATCTAAACGCAAAGGAGATTAAGACTTAACTAGTTTTTTATAAACCATGTAATATTTACTTACATCGCTGTCGAATGATGGGAGCTGCAAGCAAATCATAATTAAAAAAGTAGATACTTTAAATTACAGATCAGTTTAATTAAAGCTTATTAATTATTTTGAGAAATTAATTAATTAATTAGAGAGACACTTACGTGTCATTTTTTAACGCACAAAATGACGCATATTATTTATAATTTAATATTTAATATTTAAGGCCGATATCTCGACTTTAGTCTAACATTAATCGGAACGTTAACTTCAACTTTCAGCCGGTGTGGCAGGAAATTCATTTTTCTAATAGATTTCGGGATTTAAAACTGTTTAAAGAATTAAGGTGTTTATACCCGTACTCAAAAAGAGTTAAGGGGTATACTGTATTTGTGGTAAAAGTGGATGTGTGTAACGCAGAGAAGGAAAATTTTCCGACCCCATAAAGTATATATATTCTTGATCAGTATCAATAGCCGAGTCGATAGAGTCATGTCTGTCTGTCCGTCTTTTTTGACGCCTCGTTCTCAGAGACTATAAAAGCTAGAGCAACCAAATTTTGTTTCCAGACTCATGTGATATCACACTGAATCAAGTTTCTTTCCAAATTGTGCCACGCCCGCCTCCGCCTTCACAAAGAACGAAAATCTGTGGCAGCCACAATTTTGAAGATACGATAAAACTAAAAACACAGTATCGTATGAAATGACCATATCTACCAGATTGCTAAATTGCTAAATGGTACAGATTGGATCATTATTATGGTCAAAATGAAGAAATTAATTTTAATCTTTAGCTTACAAATTTATATACTGACTGAGTACGGGTACAAAAGTAGAGTCACCACTAGAAGAGACTCACGTTCCTTCTCGTTTTTTTTTATTTCTTTTTTTTTTTTTTGTTAGCGGTAGTGCTTCTATTTTTTAAATAACTTAAGTATCTTATATCTGGTTGCATGCGTTTGCTTTGTTCCCAATTGTCAGTTGGACTCGCAACCTTCAAAACGGTATTTTTTGTTAATTATTCTCATTTTTTGGGTTAGGTTAACGAATTTTAGCTCCACCGTTTCACCATAGATTTTGATAAGCAATACCTTAAACAATGCCTAATTAATGCGTCTAGCTAAAACCAGAAATGCACGCCAAAAATTTTTTTACTTCTTACAAGTTTTAAAGTTAAAATTTTGTGAAAAATTTTAATTTAAAAGCTTAATATCTTGCAGACGTTAAGCTGCAGCTACATTCAACACGAGTAATGGGAATGCGTATGGGAGTAAGATATTTTATGTTTCGACATTTTCCAAAAAAAAACGTCACGAACAAAAAAATAATGAAAGCAACCCTGTGCTTTGCACTCTATAGCACATATGCATGCAAAAGCACCCTGTTATTATTTTTCGTTCCGATTGTTAACCGGCCGAGAAATATTCCACAACTGTATCTTGTGGTTAACTTTATTCTAACGCAACTAGGCTATACCGCAACCGGAAGTCGAGAAACCGGCCCGGCCCTTAGCATATTGGGATCAGTGGAAAAGTACACACTTTAGAAACAGATATTTGATATAACGGTCATGGGAGAGCATTGATGGGAAAACCGTAAACGATTTGTTTGTGCTACCAAAGAAACGAATCAAGGAATTCATCAAAGAGTACCCCAGTGAAAGTAGTGGTAGGCATAAACAGAACAATGTGGGAAGATTAAGATTCGATTTTATTGTATTGGTTGCCAGAAGTGACAAACTGTTTGGATCCGTCGATGCGACCGGTGTGATATGGCAAAAGAACCATTATGGGATGTCATTTCCCATCCAAAGAATCTTTTTATACACGTACTCAATGAGTTAAGGGGTATATTAGATTTGTGGTCAAAGTGGATGTCTGTAAAGCAAAAGAAGAAACACAGTATTGTAGAGAATGACCAGATCTTCCAGATTGCCGAATCTAAATCAGATCGGTTTATTATCATAGCCAGAATGTACAACTTAATTTTCAATTTCTTACACACCCCATTCCAGAGCTACTAATTTTCTTTCTCGCTCACACAAACTCTGCCTCGTGCATTGTGAGTGCGCCCTCAGGCTGACGAGATTTATAATCTACCCTGTAGATGCAAATGACAGCTGTAGGAAAAAAAATTGTAACTGATAAAATATTTAAAATTTCCATATCAATCATAGTACATCCTAACATCCATATATACTGGGTATAGGGTATAGAAGAAGAGTCGCGGCAACAGAAGCGACTCAACGTTCCCCCTCGTTTTTTATTGCAGAACTGTTACGAGACCGCTTGGATGCTTTGCGCGATGCAAAAAATAAAAGATAGACTGTAATTCAAGACCAACACGAAGATGGGAAAAATCGAATTTAATCGCAGTAACTAACAAAGCACCTGCATCAGAGCTGCCAATCAGACGATGGCGAGGATAATGTTAAGAAGGGCACTCAGCTGCTTGAAATTTAGCCTTTTTCAATAGACTTTGGACTTTAACAGCCGTCTGGCCATTCTCCAAAATTACATTTTACCGCTCCTTCATATACAAACTAAACAATATGTTGTGTCCCAAGTATTTGCATAGCCAAACAATTTTTAAACGACGACGTTTCAGTTCATGTCCTAAGTCTCTCTATCATAGGCATATATTGTAGGCAAGAGTGTAAAATCTGGAAGATCTGGGCTGAGAATTGGAAAAAGGTCAAAAGGTTACGAAAGAGGATCATGGCAGGTGGTGTTCTGTCCCAAACGATTTTTCTGCACTTATGTATGTACGTATGGTATGGACAGTACAGTTTCGCCCAACAAATTTGTTTTAGTTTATTATAATGGGTCAGGAAAGATTACTGGTTTTACTCACCTCTGAAGCACTTGTAGCTACAGAGCTTAGACTTGGGGATATGGGTGCTGAAGTGGAGTGCAATGAACTCGTTGTACTGGAAGTGGGCATCGTATTAATTATTCCAGATGTAGTACGTGTGGTAATAGGAGAATTTAAACTTGAATTCCTCTTTACATATCCTTGTGTTTTATTTACAATTTCTGGGGATTCTCCTGAACTTTGGGGGTTAATACTTCCCGATGAAATTTGTTCATTAGGATTGCAGTTTCCATTTCTTAAAAAACTTCCGCCAAAAGGAGATATTTGCATGGATTCATCGGAATGCATAGTTCGTTTGCCACTGGAATTCATTTCACATCTATAACTATTTGACCGCTCCATAGGAGGGCAACTGTTAACCAAACAGGAATTGTGTAGATTTCCAGTGGATACTGAGGTATTTGCGGCTTTCGTCTATAAGGTTATGAAAAGGTACGCTTTATTTATGAATCTATTAAAAGTGTGTAAAAAAACTTACATCGCTGTTATGACAACCCCAAACAGATGGCTTGAACGATTCACTGAGAAATTGTCTCACTTGATTTTTTTGCTTCTGTATAACATGATACCGTGTCGGATTCTCAAGCACTGTGCTGACCTGTAAAATTTATTCCTTAAAAATTTTTTTTACTTAAAGTGCTACCTGTCAATTACCTGCAACACTTGAGGTGGTACATCCACACCAATACTCTGTAAGGGAACTTTTAACTTAACTGGACTTGATGAAGGCAAACGATCCCTTTGCACAAATTGAGACATCTGTTCCAAGCTAGATGATCCGCTCCCACAAGCGCTGGTACTGTTGCTGTTTATAAATTCTGACTCAGTCGACCCCTGACCCATTCCAAACAACAGCTGCATTTTTGGATCTGGCGATATCAATATTTGTTGCTGCACCATCATTTGTTGCTGCTGTTCCTGCTGCTGTTGCTCACGTTGCAACTGTAGTTTTAGTTGCGTCCGCGAGGTAGGTGTGGCAGTTTTGAACGTTGGTCTATAAGTAAAAGATTTACGATACATAAGATGTCTCTCAAAGCTTAACTAAGGAGCTTAACATATATTAAATGTGCAGACTCTTTCATAACGGACTAAAATACATACCCACCCGAAAGAGGCGGTAGACCCACTATGCGCGGCTCTGTAGTTTCGGTACTAATATCGCCTAAATCTACGATGCTTGGATCCATTTCAAGAATCATTTCTAAATCTTTATCTATACCGACAGTTACTCGTATATTTGTAGTCGCCGTGGACTTAGTTTGACTATCCCTTGTTGACGGTCCTGATAAAGGCACTACACTGTCAATTTCATCAAGTTCCATTAACATCGAAGGTTCCACGCCGACTTCAATTGCAAACGAACTGGAGTACTTGCTCGGATTAGCTACTGTATCTTTTTTTTCGCTATCCTCTGTCGGTGACATCTGCAACGTCTGCACTCTTCTTACAAACTCATGAAACTCCTGAAGATGATTGTCTGAGTTGAGTGGTGCCAACTTTGCCTTTTCCATGTCTTTAACTGTTAGACTATTTATAATTGTTTCCACTGGTGCACCTGTGTCACTTCTTAAATGATTTTCGTTTATAGAATAAAATGCCACAGACTTTTTTTCTTCGCATTTATTTTCAACGTTTTGAATATTTTTCTTGTTCCAGTAAGAAAACATGTTAATGTTAATGTTATTTGTGTATCATAAAAGAACACGCAGACGTATTTCACAAGATAAATTAGTTCTGGTCCTCGCATTCGCTAGGTATTACAAAGACCTTGATCTTGTGTCTAAATCGAATAAGCAAATGAGGAATGAGAGCGCCATTGTACGCATGCTTTCCCATACCATTTATGTGTATGGGGGAAATATTGTAAGGTTGCAAAATAATATAATTCATTTGCTATTGTTTAACAATTCAAACTTGAACCATTCAAATTCGTAAGCCCTTAAAAAATATTCGGGTGGCAAAATTACATTAAATTTATTTTCCAACTGAGTATAATAGAAACAAAAACAAAATAAGTTGATTTCTCTTTTTAATTAGTCAATGTTGTGCGGTGAGCGAATTATTTCGATCACTATTTACGACACCTTACAATATTCGCATCATGGGTCGTATATAACGATATTTAAGTATGTATAGCTGCGCAATAGAATTGTATATGCGCAAACAGGGTGCGTTAAAGAATGGTAAATTAGCGATCATCAAATTTTGTAGTACAACCAATTCTGTTTGAATACAAATAAATACTTGCATCTACATACATATGTATGTATGTACATGTGTTTCCGCTGAAATGTCCATCATGCCAAAAAACATTAAACGTCAATAAAAACACATTTGCATATAGTTCTGTACTGATTAACATCGGTCCCGTAAATTAATAATTATTTATAATTAATTTAAAGAATAACTTATTTAACCACTTGACATAGACGAGTACGTATGTACATACATATGTACATATGCATGATTTCATTAACTTTGATTCAAAGGAGTAGGGAAAGCCCATAAAGATTTTTTTTTTGGGAATTTTTTATAACTGCAACATCAAGTGGCTTTTTCCCCGTTAAATCTGGCTATTTTTAGAGAGCAACTGCGGGAAATTATATTAGATTATCATAGCCAGTATGAAGAAATTAATTTTCCGTTGCTTACCCCGCCCCTCTCTGCGCTTCAGACGCTACTTTGTTTTTCTTTCTCGCTCGCACACACTCTGCCTTGTGCAGTGCGCGACCTTTCGCGGAGAATTTGTATAATCTACGTTGCATATGTATAGTCCACATTGTAGATGTATAATATAAATTTTTTTTTTAAATAAAATTCCACATATGTATATCATAATCTCACATATTTATATACTGACTGAGTACGGGTATAAAAGTAGAGTCGCGTCCACATTAGCGCCTCAAAACGACCCTTTAGTTTGCTTTTCTTTAATTTACATAAAATGTATGCGCGGTCGGCACATACACGCAAAGGTTTGCAGTGCGCTAGTGTGCGTATACAGCAGGCAGAACGGAACATTGTATTGGTGTTAAACACTGTGATACGCGTGTACGTTAGCGGCAGCGCCTTTTCCTAAGCACATTAGATAGGGCCGTTCCGAGCCCTGCTATAAATGCGTCAAATCGTCTAAAAACTGCCTGACCTACAATTTCTGGACGATCAGTTCCTAGGGCTAAGGGTCTGGGAGTTGATCGCTTCGGCTGGGAGTTCGGCTCTGATCGTCATGTTCGGGTTATGACGTGAAGCGAACCGAGCAACAAAAACTCAGCTCCGCAAGTGTATGTTTTCTCGGGTAACACACAAAAATATATGCTATATGCTTACGTTATGAATTCCGTATGCATTTTTTTTCTCTGAGCTCACATACCCTTTACATCAGATAATCCGATATCCATTTGTTTATCTATATTATAAATCTATAGGGGAGAGGGCCCGGTTGTGGACCTAGTTTGGTTTTTGCCTCATAACTTTTGACCAATTGCATATTATACAAACATATGTGTACTAATTTAAAGCTAGAGGTATTCAGGCAGGCTCCGGTTTTCACTTTCACCAAAAAAAAATGTAATTTACTTTTCAAGACAAAAAGTTAGGCAGCAGTAAATTTCGCGCTTAACAAAACAAAGAGTAAACGAAATCATGAAAGGGGATTCCAGAGCGCCTCGAAATGAAAAGTCATACTTTTTGCTGAAAAGTAAAACGCAAAGAGAATGCGGAGCCTGCCTGAATAGCTAACAATCAGTGAAGAACTAAATTAATTTCTTCATTCAGAAAAATGTTTTCAAGCATTTTCCTGAATTTTTTTTTAAGTTTCTGGCCTAACTATGAAAAACACAACAGAGGCGTCTGAATAATTTTTTTAAATTTTGATTAACGTTCTCTATGAGTATTTAACCCTTTTTTTAAAATGTTAACCTAATTTCACAACACTTTTGGCACTCAGAAAAAGTATCTCTAAAACAGGACTTAATTGGTTTTTTTTTTGCTTTAAAACATCCATACCGTCGATTATTGATTTTTTTTATTTTTTTTTATTTTTACATTAATGATTCGCCACCTGTATAGATGTCAAACACAGCCCCTGAAGCACCACGATTGTACTTTTGTAAAATTTTAGATTTTGTGGGTTCCTACGCTATCACACATTTTTTACCATGAGGTGATCATATAAAATCTTAGTAATGGTCGTCATACTAACGCCCAAGGATACCTCAATCTCACAGTATGTGACATGACGATCTTGCTCAATCATTTCGCGCACAGCATCGATGTTTTGTGGCACAAAAATGATTTTTAGACTACCTTCACGAAATTCGTCCTGCAACGAAGTACGTCCACGGTCGAATTCGAGATACCAGTCTTTTACATTGGCAATCCATGGTGCTTCCTCAATAAAAGTTTAACTAAGCTGATCTAAGCATTCTTGGCTTAAAATCCACCTCAAATATGGTAGAAAATCTTGCCAAAGACATTTTCATGTGTAAATTTTAATTTTTGCCCGAGCTGAATTTTTGATTTATCGTTAATCGATATCAAACGTGGTCGTACATGAAAAAGTAGTAGGTATGTTTAATTAATAAAACTCCAATTTTTTTTTTGCAAATGACGGTTTGTTTCTTTTACGACTAGAAGTGACTTAGGCCAGAAACATAAATAGCCCCCTCGTAATACTCACAGCAACTAGACAAAAGCAGATATTTTTTTCGGTATCAGCACAAAATCTTCGTATTGTTAACGAATACTCCCAATACTCAGATCAGTAGCATCTGATTGCTGTCTAAGTTTTTGGGGGGTGGGTCGCAACTAGTACCTGGTCCACAACAGGGCCCTCTCCCCTATTATAAATTTATCAGGCAGGCTCCGGTTTTCACTTTCACGAAAAAAAATCAAAACGAAAAGTCAGGCGCTCCCGCATAAGTGAAATGCATGACTTTTCCGATTTCAAAACGGCAACCAATTCCTTAATTTTCAGTTGCTTCCCCCACCTCCTCTGGCGGTGCTGACGCTACTCATTCTCTTTCTCGCTCGCACACACTCTGCCCTGTGCAATGCGCGAGCGCCCTCTCGCGGAGGAGATGTAGAATCTAAATGGTAGATGTAGAATATTTGTTCTAGATGTATTATCTACATTTAAGATGCTTTTAGATACATTTAGATGTAGTTACATACATATGTAGCAAAAAATTTAAAATTTTAATTTTTTTTTTAAATTTCAATCATAAGCTCACAAATTTATATACTGACTGAGTACGGGTATAAAAGTAGAGTCGCGACTAGAAGTGACTCACGTTCCTTCTCGTTATAAATAATTTTTGTTTAACCCAACCTCAAAATTGAATCTGCAAAATTGGTCAGGGCAAAAACAAAAAAGTGAATTGCTCCAAACAGCTGTGGCAGCCCGATTTGGCTATCGATAAGTCTCTGGTAAGCATAACATAATAATATATTTGTATTTTTCTACAAATAGGTTCCTCAATTAAAAATTAATCAACAAAATTTTTAATTTTTTATCAAAATAGCCAAACTGGCCAACGATGAGATGATCCATGAGGAATACAAAACCCTACTCAGGGAGTACAAGAAGCAAATACGCAGGGCACAAAGAAACTCGTGGAGGAACTTCTGCTCCAATATCGAGAAAGTCCCAGAAACGGCTAGACTCCGGAAGTTGCTATCGAAGCAACCTACCATACAGAGTCAGCTGAAGCGAAGCGATGGACAGTGGACTGAGGGCAGTGAGGACCGAACAGCACTAATGGAAGCTCACTTCCCAGGATGCACCGAGGTTGCTAACGCTACAGCGCATCAGGACCTAGCAACTGAGGAACAACATCCCCCAACAGACCTCATATCGTCTAAGAGAATCCACTGGACTGTAGACTCCTTTGCGGGTACAAAAGCACCTAGACTAGACGGTATATTTCCAGCCATGCTACAGGTGACCAAAGACGTGATCACCCCATGGCTTTCTGCAATATACTCAGCTTGCCTGAGCACAGGCTATATTCCTATCCAATGGAGGACCTCGAGGATTGTCTTCCTCCCAAAGTCAGGAAAGTGCAGCCATATGAGCCCCAAGGATTATAGACCGATAAGCCTCACCTCCTTTCTACTCAAAACTCTAGAAAAAGCTGCTGGATTTACACATCAGGAATGATGTAGGGGGACAGATGTCAACCAACCAGCACGCCTACACAAAAGGGCAATCGATAGAGACGGCACTGCATTCGCTGTTAGCCACCATCGAGAGGGCCCTTCATAATAAAAAGTACGCACTAGGAGCATTCAACAACGTGAATACTAACGCGATAATGGACCGCCTAGAAGCGACCAACACGCATCCCGCAATTAAGAACCTTCTAAGGTGCAGACGGGTGTATTCAGAGTGGGGCACCGCTTCCACCGCACAGAGGCACACCTCAGGGTGGGGTCCTGTCGTCCCTCCTGTGGAATCTGGTGGTCGACGACCTAATAAAGAGATTCGAGAGGAGAGCCCCAAAAATAACAGCTTATGCGGACGACATAAGCACAAGTCAAATACCTCGGCATAGTACTGGACAGCAAGCTGGCATGGAGACCCAATGTATTGGAAAGGGTGAAGAAGGCTACCATTGCGCTATACGCATCCAAGAAGATGCTTAGCAGCACATGGGGCCTATCACCTGCTCTAATGCACTGGATCTACATCTCGGTGGTGCGACCGACTCTGCTGTATGGAGTCTTAGTGTGGTGGCAGGCTACGGAAAACAAGACATACAATAAGCTTATGGAAAGAACTCAGCGGCAGGCAATGCTCTGCATCACAGGGGCGCTGAGGTCAACCACAACAAAAGCTCTCGAAACATTACTCGGAATAGACCCCTTAGACATCCACGCGCAACTAATTGCAGGAAAGGCAGCACAACGCCTAGTTGCATCAGGAAACATGTCGCTGCACGGATTCGGGCACAGTTCAATCGGTCGAGACATGATCAGTACAACTGACTACATGATCCCCAGAACTTGCCTGGATGTCGAAACAACATAATTTATGGGACCCGACAACTGGAAAGAGGGTCGGGACCAGACTCACCACCTCATCATCTACACAGACGGCTCCAAGATGGAAGGAGGAGTAGGAGCGGGCATATACTGTACAGACCCTGAGATAAGAAGCTACTGAAGCTACTGGACCAATGCAGCATATTCCAGGCGGAAGTTTTCGCTATAAGGAAAGCGGTGGAGGCTGCTCAGTCTACGGATCGCCCACACGACGTGATCAACCTGTTCATGGACAGCCAGGCGGCGATACGATTCATGCAGTCTTCAGCGGTCAGTTCCAAAAATGTCTTGGCAAGCAGGGAGGCACTAGAAATCCTAAGCACGACTAAGTCAGTGCGGATCTACTGGGTTCCCAGCCACCAAGGCATCGATGGTAACGAGATGGCGGACGTTCTGGCAAAGGACGGCGTTGCGCTGGAAAACGACAGAACTGAGAACATCCATGTCTCCCTTAGAACGCTCCAAAGCGATTTAGAGAGACAGGCCGACACCCAAGCAAGGAACAGGTGAAGCAACACCACCACCTGCAAAACCTCTAAAATTATGTGTAAGGGGCGCAATAGGAAACTCAGCCACTACCTACTGCACCTACCACGGAAGGACTGCAGAATGCTAGTGGGAATACTTACAGGTCACTGTCTGGCTGCGGCACATGCCGTAAAACTAGGCATCACCAACAGTGGCAGCTGCAGGAAATGCGATGAATCCGGGGCTATTGAAACCTTGGAACATCTCATTTGCAACTGCCCGGCTCTCTCACGGGCTAGGAGACTATACCTGGGCGCCCCGGTACTGGCATCACTTGAAGATGCCTCCAAGAGGACGCCAGGGGAACTGTTAGCCTTTGTCAAGAATACTTCGATCCTCAAGGATTTCGAAACCTCATAAATACACACTCGAGAAGGTTCATACACCCCCCATCCGGACAACTAAGGACCATATTGGCCTATGCGTGGCCCCGTGAGGGCCGTCCGGGTTAACCTAACCTAACTAACCAGTGTGGTCTTTAAAGTTAAATGTCGAGACGATTTATTTGGGCCGGCGAACGCGAAATGTGCCACAAGTTGTGGCTTCAAAAAGCCGTGAAAGTAGCCAAGACATTACACATCGCAATGAAAATAATCGTCTACGCACAGCAAGGTCCCGTTCAGATCAACGGAACACTGATGCAACAACAATTGCAAATGAACGTCGTGATATACAAAATCTACAAGGTGTTGCGTTCGCGTACAACAGTGTCACCGATTACGCTTCTCATAGGCAAATTATAATTGGTCCAATGAACGACCGTTGTCGCCATTGTCGGGCATATAAATTTAAAGGTGAAGCAGATGGGATGTGCTGTTCGAGTGTTAATTGCCTGAATTGGGGAGCCCACCACAACCATTGAGCACATTACTCAATGTATTGACACCTGAATCTAATCATTTTTTTAACAATATACGAAAGTTTTAAACTCGCCAACAATACTGTCTTTAAGTCGTGCCTACATTGGTTTTAAATTTGACCAACAGATTCAAGGATATCGTGGTAAATTAAAAAAAAATTAAACAAAAAAATAAATCTTATCTTGTTTAAAAATTAATATTAAAAAAATAGCGACAAAAATCAGTTTTGGTCTAAAAATACTTAGTTGAACAAAAAAGTGTTATTAGTACTAAATTTACTTATAGCTGTGTTCAATGAAATAGTAGTGCCGCACCTCACTACATTCAAAACTCTTTTTAAGATATTTCTAGTCTTCCAAATTGAACAATTGATACCTTTATGGAAAGCCTGGAATGTAAGCATAAAAAATAAACCCCTTTACATTTGCATTCCATCTTTTTGTTTTTCACGACTTTAGACAACTAGCCATGATATTTTCTGTTCGATGAAATATTAGTGCTGGGTTAAACAATTATTTTAAATGAAAAACGAGAAGAAACGTGAGTCGCTTCTAGTCGCGACTCTACTTTTATACCCGTACTCAGTCAGTATATAACTTTGTCAGCATATGATTGATATATTAATAGAAATTTTAAATATTTTACATGTTTTTGCTACATTATTTAACTACATCTAAAACAGGGCTCGGCACGGCCCTATCTTAAAAACTTAGGAAAAGGCGCTGCCACGTCGCTGCCGGCACACGTGCCTTCGTGTGTCTTCGGCAATGCGACTTCGGCTCTTGCGATCGAGCTACCCAGCTACCCAAAGCGAGAACAAAAATGAGATCAGTTGTGTTTAGCCGTCGACAATGCAAGACCACGCTACGCAGCCTTTTGATTTTACACTGCGAAAAAACATGTTCAACGTAAAATGGGAAAAAAATTAATGCGAGCCTAGAATTTTTCTCCAGTTTTAAAAGGAATTAAATTTCAATGCATAACATTTTTATTTTATTTCATTTCAACTTTTCTTTCACCCGCAACAGTTCAACTTTTGCTACAAATCGTTTGTTGCAGTGCAGCCGCAGCTGCGGCAGGCCTCTTCGCGTTTTTTTACTCACACAAGCGCACTAAAAAAACATGTCAGAGTGTGTGTGCCGGCCCTGATCTAAAATGAAGATTAAAGGTACATCTAGAACTCTAGGGCTTAGTGTGTGCGAGCGAGAAGAAGAATAAGTAGCGTCAGCAGCGCCAGAGGAGGTGGAGAAAGCAACTGAAAATTTCTTCATTCTGGCTATAATAATGATCCGATCTGTACCAGATTTGGCAATCTGGTAGATATGGTCATTCTTTACGATACTGCGTTTTTATCTTCGAAATTCTAACGAAAATGATTTTTTTGGAATCCCACGTACCTCACTTTCGATTTTGATGATCTGCTGCTCTATCTCCTGGATTACCTCACCAGCCTTCTCCAGTTGCAAAAGGCGTTGAGTTAGCATTTGCATCTCTTCTGACATACCAATGATTTATTTTAACATTATTGAAAGCTTTTGATGTGTTTCTTCGTGTCGTGATTAGCTCAGCCTGCTTAGCAAACATTATATCCAGGGCTTTTTAGATAATTTAGGGCATTTCTTCTGTTTGCCGTTTTCAAAAATCGAAAATTATTGCATTTAACGAATGTGGAAGCGCCTTACTTTTCGTTTTGAAAAGTATTTCACACATGTGAATGTGAAAACCGGAGACTACCGGATAATCTTCCCAAAGTAGATACCATAACTCTTTTAGTTCTTGATACCTATGTTTTCATAGACAGGCGGACTTCGTAAGATAGACTTGGTTTGTCCTTGTTTGCTATGATTCGTTCTGAGCACATCAAATATCTGACTCAACAATCATACACTGAAAAGAGATTCCAATATACAAGTAAGACATACCCTGTCAGAAGAGCTTCTATTTCTCCTGCTACTAATTACTAGACATGCTGAATGGCATTTTACTTTCGTAACGATGGTGTTTGGGGAGTTTCTTGTTTTAACATGTGCGAAGATCTGAAGATCCGATCTTACAATATCGTTAACAAACATATTTTAAGAATAAATCAATGGTATAGTCCATTTACAGAAACTGAATCTAAGCTGTTTTAAAAAAAGTTTTGGGTAACTGGCTGATGTAACTGGACAAAAGTCGTTATGTACATGTGTACATATTTGTATTTGTATCTATGCACACGTATAAGCTTGTACATATGTACATATGTATGTATGTATGTTACCGGCAAAATCTCGACTTGCTTCTTGTTAAACATTTATTTTCAATAGCCCGGACCATAACTCGTGCTAAAAACATTATAAAAGATAATTTATCTAAATATGTACGAGCACTGTAAAATGTTTAGTTTTGTCAACATTCATAAAAAAATATCTACATACATATATATTTACATATATGGCTATGTTTGTCTATTCATACATAATTAATTACCCAAATGTACGTAATATACTTCAATTC
Source organism: Drosophila subsilvestris (assembly GCA_035043285.1). Taxonomy (NCBI): domain Eukaryota; kingdom Metazoa; phylum Arthropoda; class Insecta; order Diptera; family Drosophilidae; genus Drosophila; species Drosophila subsilvestris. The sequence goes on from JAWNNB010002285.1 coordinate 158,760, forward strand.
TACATGTGCACTCATACATACATACATACGTGAATATACATATGTGCATTTATATATACCAATGTAGATATATATTTATGTATAAATGTATGTCTGATAAGATAATAAAATAGCGCTAATCATACACCAAATAAAATCGTGATGTATATACATGTATGTATTTTAATGCATATGTGTTTGCGGATGTACGTTCGTTATACACATACACTCACGTATATTTGATCATGGATATATGTATGTATGTACATGGTAATAAAAATATAATTTCGATTATTTCACATATGTAGCTTCCATTTTTAAATTCTGAAAACTACTTACATTTCGTCAGATCGCAAAGACCTCGTTGATGATTTTAATTCATAGAATTCCACATTCTCAGAACTGCCTGCTACAGTAACATTTGGCAGTAGATCCATATTATCGTTGTCGTTTAGCAAATTAAGACTTAACTCGTCGAACTCCATATCAAAGCCAAGATCAATTCCCGACTCCGTCATGTTGGCGACAACAAATCTTATACGTATGCACACAAATTATTTTCAAATCTAAATTCTTTTTGGCATGTGTAAATATATTGTAACTAGTAGAATACGTTTTCACATATTCGCAAATCTACACACATACGCGTCATCACAGCCAAACTATAGCGGATCCACAAACGAATACATGCAACTTCCATAACCGACTGGAGCTTTCAATAGCGGTGAGCTGATGGAAAAAATAGGAGTAAGTGATCGCACCATCGTTCGGTAACTTTTTATTTTTATTGTGCACCCAATAAATATGAAAAATCTTTACCTATGAAAATAAAATATGTTAGTATGGACGATAAATAATAAAATAAAAAAATTTTGGATTTAACCAAATCTTTACTTTCGTATGGAATCGATAAAAATGTTTTTCGGTCGACCGAAAATTTCGCAGCAGGCGTTTCGCAGATCGGTACTCAAGCCTGGTACTCAGACGCGCTTAATTTTTCTGTCGACCGAAGTCAGGGATGATCTCCTTATGAAACTGTAACGACATTAGACTTATAGCCATATGACATTAGACTTTGCAAACTGACCAGCTCGAGAAAATAAAAAATGGGCTAATGAGAAATGCCTGCAGTCAGAGCGAGAGCATATATATGCGTCAAGCTGGCTGTCCAGTTGAGCTGCCAGCAGCGCTGCGCCCGAATTAGTCGATTGTTTCACTTTCCGGATACAATTTTGCTGGATTGGTGGCTGTGTTTTGCTGGAAGATATCATTTTGTATCAAGAAGTGCGTCAGTTGCTCGACTGAGAGGCATTAGAGACGGCTTACCATGCCTAGAGACGATTACGAACAATACGGCTGGCTCTGGTTTTCACTTTCACCAAAAAAATATTTTTTAATTTTCAAAACGAAAAGTCAGGCGCTCCCGCACTCGTGAAATGCAAGACTTTTCCGTTTTCAAAACGGCAACAAATTCCTCGCCGAAATGAAAAGTAAACGGCATTTTATACTACTGAACAAATCTTATAGGCTGTTCAGACTGGGGCTGCGTCATGCTTCTTTGCGTCTTGCCGGAGACGCATTTTTTTACATGGGTTATGCATAGGGCCCTAGTGGTGGCAGAAAGTTGAGTTGCTCTCTGCTGCATGTGCGTTTATTCGACATATTCGATTGCTTTTGCGTTTAACAGCACATTTTTGCAATTTTCTGCCTATTAGCGAAACTATCGAAACACTACTAACAACAAAAACTTGTAGAACAAAAATCCAACTTTGGCGCTAAAATTTATGGTTGTGCGAAAAGGTAAAAATATCCATAAACTCCTTTAATAAAATACTTTAAACTTATTGTATGATTATCATACGACATTTTTGTGACCCCTGGGGCCATTTAGATACTGCTGGAGAATAACTTCTATAGATTTCATGGTTTGAAGTAGAACTCCCACAAACGCTACAAGGAAGTGTCTGAAAATAATAAAAAAAAAAATAAGAATCAATTCTCTTTCGACCATTTTCTTGTCGTCTTGCATAATTCTGTTGATTTCCCAAAAGTTGGTTACTTTTCTTGTCATCAAGCACCCAAATCTGCTGTTCTCAAGACGCACGTCTGCCAATGTGAACGCCTTTTCTGCTTCATTGCGTCTATTCCCATATCGATAGAAAGCGCGCCAAGTGTGAAAAGGCTATTTATTACAAAAGCAAATAAATAGATTACTTAAAGCATTGACACTGTTAACTGGGCAATTGAACTTGTGCCCTTTTTATACATAATTTTTCTTTAAACCAACCTCAAAATTGGATCTGCAAAATTGGTCAGGGCAAAAACAAAAAAGGGAATTGCTCCGAACAGCTGTGGCAGACCGATTTGGCTATCGATAAGTCTATGTTAAACATAACAGAGGCCTCTTTGTATGAGCTGGCACTAACGCGTGGGTATAACAGTAGTAAATTCCGCGCCTAACAGTACAAAGAGTAAGCGAATTCATAAAAGTGGATTCCAGAGCGCCTCGAAATGAAAAGTCATACTTTTTGCTGAAAAGTAAAACGCAAAGTGAATGTGAAAACTGGAGCCTGCCTGAATATGTTTGTCTGTCATGCTATCCCCCTCTACGCAGCAAAATTGGTTAATAGATATATGTCATAAGACTTAGCCAATTTCGCTGCGTAGATAGGGATAGCATGAGATACAAAATGTAACAGTTTTGTTCGTAACCGTCAGTCGAGGCACTTCTTGATACAAAATGATATCTTCCAGAAAAACACAGCCACCAAGCCAGCAAAATTGTATGCGCAAAGTAAAACAATCGACTAATTCGGCCGCAGCGCTGCTTGGCAGCTCAACTGGACAGCCAGCTTGACGCATATATGTATATTGCTCTCGCTCTGACTGCAGGCATTTCTCATAAGGCCATTTTTTATTTTCTCGAGCTAGTCAGTTAGCAAAGTCTAATAACTAATTGCAGGCCTTACATTTAAACTAGGTCGGGAAATTGGTAAGAAGACTCTGTACTGTATGGAAGAGTACTGCGAATGTCACCGGCACAGTTTGATTTCTTTTTGTAGAAGCTGCGGCCCCGTATTCGAAAGAAGAATACTATTGCATACTATTACGACTGCAAACCACTATCTTTTATTTATCGTCAGGTATGCCGCGTAATAAAGACATACGAATATGTATTTATCAAAATTGGGTCAATAAATGTCAGGTTCAAGGCGTATGAGGATACTAGTATTTGTTAAGCTGGCGAGCTTTTTCACTAGCTGTTGCAATTGTTATAATTAGTAAAAGACAATAGTTTCAGTTGATTGTGTTTAGTTTATTAGTTTCGCGGTATAGGGGCCGGCAACGAGATTGTTTTTGTATGTATGTATATACATACATAGAACGCGATTTGTAGGTCCGTATGTAAGACCGAATATATGCTGTTATGTATTATACAAGGTACGAAGGTATGTTATTGCAGGTTCAGGACCAGATCAAGACGAAAGAAATGCGTAAAAGCGATAGCGACGATATAAGCTGGAGATCAGTTCCAGACTAAAAGAATTACCGTGCCCTAATGCAAGCGAGAGAGAGAACGAAAGAAGCGATAGAAGCTCGAGCTGCTGATGAGACAAGTACGAGCGATATATGTATGTATATGTAGAGAGAGCGAGTGTGATAGAAGAGCCATAGATGCTGCAGCGGCAATAGCGAAACAAAAAAGGGTACGAGTATACATATGTATAAAGAGGCGAAAGAACGGCCGCTGCCGTCTGTAAGCATAAGCATAAGCGGCTAACAATATGTACATACGTACAGTGGGCAGTGCAAATAATGAACAATAAATGAGATTTACGTTAGGCTGCACCACTATGATTTTTGTAGAATTTTTAGGGAAATATAAGGCTGGGCAACCAAACAGTTTTCATGTACCGCCACCAAGATGGTGGCGTTTCTGCGTTCGACCTGTATATCACGTGGTGATTAACCCTCATCCAACTAATTTAACATTATATGTGCATGTTAAGTTAATAAAATAAGCATTTTAGTAAATCACAAAAATATTGTAATTAGCCAAATTAGCAGTAGTTGGAAAAGATAATACCAAAAACCACATACGTATCGTCTGATTGGGAAAACCAGTCCGTTGCGCATCTGAGAAGCCTTCGCTGCAAGGTTTATATTGTAATATGCTGCCTCCCTAGCTCTTCGATAGCCAACAGCCGCTAAAATCATTTTTATTAGGCTTACCGTAAAATTAAGACATCTGTTTTTTTTTAACAGCTGATTTCTGCCAAGCACGGAGAGTTGTCAGACAACTGATAGAGTTGTCGAGTAATTTTTTTGGTTTGGCGCGCAAGAAATGGTATGTTTTTTTGCTTTAAAATTATAAAAGTACAACTTTGATATAAAATATATCTAAGAAGAAGAAAATTAAAAACCAATTTTTTTGTTATGATAAAATTAGTAAAACCGGAAATGAACCCTATTCGAATTGAATCTTGAAAGGTGTCGCCATAGCCTTAGCTCGAATTTGGTTTGTGAAAATGCTAAGAAAAATGATATCGCACGGAATTCTGTGGTACCGCGGAAATTTTTGGCCACATGAGACATCGGAATTGGCAGTTGCTCACTGCACGAGGAGCTATTACCGAGTGTGCACTCTATATCAGCAGTGCCAGCTAGAAACTAAATAAAAACGGTGCACATAAGAATCATAAGAAAACATACCTCACGGACGAAGTTTGCAGTACACTCCGTTGGGGTACTGCACGACGCCAAAAAACTTATATCGTCCATGAATTTCCAGTTGAACCGGACCGCCTCTCCATTATCGGCAGCTGCCCCACTACGCGTAGTTTTTGACATTTTTAAAACTTTTTTTACAGCTTTAAGAAATAGACAAAAATAATGACGTTTGGATAATATTTAATGTTTAATGCTGATAAATTTGTAATGTATCAGCTTTCACAGGCTGACCAAAGGCTGCCTCCAAACTGCAGCCGTTCAAACCCAGAAACCCTGCTTCATGGGCTTGTTTTTGTAGCGATGATGCAAAGAATTCAAAACGTGCGTGTTTAGCTGGAAAACATAATTTTGTATCAAGAAGATCATTTGTTCGACTGAAAGCCATTAGCCATTAGAGCCCTGCACGAATCCACATGATTAAAAAAATCACAGTATACTCATGCCCCTTCAAAGCGTTCGATCATTACGAATCATGCTTTCAGTCAGATTCGAATCACCCGAATTACTAAAAAACCGAATCCGATCACTGCGAATCAATATCAGCAAGATTCGTTCGCATGTCTCTGAACTGATTCAAAACATACTACGAAAAAATCTTCCTTTGTATGCGTGCACATGTACAGTATGTATGTACAACAATATTGCGCACACGGAGTGTGTGATTATTGTTGTGTATGTGTGTGTATTCCAGAATATTCCAGAATAGCACGCACCGTTGACGTACACACACAGCGACAGAAAGGAACACACACAAATAAATATTTTCAGGCTAAAGGCAAATCAAAAAACCAGCAAATTTGTGCAGTGCTTTCTCATTCTCTCTACCAGAAAATCAAGTGGAGAGTAAAGAGAGAAAAACCGAACTGTTCGGATCTGACACAGTAAAAATAACGAAACATGCTTTGCTCGGTCCGTTTCGACGTGCGATTCGAATCACTGAGAAAGCCGAATCGCTGATTCAATGGGATCGGACAAAGCGAATACCGAATCACTGCGAATCGATTCGGTTGCCCGTTCATGCAGAGCTCTAGTGTCTACCTCAATGTAGTTCTAACTTCCCTCAGAATACAATAGTGTGTTTGCCAAAAATACGAAGCATCTTGTTTTCAATTAAAAGCAACTGGCATGAATAACTCAGACCGTACATTTTCATGTGTTTAGCAAGCAGACTCGTTTTGCTACATTTGTGGAAGGTTTATGACGATCAACGAAACCAAATTCGTTGTTACCAAAATTTTCCATAAAATATATGAAACAAATTTTTAAATCAAAATTTGAACCAATGTCGGTCGCAGTCAGCGACATACGGAGGCCACTACGGGACGTTATCTCGCAGATGATGGACCGAGCTAGAACGAGATCGGACAGGCTACGGAACACCACCCCCAACTGTCAGATCTCTCGCTCGCTCGAGTCTAATAACCTTGTGCCCATGTCACGACATGACTTTATCGACGGCTTGTTGGCTTGTCTCAAGTCAACCATCTGAAAAACTCCTTGGGTCGATGGCTTCATCTTTGCTTTGTCTCGGATCCGACCAGAGCGTTGCTAACCCCAGCCCGTCCGCTCACTATACCTGAAGACTCCTACCATCCAACATTCGAAGTGTTGGTCGATATTGGGCGTACTGTATTGGATCGAACGGATAGGCTATCTGAACGTCTCCGTTGCTTTCGTAAAGCCAAGTTTACGAAGCTTAATAACTTCATTAGGGATTTTGATTGGAAAGGCACAAACATATTTTACAATGTACTTGACACACTTTTTGCTTTCTTGTGTCCCACTTTCTTGTCCGGTTAGATCTGGGAAGCCTCCTTGGTTTACCAAAGAGTTATCCAGTCTAAAAAACTTAAAATCATGACTTTATAAAAAAATTTCAAGAAGTTGGTTCTCCGACTTCTCTTTTTCGCTATGTATTAGCTCGGTCAAATTTCTCCGTTCTTAGCACTCAATGCTATAAAAATTACCCATCTCGATGCTGGATACGCTTTTCACAGGACCCTAAACAGTTTTACAGCTTCGTAAATAGTAAGCGTAGAACGTCCGCACATCCATCCTCGATATCATTTCTTAATATGACGGCAAACAATGATCAGTCAATCGCCGATCTTTTTGCCCAGTTTTTCCAAACAACCTATTCCCATGACATCTACTCTGGTCAGCCGTATCCATACAGTTTACCAAGGTCGAATGGCATTTTCAGCCCCTTGTTAAATGAAAGTTCACTGCTTTATGAACTTCGACTAGTTAAGCCGGTGTTTTCACCAGGTCCTGACGGAGTTTCCGGATGTGTACTCAGGTACTGTGCGGACGCTCTGTGTGGACCCCTGCTTAAAATATTCACCCTATCCATTAATTCTTCATGCTTCTCCCGATCTGGAAGGAATCTTTTATTATTCCTCTCCATAAGAAAGGTAGCAAGTCTGATGCTAATAATTATAGAGGTACATCTAAGTTATCCGCTATTTCTAAAATGTTTGAAAAAATTGTAACTCCGCACTTGCAACATCTCTGCAAATCACTTATATCTCCATCTCAGCACGGATTTATAAGGCGACGATCAACAGCCACAAATTTATTAGAGTTTACCTCTTTTATCATTAAAGGCATCTGCGGTAACTTTCAGACGGATGTTATCTACACTGATTTCAGTAAAGCATTCGACTCTGTATACCACTCCCTTCCAGCGATGGATGGATTTCTAGCTACCTTCGTTCTAGGTCTCAGCGAGTCCTCGAAATGCAAAGATATGACATTTCATCCCTCCAGCCCCATGTTGGCTCCTTACACCCTCTGCGGTGGTTCTCTTGAGAAAACTACATTGATTGATGATCTTGGTGTTAAACTAGACCCCAAGTTAAAGTTTTCTGAACACATTTCCACCATGGTAAATAAGGCCATGGGCGTGCTTGGTTTTATAAAAAGGTGGTCAAAGGAGTTTGACGATCATTACATAACAAAGACTCTTTATATCTCGCTTGTTCGTCCGATTTTAGAGTACGGCTCTTGTGTATGGTGCCCCCAGTACAAAGTACACCAGGACTGTATAGAATCAGTCCAGAAAAACTTTTTGCGCTGCTTGGCCTCAACTGGGATGCAGATGTGAGACTGCCATCTTACCCTCGTAGATTGCTTTTAATAAACCTTCCAACCTTAGTTAGTCGTAGAAAAATGCTTGGTGTGATTTTTATGCACAACCTGATCAAGGGTGAAGTAGACAGCCCTGACTTGTTGAGCCGCATAAACTTTACGATTCCTGTTAGATCTACTAGAAACTTTACTCCTTTGTTCCTTCCATTTTGTAGATCAAATTATTCCTTGCATGAACCGTTTAGGGTCTTATGCTCGGACTATAATTCTCTCTACCTTATAATATCCACCACTAATTCCCTTCCTCTACTTAAATCACTAATATTAACATACCTTTCGCGTAATTAGTACTATTTTTTAGCTATCTTTGCATGTTTAGCTCTTTAGTTGTGTTTAGCTCTAATTTTCCTCGAATATTAGTCTACCCCCTATCTTTCCTGCACGTTCGCGATCGATTCGGTAACACGCGTCGCGCGTCATGCGGCAGCGCCCCCCGGTCGGTTGGGCGGAAGTAGGGGCTGCGTTTCTAGCCTGGGTTTCGCGCGTAAAAGGCTTCGGCTTGGTGTCGCATGGGCCACTTGATGGTGCAGTCATTGCATATCAACGTCCAGACAGCTCGTACGATTTTATTCAAGTGAAGGAACGGTCGGCACACAGACATGCACATGTGTCCAATTGCTTTTGTATGCGTAAATTTTCTGCAAGAGACATCTTCGGCTGGAAATTTTCACCGTTCGGCTCTTCGGGTCGAATTCGTCGGCATCGACTTTGCATGTATGCGTGTAAACCCTTTCTTATACATGTTGGCTATTGTATGCGATGCTGCGATTTGTGTAAGCGAGTAAGAATTGATGCAAACGCGTTTGCCAGAACAAGCTGAATTTATTCAACGCTGAGTATTTTTTAGCAATTGCATGTGAGTAAGAACTTTAGCTCATGAGTTAATCAAGAATATTGCGATTTTTTCAGTTCTTTGATTGCTGTGTCACCCCCTGATTTATAGAAATAACAGCAATAAATAACTAACATAAATCGTGTATTGAAGTAAAATGTGTTGAAATCAAATTGTAATTTCATAAGTGCCCTACAGTAAATATCGAGTCTTTCTATGGAAAAGCCTAGTACTCAGACGCACTATATATTCCGCTCGGTGCCCAGTGTGACCATGGTGGTCAATCTGAATTATCTACGGTTATAGCCTTTTCACACTGGCGATTATCCACCATCCCCAATCCATTTTTGGGGAGGGTCGCTTTGCCGTTCCGAAAATTTCCCAGTTATTCCACCATCCATCTGGGATGTTTCTAATTCGCAAGTTTCCGTGCGACATTTTTTCGATAATTGTCAAATGCAACCATAAATAATAGACATTCACAACGAAAAATCGGAATTCACTATGGAAATGTAAACAATGACACACAGGAAAATGGAAAAAAAACAACAACAAAACATCTGATATGTCAGGCACAAAAACTCGGAGTTGATATGGATAGAGATATATCCTCTGGGAAATCGTTAATGATGAGTATTTTGCAAAACTCATGCCGGAAATTTCACACGCTGTTGGCTGACAGCCTTCCGATTATTCTGTACTTAGAAAAACAGCCCAAAGTATACAATGATATGGCGATATAAAATTTTCATTAAAAAGCGCATCGTTGTTTTCGGCTACATCTTTCTCCCAAAATGTTCCGAGCCGCTTCTAAAATTGAAATATGGAAAATATATATTTGCATTTAAAACATTGATTGGATTTTGTAGAAGCAGTCACAAATGGCCACGCTTCAGTTTTTTCAAAACAAATATCCATTCTAATATCTCCTCCTCGTCAAACTTCTCCAAATCCTCATCATCCATGTGCAGCAACATGATTAGTTTGGTCAAGAATATGTTTTGCTGTTAAATCACATTTACAACCATTGCAATATTATTAATATTCATTTTATTTAAAGACGTAAACAAATTTCCGCACGCAATTATGAGCATCAGCTGTTTCTCATGGATGAGGGTATTACACCGTTTTATGTTTCTTTACAAACAAAAATTTGTTCAAAATGACGAATGTTGTATTAAAGCAAGCATACATATCTTATTTGTGGGCGCTGTGGAGCAGGAGGACAATAATGCACACTGCAAGATTGGATAATACCCTCTGCACACTGAGCCAATACCGGAGGAACGGTGGGAATTTAAAAAAAATGTGAAACTCCGATTAGCATTTACACCATCCATGAGTAACAGCTGATGCTCATAATTGCGTGCGGAAATTTGTTTACGTCTGTAATTAAAATGAATATTAATAATATTGCAATGGTTGTAAATGTGATTCAATAGCAAACATATTCTTGACCAAACTAATCATGTTGCTGGACATGGATGATGATGATGAGGACACGTTTAACGAGGAGGAGATATCAGAATGGATATTTGTTTAAAAAAAACTGAAGCGTGGTCATTTGTGACTGCTTCTACAAAATCCAATCAATGTTTTAAATACACATATATATTTTCTATGTCTTTTTAGAAGCGGTTCAGGACATTTTGGGAGAAAGATGTAGCCGTAAACAACGATGCCCTTTTTAAGGAAAATTTTATATCGCCATATCATTGTATACTTTGGGCTGTTTTTCTGAATACAGAATAGTCGGAAGGCTGTCAGCCAACAGCGTGTGCAATTTCCTGCATGAGTTAGGCAAAACACTCATCATAAACAAATTCCAAGAGGATAGTCCACAAACTATCTCACTTCAGAGTTTTTGTGCCTGAGCCAATTTTGACATCAAATGTTTTTCTGTTGTTTTTTTTTATTTTCCTCTCTGTCATTGCTTACATTTTCGTAGTTAATTCAGATTTTTCGATGTGAATGTCTATTATTTATGGTTGCATTTGACGGAACGGCAAAACCTTACGGACGATCCCAGAAATGGATGGGGGATGGTGGATGGTCGCCAGTGTGAAGAGGCTATAACAGACAATTTTAAGGCGGTCAAACTGTTTTTGGTCGAACAAAAATTCTTATCAGTTTCATACGAATATTATCCCAGATTTTGTTTAGGAGTACTTCTTTTTCATTATTCTTTTACATTTTGTCGTACGAACGTAAATAAACACCAAAACGGAATTGCAGAAAATAATACATTTTTACTATCAAGCCGGTAGGTTCCGGTTTTCACTTTCACAAAAAATGTTTGATTTACTTTTCAAAACGAAAAGTAAGGTGCTCCCACATTTGTAAAACGCATTACTTTTCCGTTTTCAAAATTTATGGTTGCATTTGACAAATATCGATAAAATACCGCATGGAAACGTGCGAATTAGAAACATCCCAGATGGATGGTGGAATAACTGTAAAATTTTTGGAACGGCAAAACCTTACGGCCCATTCCAGAAATGGATGGGGGATGGTGGATGCTCGCCAGTGTGAAAAGGCTATTAGATTATATTTGTCGTCATTATTTTGCTTTAATGGTGTGTGTGTGAGCAGGTGTGTCATTTGGACGACGGTAGATGAAATATTTCCATGTTCCGATCGAGATGGGAAAATACCATCGGCTGCTTTTCTGGTATGTATCTTATTTTCTTTTTTCGGAACTGAGTACCGGGATACGATACGACTGCTGCGAAACTTTCGGTCGACCGGAAAACAGTGATGATTTCTTAACGGTTTCATACGAATATCTCCTTGATTTCGGTCGACGGAAAATTTACTGCCTTCCGTACAGAGCCTAGAAAACAGTTTTCGACCGAAAAATTATTTTATCGGTTTCATTCAAATATCAACCCTGATTCTGTTCGCGAGTTGTTAGTTCGGATCTGAGTACTAGGCTTTAAATAAATGATTCGGTTTTGTCTAACCTATCGATTAGTTATGAATATATATATGTACATATATATGTGAACATACTAAGTATGTATGTGCATTCAATTCGATATTTCCTTCTACAAATCTGTAGACTAGGGTTTTCTTCGTTTGATAGCAAGTGATTCGACAATTAAATTCCCCATGAAAGAACTGACATTTTTCTAATTGTAGCTTAACGTAAGTTTACCCGTATTTTTAAAAATAAAATAAAATTGTCGCTAACTCCCGGTATTTTTCTGCAAGAGAATATTTAAGGAAACATACGCACATACATATGTACGTATACAGACACTGGGATGTTTGCCTATTTAAATACATACATATGAATGTATGTACTAAGCATTTAAATATCAACACATTTATTAAACAGAAAAGTCGAAAAATAGGCGTGAACATATGTATATAGATGAGTGCCTGTTTTGGGGTACCTTATGCCCACACATACATACGTATATTGATAAATCTATATCATGGATATGCACATATGTATATGCATTTAATATGCACAAATATGTGTATATACATATGTATGTGTATGTTCTTGGATAAACATAAAATTATTCTTAATTAATTTACTTTAATGATTTAAGACAGACGCATTAGCCAGCCGGAACATGGATAAAAAGATCTCTTCAACGTCGCAACCGCGAATTCTAAAAAAGAAGCATTTTAGAGTAAAACATCAAAAAGTAAAACTATTCAGAGCTAATGAACCGATTCTAAGTGTATTTATGTGGGGCATAAACCACACAGTACGTTATCCAATTTAAATTGTGGTGGAAATATATAATAAAAGCTAGTATGTATTATTTCAGATAAATGAATTAAGCCATGTAAATATACCAGTGATGCTTCTACCAGATGACTTTCGGGCTTATTCAAAAATTAAAGTGGATAATCATTTATTTAACAAGTAAGAGCTTCGTAAAAATTATATTATCTTGTGTAAATTTTGTACCTTAAACTAACAGTATACTTAATCCATTAAAATCTTAAAGCTTTATAGACTTTCCGTACAGGCAAACAGTTGTTTAACAGAGCCAATAAGTTATTAAAATCTTGAATCTATTACATTTTAAGGGAAAATATGCCGTCACATTTTAAAGTAAAAGAATATTGCCCCCTAGTGTTTCGCAATTTGCGAGAGAGATTCAATGTCGATGATGTTGACTATCGCGAGTCGTTGACTCGGTCACAGCCGATACAGATCGACTCTTCCGGAAAGTCAGGGGCACAGTTTTACCAGAGCTATGACAAGTTTTTTATAATTAAAAGCTTAACATCAGAAGAAATAGAGCGTATGCACGCCTTTCTAAAGCACTATCATCCGGTAAGTAAAATGGTTCATAATATTTAAAAACTATAAGTTTTTTTCTAGTACGTTGTTGAAAGACATGGAAAAACTCTTTTGCCACAATATTTGGGAATGTATCGGATCACCGTAGAGAGCGTGCAATATTATTTTGTTGTCATGCGGAATGTTTTCAGCTCTCATTTGACAATTCACAAGTATGGAAACGTATGGATCATTATTTCGCCTATTCGTTAACAAAAAAAATATTTTTTTTTATAGAAAGTTTGATTTAAAAGGTAGTACTGTGGATCGTGAAGCATCTGAAAAGGAGCTCGAAAAACATTTGCCAACATTTAAGGATAATGACTTTATAAAACAGAAAGTCAAGCTGGAAATTGGAGACGAAGCAAAAAAAAGTTAATGGATACTCTTAATAATGATGTGGATGTAAGCGTAAATTTAAATTTTCATTTAAAGTTAGTTTAATTTAGTGTTTCATAGCTTTTATCACTAAACCATAAAGTTTTATCTTTTAATATAATTAATATACTCTACCAGGTATACAAAAAATATCGTCATGCAAACTCAACTAATTCCGTATGATTTTTTATCAAACTAACCAATAAACCAACTTTATGTATTTTAATATAGCTTCTTACCAAGTTGCACATCATGGACTATTCATTGTTGGTTGGGGTACATGACTGTGTGCGTGCGGAAGAGGAAGCCCTACAAGGAGATAATATCCAAGCTGCTGGACGCAGTGAAAATAGCGAGAGCGAGGAGTGCGATAGTGGTGAACGGTAAATGAAAATATTTAACAACTTTGTGCTTTATTGATATACACATTTCCATTCAAGCTGGACGTACAACACGCCTCCAGATTCACCAAGAGGTGCGCAGTATAAAGAAGTCGTCTATGAAGTTGATATATACGCCATTCCAAGTATTGAAGGTAAATTGAACTGTCCGCATGGAATTTAGTAGATAAATATATATACACATGTACATATTTTCACACTGAAAGCTTAATTCGCGTCAATGCTCAAATAACGTCAAAGCCCAAAAAAGAGTAGACTCATTTTCGGTGTTTTGCGAAGATATAATGATTTGAACATGATTTGTCTAACACTTTCAAGGAAGATTCGACTTTAATTTGCAAGGTAATCCGACAGTTTATAAGGTATCCGACTTTATAACCCATAACGTGGATATTGCTTATTGTGTTACTGGTAAATTCCTATCTCTGACAAAATAACGTAGAAACTTATCTAACGTCCGTTCTCTTTCGTAGTGACCAGACTTTTATTTTGTCTAAATAGTCAGTGTTTTCGCAGTATATTCCTCTGATCCGACCATAGCCTTGCTAACCCGAGCTCTTTTTATCAATATACCTGAAGACTCATAACATCCTATATTCGAAGCAACAGTCGATTTTGCACCCACTGCATTTAATCGGCCGGGTAGGCGGGTTTACGAATCTTAATAACCTCATAAGGGATTTTCGTTGGTCCGCTCTGTACCTGTGCGCTGACGTTATGAAAAGCACAAACATTTTCTATAAAGTAGGTGAGAGGGCCCGGTTGTGGACCACGTTTTGTTTTTGCCTCATAACTTTTGATCAATTGCATATTATACAAACATATGTGTACCAATTTAAAGCTAGATGTAATAGCTAACTACCCGTGAAGAACTAAATTGATTCGTAAATTCAGAAAAATTGTATTAAGTATTAAATGAAGTGACCTTTTTTTGAGAAAAAAAAAATCGGACCACCCTGAATCCGCTTAAAATTAAAAAATATGAAAGAAAATCACCACAAAAAATGAGAAATTGAAAGTTTATTTATTTTAGGAGCCTACTGGCATAAAGGGAAAGAAGGATGATGATAATTTTTAACAATAATCATTAGTCTGAGTCGCAGTCGCAGTGCTTGCACGTGAAGTAGCTGGCACGCATATTAGCGCACTTTAAATGCACCGGACGACTACATTCATTGCATTTAATGGAGTTTGCGGCAGTGAATGTCCTTGGCAGTAGGTGCAGACAGATGATGCAAAAATCCTCGTCATCGCCCAAAAGAGCCGTGTTCGCTTAGCTGCTGTTTTGGCTAATGATGCCTTCCGTCCACGCTTCTGGGCAGAAACAAATGCCTGGCTATTTTTTAGCTTCTGCTGCTTTATTCCTCAAAGAAGCAATGCGGTGGGGAAATCACGGAGCTTTTCATTGGCTTTCTTCCACGATTCGAAGGCTTCTGTGGTGTAGCCGCTTGCAGAGGACCAATATCTTCTAAAAGTGACAGGCAGCTCGTTGAAGATGCTCCTGATGATAACAGCAGAGAGAGAAATGAATAAAAGCTCATGATCCAGCGCAAATATCTAAATCAGTTTGATATTCTGTGCAGCATGTACATTGTGTGATTGAATGCGTGAAATGAGATCGCATACGTCTCACGTACACGATTCGTCTAAAATCGATATCAAGGTCAAAGCTCTGACTAATGGAAAGTGGTTTAAAAGTTATCATTTTGTTAAAGAATAAACATAAACAATGATATTATGAAGGTTCGTAACCAAAATAAACGCATTAAATACATAATATCAGGTCGTCCACAACAGGTATCATGGCGTGTGTCACAACCGGGAAAAACAGACAATTTTTCCAAAAAACAAAAACAATATATTGTGCATATATTTTGGTTAAAAACAAAAATAATTCACAAACTACAATGACCACACAAAATTTACACCCATTTTTTCGCACTTCAAAAATAATAAAATTTACTTCCAAGTTTTGTTTCCCCCCATTTTTTTTATATTGCTTACAGCACCTAGACCAGCAGATATTTGTTTCGGTATAAGCACAAAAGCTGCGCATTGTTAACGAATAATACTCAGATCAGTAGCATCTGATTGCTTTCTAAATTTTTGTGGGGTGGTCCACAACTAGGACCTGGTCCACAACAGGGCCCTCTCCCCTACTTGAAACTCTTTAAACCCGGTACTCGAAGAGCGTGTATTAGAGCCCTGCATGAACGGGCAAATGAATCGATTCGCAGTGATTCGGGATTCGCTTCATCCGATCAAATTGAATCAGCGATTCGGCTTTCTCAGTGATTCGAATCATACGCCCAAAATGGACCGAACGGATCATGATTCATAATTTTGTACTGTGAGATCCGAACAGTTCAGTTTTTTCTCTCTTTTACTCTCCATTTGATTTTCAGGTAGAGAGAACGAGAAAGCAATACACAAATTTGTCGGTTTTTTGCCTTGCTTTCGGGGTGGAAATCTGTAGTTGTGTGTACGCGTTGACGTACACAATACATACTGTACATGTGCACGCATACAAAGGAAGATTCTTCGTAGTATGTTTTGAAACAGTTTTTGAATCATGTGACGAATCTTGCTGATATTGATTCGCAGTACTCTGATCCGGTTTTTAAGTGATTCGGGTGATTCGAATCGGACTGAAGGGATGATTCGTAATGATCGAACGCATTGAAGGGGCATGAATATACTGTGATTTTTTTAATCATGTGGATTCGTGCAGGGCTCTAGTGTGTATCGTACAGAAGGAACATTTTCCTTTCATTTTTTTTTTTCATTCTTCTCCATAAGAAAATCTGACGCAAAGAATTATAGAGGTACAGTAGCGGACATTGAAATGTGGACACTAAATAAAAAGTGATTTTTTCTGTTTTAGATAGTTTTGGTATGTTTCCAAAGAAAACGAGAAGGAACGTGTGAGTCGCTTCTGGACGCGACTCTACTTTTATACCCGTACTCAGTCAGTATATAAATTTGTGAGAATTTAAAAATATTTTAAATTTTTTTGCTACATCTGTTATCTACGTCTAAAATGTCGATTATACATCTTCTCCGCAACGATCGCGCATTGCACAGGGCAGAGTGTGTGCGAGCGAGAAAGATACTGCGTAGCGTCAGCAGCGCTGAGAGGAGGTGGAGAAGCAACTGAAAATTAATTTCTTTGCTCTGGCTATAATAATGATCCGATCTGACCTAGATTCGGCAATCTGGTAGATACTTTTATCGTATCTTTAAAATTGTGGCTGCCACAGATATTCGTCCTTTGTGAGGGTGGACGGGGCGGGGCGAAAATTTGATATACACTTGTAGCAGTGTGATCTCACATGTGCCTCGAAACAAAATTTGGTTGCTTTTTTTTATAGTCTCTGAGATCTAGGCGCTCATCAAGACGGACAGATAGATAAAGACTCGGCTATTGATGCTAATCAATAATTCCTTCTCTGCGTTACACACATCAACTTTACCAAAAATACAATATACTCCTTAACTCTTTGAGTACGGGTATAAAAACTTATTTAAATAAGCAAACAATTTAAATACCAAAGGTAACACACCAAAATTTAGAACACGAATGTCCTTGTTTTCGAAAGAATCCTTAAATCAGTAAATAGTAATTTTTGTATTCACTCTTATATTTGTACAGAAAAATGCACTCTAGGTTTTCGATCGGGAAATAAAATTGTTCTGGTATTACGTTTGATTCTATTATTAAACTAGTCAACACGACATTTCCGCTGTGGCCCAAAATGCATTTTTCCGATAGATTTCAGGACTTACATTTTTTTAAAGAATTATGGTTTGGTT
Source organism: Drosophila subsilvestris (assembly GCA_035043285.1). Lineage (NCBI taxonomy): Eukaryota > Metazoa > Arthropoda > Insecta > Diptera > Drosophilidae > Drosophila > Drosophila subsilvestris. Next base: position 176,350 of record JAWNNB010002285.1, read on the forward strand.
TTTTTTTAAAGAATTTTTTAAAACCTGGTATTTTTTGCATGTTTTTTTCAGAGGTAGTTCTTCTATTTTGTACATAACTTAAGTGTCTTATATCTGGTTGCATGTTACTTTGCAGTTCTAAAAAGCTGATAAATGCAACTATGAATCCGACCCAGACACTTTGTAGCTGCAGCTTAAGCCTAGTACTCAGGTCCGAAAAACACCTCGCGAACAGAATCAGGGTTGATATTCGTATGAAACCGATAAGAAATTTTTTCGGTCGATAAAAGAGCCTAGAGCTTTGTACGGAAGGCAGTACTCAGATCAACAAAAAAAAGGTCGTTATATACTAGAAAAGTCTCCGAAGGTATTTGCTGGTATTGCTAGTATGTTTCTACCCCCTGTAGGTTAGGTAAGGTTAGGTTGAGGCGGTTGTCGGGATCCCGACACACTTAGGCCGGTTTCGGCCCGTTTGGGGCCGTAAAAATCCGCTGTAAAATGATATCAATTTGATATAGTTTGCCAGCAAACTCGAAGCAAACATTTCAGCATATCAGAGCAAAAAACCAAATGAAATATTTAAATAATGAAGACAAATATAATGTAATTAATGCCGCATTATATGAAGGACAATTATATGGATATTATAATCTATTATTTTCATTAATTTTCATGAATATTAAACAAATATTGTCTTCACGGTGGTCGGCATGGGAGGCGTCGCCATCTGCTGCTGCTGATAGTCAGACACATTACCTTGGCAATCAAATATTGGGGAGGCCAGGATATGCCTGGGGAAGAGCGATCCCAGCCGAAGAAGTGCATTTCATTAACTTTAAACAAAACCAAGCAGCTGCCTGAGCAGTGTAATTATGCGGAATATAATTATACAGTGCACACCTCTGGTCACATTACTGGCCGCTAGCAGAATATATGACATTTGTTTGCCAGCAAACAGTTTTTGGATCTGAGTACTCGGCTTTAACGTCTGGAAGATATTTTGCGGTATTTTTTCACGAAATTTTGACTTTAAAAACTCAAGAAAAGTCGAAAACAAATTATATCCCTTGGACCAGTTCTTTGTGTATTGGTGCATTAATTATGCGTCGTATCTTAGTAAGAATCTTTGGATAAACGGCCAAGTTGCAGCCGTTTGACCAAAACGACTCAAAACTCATTTTACCTGAAATACCGTCCGGTATGTTGCTGGACCAACTTCCCATTAGTAGCTGAGATATAGAATTTCATGCTTTAACCCATACAACCATCAGTAATTTTCAGTCTTTTCAGTAAGTTTGAATAAAATAAAGAATTTTTTATTTAAGTGTTATGTTACTACAATATTTTTAAGATTAATGATGAATTGGGTTTGTTACTGCCTTTTACTATTTATAAAATGGTAACTTCCTTTGGCTGACTTCCTTTGTCATTAGAATCAGATTCCCTTATTAGAGTCCACACATAGTCGCCCAACATATTCTCATTCCAAACACCTTGATATCGTTGTTCCATAGCTTTTCATTGTTGGTGAAATCCTCTCCATGTTCATCACTAACGTCCCCTAGGTTTGTCGGAAAAAGTCTAAGTGCGAGTGCAGGAAAAGGATTTTTAGTGACATGTTGGCTGCAATTTTTTCATAATTCTTAATTAGGTCTTAAACGAAATTAACGTAATCATCACATTTGCTGTTGCCAAGAAAATTTGTTGTAACCAGTCGGAATGAGTTCCAGGCTGCTTTTTCATTCGTAGATAAAATATTTTCAAATCCATTATCTTTTAGTAGTTTTCGAATTTTGGGGGCCATTCTTTAACTTTTGCCAGCGACAGACGTGGAAAAATAGGTTTAGGTAACTCATCGATTCACCTTCCTTACTCAGTGCTTTAACAACATTTTTCATTAGTCGTTGTGGTAGTCGTGGTAAAATAAAGTCTTGGACTTTCACAAGAGCAGCATTTTGTACGTTGTGATTTCCCAAAGTATTTTCGTCCCGTTTTGTCTAGGGCTTACTTGTGTAATGCTGTGTTCTATTTTGTATAACCACCTTGCAATCCAGTTAACATGGTTACGACTTTAAAGTCGCATGCGATTTTCCATTGGTGTTCTTTATATTTAATATTTTCAAACAATTTGGCCATTGTTTGATATGTTTCTTTAATATTAACAGCATGAACGATGGAAACAGACGGCTTTTGGTTTCCGTTGTGTTACAAAACACAACTTTCCTTACTGCTGTCAACAAATAACCTCCAGTCTTTTGGGTCGTAATCTTCACCCTGTTGCTTGAAGAGTCCGAAAATGTCGTGGCAAACGCACATGTCATCCTTCGTCATATAAAATTGTGCGTGAACCAAATGACGCGTCCGGAAATGAGGGTTTTTCTCATCTTTCTTCAATAAAAGGGCATCCTTTACGAAAGATTCAACAAGGGAGATCCAGGATCCTCATTAAATCATTAAATTGTTCCTGTGATAGAGGCTTGCAATATTTATATTCTGCTGATTGGTCATTACTTGAATCCGTCGTTCCATGCGACGAAGACGACATCTCCTCTTTTTTGCGTTTTCGTGGCGGTATATCCTCTAAAGGAGCAGCAGGAAGCGTAAAGCCTTGACCAGATTGTTTCGGGTAAGTCCATTTCATGGATTTCCCGATTCCAGTTGTTTTGAATGAAAAAAGAAACATTCAGAGCCGTGAATCTCTGGTTTTCTCCACAGCATTGGAGTTCCAAATTAAAATTGTTTATAAAAATAAAATAAAATAAATAAATAAATAAAATAAATAAAAATTAAAATTTGTAAGAAAAAGAGTAGTGTTTAGTATTTGTTGTACACTTAATAGCTTGTGTACACTTTAGGGTAAATGCTGTTAAATTCAATTTGCACAATTTGCATATTCAGCTGGGAGCCCACTCTTCGCAAATACTTTTGGGCCTGATTTTAAAGTTTTCTTCATACTGTTCTTGCAAATTTTCGGTATAAACGAATTTATCTTCATTGCTGCTCATATACTTTCCACATACATATGTAGCGAAATGAGTCTGCTTTGTAAACACATGAAAATTAACGGCTTGAGTTATCCATTTCAATTGCTTTCAATTAGAAAAAATAAAATTTTTTAAGCACACACGATCGTATTCTGATGGAAGTCAGAATAACACTGAGGCTGGAATGCTATATGTACAGAGTTATATATATCCTTTTCTATGAATAGCTAGAAGGGAAAAAGGTATAATTTGTGCGGGACCAGCACCTGTGAATAACAGGTATTTATGTACACCAAGGCTTAGGTATAAGGAATAAAAGTAACTGTCCACAACACTTACAGCCCATGGACATGAACAGATATGGTATTTATCCGAGATATATCCATACCTAGGATTCGGTGAAACCAAAATACAGGTCCTTTTTGTTTCCTGCAATCCCATTTTGCCAGCAACGTACCGGACGGTTTTTATTTTAGGTAAAATGAGGGTTGAGTCGTTTTGGACAAACGTCTGCAACTTGGACGTTTATTCATATATTCTTACAACCGATACCTTAAATGACGCCTAATTATTGCGTCTATATAAAAACAAAAATTCATGCCAAGAAATATTTTGTTTTCGACTTTTCCTGAGTTGCTAAAATCAAAAATCCGTGAAAAATCCGAGAAAATACGAAAAAAGTATCAAATTTGGACTTAAAAGCGTAATATCTTCCAGACGTCAAGCTCCAGCTACAAAGTGCCTGGGTCGGATTTATAGCTACATTTGTCAGCTTGCAAAGAACTGCAAAGTTACATGCAACCAGATATAAGATACTTAAGTTATGTGAAAAATAGAAGAACTACCTCTGAAAAAAAGCATGAATAATACCAAATTTAAAAATTCGTTAAATAAAAACTAAACCATAAAAAAAAACGAGAAGGAACGTGTGAGTTGCTTCTAGTCGCGACTCTACTTTTATACCCGTACTCAGTCAGTATATAAATTTGTGAGCTTATGATTGAAATTTTAATATAAATTTTAAATATTTTACATTTTCTACATCTGTTAACTACATCTACATCTAAAATGTAGATTATACATGTAGAACAGATATTCTACATCTACCATTTAGATTCTACATCTCCTCCGCGAGGGGGCGCTCGCGCAATGCAAAGGGCAGAGTGTCTTCGAGCGAGAAAGAGAATGAATAGCGTCAGCAGCGCCAGAGGAGGTGGGGGAAGCAGCTGAAAATTAATTTCTTTGTTCTGGCTATAATAATGATCCGATCTGATTCAGATTCGGCAATCTGATAGATATGGTCATTCTCTACGATACTGCGGTTTTATTTTTGACGTATCTTCAAAATTGTGGCTGCCACAGATTTTCGTCCTTTGTGAGGGCGGAAGGGGGCGGGGCGAAATTTTTAAATACACTTGTAACAGTGTGATATCACATGAGTCTGGAAACAAAATTTGATTGCTCTAGCTTTTATAGTCTCTGAGATCTAGGCGCTCATCAAGACGGACAGACAGACAGACGGACGGACGGACGGACAGATGGACAGACAGACGGACATGGCTCTATCGACTCGGCTATTGATACTGATCAAGAATATATATACTTTATGGGGTCGGAAAATTGTCCTTCTCTGCGTTACACACATCCACTTTTACCACAAATACAGTATACCCCTTAACTCTTTTTGAGTACGGGTATAAAAAACAGCCTCAGACCATGAAGCAACCGCCTCAATGCTTGAACATTTTTTGTGTATTGGAAGTCGAATTCATTGCCTTTGGGACATCGTACATATCTCCTGGAGTCATTACCAAAAATATTTCGTTTTGTTTTGTAGCTCCATAATATATTATTCCACTTTTTTGACCCTTCTGGCCCCGAGCATTCAAAATTATTTTCGCAAAATGTTTGACTCATCTTTTTTCTTAGAGTAATGGAACTTTTCGGGCTATACGTCCAGGAATTTCATTGCCATTTTTAGCGGAAATGGCCTTCTAAGACATTAACGCAACATTTTTTGCAAGACTGACGATGCAGGTGTCCGTTTTTTCTAAAGATTTCTACTTTCGTCTTCGATTTTCAGTAAGCCATCTTCAATTGAAGTCATTTTGATCCAAATATACCGAGCGTCTAAGACTTTTTGCAATTTGCCAAAGACTTTTCCCTTATTTTTAAAGATTCAAGGCAATCTTAATTTCTTCAGCAGAACAATGCTTTTTTCGGCCCATATAAGGATAGACTCTCATGTACCTTAATATGCAAGGAGTCAATAAAAACCAAATCCAAGCCAATTGACCAAATCCTGATAAAATCCTTAAAAATGTATAAATACCTCCAGTGTACTTATTATTTTGACCACACCAAAAATGCCCATCCAAAACAAATTTAAGCTTAGAATTTAATTAAAAATATAAACAATTGGCAGTCAAACATTAAAAAACATTCGAGATATTTCATATATATCATATGAAGATGTCGCCGCTTAGTTTTAATGCTAATTTAGATACCTACCGACTAAATAAACTCCCCCTTCTAATCTTATGCCAATTTGAACCGATTTTCGAAGCTCAAGCGTTTACAAATACGATCCTAGTTTTAAGGTGCTTTGGGTGGTTTCCTCTTACTTCCTGCTGCGGGTGGTCGTTTTACCGAACATCGTTTTTCGAAATCCTTTAGAAAATTGTGTTTTGAGGACTTACTCATATTAATTTTGGTGCTAATACTGCCAAAATAAAAATTATTTGACCTCAAAAGGCAGCCAATACATACATACACACATACATGACGAATGGCCAGCTCTCGACCCGAGCGTCTCAGGTCCGGAGCCGAAGACCTTAGGAAATCCTTTAGAAAATTGTGTTTTGAGGACTTACTCATATTAATTTTGGTGCTAATACTGCCAAAATAAAAATTATTTGACCTCAAAAGGCAGCCAATACATACATACACACATACATGACGAATGGCCAGCTCTCGACCCGAGCGTCTCAGGTCCGGAGCCGAAGACCTTAGGACCTGGGACGGCAAATTCTGCTGTGCCACTTCCGTTGTATGAACTGGCACATCTATATACTGTATGGTAAGTGGTACCGGGTATAAAAGCACAGCCGAAAGAAACTGCAGCGGCTCACAACGGTGTTTATACCCGTACTCGAAGAGTTAAGGGGTATATTGTATTCATGGTAAAAGTGAATGTGTGTAACGCAGAGAAGGAAACGTTTCCGACCCCATTAAGTATATATATTCCTGATCAGCATCAATAGCCGAATCGATAGAGCCATGTCTGTCTGTCCGTCCGTCTTGTTTGACGCCTAGTTCTCAGAGACTATAAAAGCTAGAGCAACCAAATTTTGTTTCCAGACGTATGTGATATCACACTGAATCAAGTTTCTTTCCAAATTGTGCCACGCCCTCCTCCGCCTTCACAAAGGACGAAAATCTGTGGCAGCCACAATTTTGAAGATACGATAAAACTAAAAACGCAGTATCGTAAGGAATGACCATATCTACCAGGTACAGATCGGATCATTATTATGGCCAAAATGAAGAAATTAATTTTCAGTTGCTTCCCCCACCTCCTCTGGCGCTGCTGACGCTATTCATTCTCTTTCTCGCTCGCACACACTCTGCTCTGTGCAATGCGCGAGCAACCCCTACCGGAAGAGATGTAGAATCTAAATGGTAGATGTAGAATATTTTTTCTAGATGTGTTATCTACATTTTAGATGTAGATGTAGTTCACAAATGTAGCAAAAAAATGTAAAATTAAAAAAATTTTTTTTAATTTTAATTATAAGCTCACAAATTTATATACTGACTGAGTACGGGTATAAAAGTAGAGTCGCGACTAGAAGCGACTCACGTTCCTTCTTTCCTTCTGGGTGTTATATTTCACATTCATTTCCACAAACATCTAATGTATCCACCAAATACAAATTTGGTAGCTAGCTCATTTTATTCATCTATGTATCTTATTTTTATTATTTCAGAAAAACGAGAAATCTACTTTATAGCTATTATTGATGTCCTAACACAATACGGTGTAAAGAAGCAGGTAATCTAAAAGGAATTAAATACTGATTTCTTCACCTAATATTTTAACATTTCAGGCGGCAAAAGCAGCAAAGACCGTTAAGTACGGTAGTAACGTTGATGGAATATCAACATGTGACCCAGAACAATATGCCAAAAGATTCTTGGAATTTATGGATAAAGCAATAGAATAAGATATCATAATCATTGTATTTGCCACATTAAAAATGTTAAATTTATCCATATAAGATATAAACAAATATGAGACATTAGTCGTTTAGCCTTTAATTTAGTTTTTTGCGTCCCCCATGAAATTATCGTTGGCGTACATCCAAAGTATGAAAGCAAGTTCACAGGCGAGGTTTATCCAGCATGTCATCTACATTCGGAAGTGAAAGTGGTTTCATTGAGGCACGCACATTCCATACCAAACAAATCCATGTTTTTTCCACACAATAATGGGAATTACCAAACGGACATTATGCGGACACTGTAGCTAGAGTTCATGACTTTTACTTTTGCACTTTTAACCGAGAGGACACGGCAAAATATGTTTTTCGGTACATAAATTTAGCCAAATAATATTTATAACTTTTTTAACGATCGATAGATGTGATAAGATCTAGTTTATCTCTTGCAAATATAATTTCGTTTTGATGTTTTAAATCACTATCAAATATATCTCTGAAATAAAGTATCAGTTAGGAAGTCAATGTCAAATAAATCTAGAATTTTATGCAGAACTGAAGTAAATATACAAATAAATCTAGAATTTTATGCAGAACTGAAGTAAATATACATCATTATGTTTTGAAATTTCAAAAATATTAATTAATTATTAATTCCTTAAATACATCGAATATAAGAAAATACACCACTATTTCTGTGGATTCGAATCCGCAGGCGGATTGTTTCAATTGTTCCAAAACTCCATTACTAAAATGACACAAATCAGTCAAATACCTTATTTGTATGGCTAATACATACCACAAAACGGTTAACTTGATACTTTTGGGTAGGGAAAGGATGAATTTCACTGTTATTCATATTTTCAAACCGTTCTCGAATACTGAAATGATATGTTTTTATAAGTAATTATAAGCTGCGTAATTTTATTTAATGTCAGTTTATACTCACGTTTTGCACTTTCTAGTGAATCATTGGAAACCTGTTGAGAATAAATGTCTAGTCGCCCTTCATTGAGCTCACGTTCCATTTCGGTGATCTGCCATTTTTCAAATTTTGCGCGCAATTGCTTGGCTCGAGCTGCGATTTCCACCTGCAGTTTAGTGTGATTAAATTGTCATTGTATTCGTGTTAATTTTCCAGCCTTAAGAAAACCCATATAAATCTTACCTCTTTGAGTGCCTGGTCACTGCAATTTGATATTGGGGTATATTTTTCAAAATCACTTTCGTCGTCATCACTGTCCTGCTCCTCTTCGCTTTCAGATCTATCAGAACTATTATTATTTTCAGGTGGCGGAGTGAAGCATTTGAGTGGATTGGGTTTCCTCGGCTTATCGATGTCATCAGTGTTTTTTCCCTCTAATTGTCGAAACTTGTTTAAAATGTTTGAAGCGGTTTGAGTTTTTTGCAGAACGGTGTCGTTAAAACATGTAGTTTTCTTTGTATCTGACAACTCAGTGTCTGAGTCCGACGTTGGTAATTGGACAACCCCTTCACGTGGTGGTGTCATGCGAAACTGACGCTTTATATTCTCGATGGGTTGAAATTTTTCGAAAAAGTTAAACCTTTCACTTAACTCAGCTGTAGGTACTTTAACGTCTTCTTCCTTTGCGTCGGATTTAATAATATCTATATCGGCGTTCTACAAATATGTATATATAACTTTTTTTAGGTTTACTAAAATATTTGATAATTTTTTGTAACAATCTTACCTCTTGTTCAATATTAAGATTAGGATTGATCGGATTTTTTGTAAATATATCTGGTCTATTATTCTGAATTTTATTCATTCCACTGAAACTCGTATTGATATTTGCATCTAGTTCCATGAAGATGCTACGCGATGTTTTACTAATACCTTAATTTGTTTTAAATAATTGAATAAGAAAATATTTACTTGTAAATTGATAAAATGGTAAATTTTAAAATTTATTCAACAAAATTCATACCAGACTCGAAAACATCTGCATCTTCTAGCAATCCCAAGCTATGGGTCCTTTCTTTCGATTGAATACTGCTTTCACTAAACATTTCACCGTTCTCAAATCGATCTTTAATCGAACGAGCTGCTACACCGATTTCCGAATTCGGTACCTTACCCACTGAAGTGATTCCTTGTTCTGATTCAGCAACAGCTTGTTGGTACATTTCCTTTATCTTTGCCTGTTTACCCATAAATAACCGAGAACGAATGCTTTGAATTTCCTGTTTTCGTTCTTCGCGTCGTTCTTCTTTTGACATCATATGACCTTGCTCAAATCTGGTTTTAATATCGTTCATTGCATCACCCAATCCGACTGGCCTCTCTTTTTCGGTATCTTTTTTAACACGCATTAAGGCCGTGTCGCTGTCATCATCATCATCATCTTTGCAGGTTGTATTTGTTATGAGTAATATTTTCCACCTTGGACAGAATAATAAAATTTACCTGAATCAAGGATCTTGTTTTCACCAGTGTCCAGTAGGCCGTTTTTATGCAGTTTAGATAGTTTGATTGATATGGACGTACTTTTCGTAATGTTTGCATCTTGGTGTTGTTGCGTTTTGATATGATCATCCTCCTTATCAGTTTTACCTCCATTTTCAAAGACTTGAAATCTTGAGCGGACATTTAATTGTTGAAGTTCCTCAAGCCCAAGATTCGGTTTATCGGATGCTAAGTATTAAAATTAATTTGCTCAGTATAATGAAGAAATAAAACTCAAACAGAGTAAGATAATATCATTTAGTTATCATGCATATGTATATGAGTATGTAAGTAGAGTATGTAAGTAGAAAGCTCCGAGAGGTAGTACTTTACCAATCTTTACGAAGCATAGAGTTATGATAGCTTTCTGATATAGTCATACACATACATATGTATTTTTTAAGGTGGACTTTCCGGACTTACAACTCACTCATAGCTATTAAGACACAATGGAAAAGAGAGAAAGCGTCCGCGAGAAAGGGAAGTCAACCAAGGCGTTGGGTTTTCTTTATTTTGGGTATAATCTATAATAGTACTAGTAAGCCCTCAGATGTTTAAAAGTAATTCTTTTCTGCACCACCACCTTTTTATACTTCAAAGAGTTAAGATATTAGATTTGTGGTAAAAGTGGATGTGTGTAACGTAGAGAAGGAAACGTTTCGGACCCCATAAAGTAAATATATTCTTGATCAGCATTAATAGCCGAGTCGATATAGTGTATAAGTTGTAGAGCAAGCAAATTTTGTTCCCAGTGTATTTCAAAATTTCGCCCCGCCCACTTCCGCCCTCACAAAATACGAAAATCTGTGGCAGACGCAACTTTAAGGATAGCCAAAAACTAAAAGAGCAGTATCGTAGAGAATGACCATATCTACCAGATTGCCGAATCTGAATCAGATCGGATTTCTCCAGCTCTCATAGTCTCTGAGAACTAGGCGATAAAAAAGACGGACGGACAGACAGACATGGCTATATCGACCCGGCTATTGATGCTGATTCAGAATATATATATTTTATGTTTCCTTCTCTCAGTTACACATATCCACTTTTAGCACAATTCTAATATACCTATTAACTCTTTGAGTACTGGTATAAAAAGAAAACGGTAAAAGAGTTAAGGGCAGCCTTTTTATGGAAAATTCGGAAAAAGCTCTTTCGAATGCATACAGCGGAAGCCGACAACTGAATGTCTGCACACGTATTTTCAAGAATTTAAGATATGCCTGCATACATACATATGTACGTTTTTTAATAGAGGTGTCAAATATACTTTAGAATTTTTGTATGGTGATATGACACTTTTCATAGACTTTTGCCGTCCTATATTAAAATTCGTATATTGCTTGTATACATTTTATGTGTAGTTTTGTTTTTAAAAAATAAAAGAGTGTATGATAATCAGCGAATATACTATGTACATTAAATTGGGCCAATATTTGACCAATTTTTTTGTTTTTCAAACGGACACCCCTTTATTTTGTTCTTCGTTAGTAAACAAAGTTATATTTTCAAATTTTCTAATTTTTATACCCGTACTCAAAAAGAGTTAAGGGGTATACTGTATTTGTGGTAAAAGTGGATGTGTGTAACGCAGAGAAGGAAAATTTTCCGACCCCATAAAGTATATATATTCTTGATCAGTATCAATAGCCGAGTCGATAGAGCCATGTCTGTCTGTCCGTCCGTCTGGTCGTCTGTCCGTCTTGTTTGACGCCTCGTTCTCAGAGACTATAAAAGCTAGAGTAACCAAATTTTGTTTCCAGACTCATGTGATATCACACTGAATCAAGTTTCTTTCCAAATTGTGCCACGCCCTCCTCCGCCTTCACAAAGGACGAAAATCTGTGGCAGCCACAATTTTGAAGATACGATAAAACTAAAAACGCAGTATCGTAAGGAATGACCATATCTACCAGGTACAGATCGGATCATTATTATGGCCAAAATGAAGAAATTAATTTTCAGTTGCTTCCCCCACCTCCTCTGGCGTTGCTGACGATATTCATTCTCTTTCTCCCTCGCACACACTCTGCCCTGTGCAATGCGCGAGCAACCCCTACCGGAGGAGATGTAGAATCTAAATGGTAGATGTAGAATATCTGTTCTACATGTATAATCTACATTTAAGATGTAGATGTAGTTAACATATGTAGCAAAAAAATTTAAAATTAAAATTTTTTTTTTAATTTTAATCATAAGCTCACAAATTTATATACTGACTGAGTACGGGTATAAAAGTAGAGTCGCGTCCAGAAGCGACTCACACGTTCCTTCTCGTTTGTATAATGTTTAGGGGTTGCTACACTTTTTTTGTTATATATGCTCCGGCTATTACAAATCGCAAAAAGTAACGATTTGACTGTCAAGTCGCAAAAAAGCGTGCTCTGGTTTTCGTAAATCGCAAGATTTTTACGATTTGAAACCGGTTGCTAATGAGCTCGCGATTTCAAAACGAATTGCGATGAGCGGGAAAAAAATACAAACAACTCTGCTGATGTTTTTAGTTTATATTGTATTATAATTGATAATTAATTTTCATATATTCTAATATATTTAATAAATTTATTTATAAAGGCCCCCAAATTTAACCTCATTAAAATAAACCTAAACAACAACAAAGTGCAAATTCCCATTTGACAGATAAAATATCGATATCAATATGTGGCAAGGGTTGACGATAAATCTAACACGGATACACCATTCCGTAGATGTCGCCTGCGAAAACGAAAGCAAAAAAAAAAGCAAAAATATTTAAATTGGTTGCCGAGTGAAAAAACAGCTGTTTTCATTAGAAAATATCGTAAAACAATTTGGGAGCGCACACACTTTCAATTCGTACGAATTGTCGCAAAATCGTAAAGCCTAGTATTGAGACGCGCTAAATTTTCCGTCGACCGAAATCACGGATGATATTCGTATGAAACCGATAAGAAATCATCCCTGTTTTTCGGTCGATCGAATTAGGAACATCCCAGATGGATGGTGGAATAACTGGGAAATTTTCGAAACGGCAAAATCTACTGCCCATCCCAGAAATGGATGGGGGATCGTTTCGCAGATCGGTACGCAGTTCCGGCTAAATGCTATTCGATACATACTAGAAAAGCAACGGATTGTATTTTCCCATTTCGATCGGATATGTGAAATATTTCCATTTACGTCGTCCAAATGACACACATGCACACACACACACACTCTAAAAATGGAAAGCAGCTACACAAGTGAAATAATGAAGACAAATGTAATCTAATTAGGGCAGTAGAATGAATACAGATTATATGGATATTATTATTTATTAATTTTATAGCCGGTACTCAATTTAATCAATCAAAAGGAAATAAAAACAATCTTGATTGCATATCTGTCCTGCTGGATCGGATTTATACAATATTGCAGTGTGCATTATCGTCCTCCAGCTCCACAGCGCCCACAAATAAGACATTTCTGCTTGCTTTAATACAACATATGAAATTTTAACAGATTTCTGTTTGTAAACAAACACAAAACAGTGTAACCGTAGAGCACGCAGTTTGCCCACTCTGGTCACACTAGGCACCGAGCGGAATATACAGCACCTTCGGTCGACCGAAAATTTAGCGCGTCTCAGTACTAGGCTTAATCGCAAAAATTTACGAAAACCGGAGCATAGCTGATATATTTACAAAAAATTAATTCGTCGGTTTTTTCAAATAATATTGAAAAAAACTAGTTCATATTTATAATAAGGAGCTTTTTTTTTTTTAGTTACGTTAAAAAATTAGCTATTGGTAAAAATCAGGAAGTTCACCTAAGGTTTAGTTAACTTGTTCGGAAAAACTTGTGCAGGGTTTTTGACGGCCAATAACTGATTAATGCCGATATTATTGGTATCAATATATATGCAATAGATTTATTTTTATTCCTTCCAAAATATAGGATTTGTTGATGTCGTCAAAATAAGCATTTTTTGTGAGATGACTTTATCGCTGTACTCAAATGTTTTCCTGCCGATCCATTTCTTGAGGTTTGAAAACAAAAAAAATCACTAGTGACTAAATCCAGAGAATAGGAAACCTAGTGTTCTGACTGCTTTGATTTTTTATTGTGTTCTGGTGGATCCACGATTTAAAAAACTTGTCCTTATTGTGGTTAAACACTTCAAGCACTCCTTCGAAGTTGCATCACGAGTTCGTTTGTTGTCGGATGTGAGCAAACGCGGCTGTCATCTTGCAGAAAGCTTTCTCATACCCATGTGATCACCCATGTTGCCTATGTCTTCCAGAATATCTTGAAAATCGGTCGGCCAAGACCGAGAATTTTTTCAATTTCTTCGGGAATAGGACTATACCTATGCGTCCAGGATGTGCGTCATCGTTCGTGCTTGTACGGCTTGTACAGCAAACTAATTTTTTACCATTGAAATCGATCGAGAAGAGATCTCATAATATTTATCAAGCTTCTCTTTGGTTTCAGTGGTGAGCTTTTTCCTCAAAAAATAATGCTTAATCAGCACACGAAATTAACTTAAACTCCTACCAAGATTAAAACGGTTGGCTGAAACTTTTTAAGCAATCAGCTGATAAAAAATACTAATCGAATAAAATATTATTCGGCGGTTAGAAATTTTTTCTTTTTGTAAGGGCGATAACCTATCAGACCGCCCTCGTATATACTGTGCACTGGAGTTGGCTGAAAATCCAATATTTTTGAAACTTAATAGCCTTTTCACACTGGCGACCTTCCACCATCCCCCATCAATTTCTGGGATGGGCAGTAGATTTTGCCGTTTCGAAAATTTCCCAGTTATTCCACCATCCATCTGGGATGTTCCTAATTCGCACGTTTCCATGCGGTATTTTTTCGATAATTGTCAAATGCAACCATAAATAATAGACATTCACAACGAAAAATCGGAATTCACTACGAAAATGTAAACAATGACAGACAGGAAAATGGAAAAAAACAACAACAAAACATCTGATGTCAAAATATTCTCAGGTACAAAAACTCAGAAGTGAGATAGTTTGTGGACTTTGTTTATGAGGAGTGTTTTGCAAAACTCATGCAGGAAATTGAACACGTTGTTGGCTAACAGCCCTCCGACTATTCTGTACTTAGAAAAACAGCCCAAAGTATACAATGCTATGGCAATATAAAATTTTCATTAAATAGTGCATCTTTGTTTTCGGCTACATCTTTCTCCCAAAATGGCCCGAACCGCTTCTAAAAAGGGCTATCATATATATTTGTATTTAAAACACTGATTGGATTTTGTAGAAGCAGTCACAAATGACCACGCTTCAGTTTTTTAAAAAAAAAATATCCATTCTAATATCTCCTCCTCGTCAAACTTGTCCAAATCCTCATCATCCATGTGCAGCAACATGATTAGTTTGGTCAAGAATATGTTTTGCTGTTGAATCACATTTACAACCATTGCAATATTATTAATATTCATTTTAATTAAAGACGTAAACAAATTTTCGCACGAAATTATGAGCATCAGCTGTTTCTCATGGATGGGGGATGCTGGATGATCGCAGTGTGAATCGGAGTTTCACATATTTCAAAAATTCCCACCGTTCCTCCGGGATGGGCTCAGTGTGCAGAGGGTATAAGTTGACCCGGTATAAAAAAGTTGTGTTAAGGGATTCTATGGCGAGGGCAAACAACATTTTTGTTAAAGTTGTTAAAGTTTAACCCTCGCGCATAGAGGTCAAAAAATTTGCGTTTGGCCAAGTTAGTCTAAATTTGGGTATATGTTGGGGTGTTCAGGAGTCTGTACTCCTTCAAAAAAAAGTTGATAGACCGTGAATTATGTACGTGCAAAAACTAACTGGCGGTCAAACATTGTTTTTGTTGAGCTACTGAGCTTCTTCAGTATTGTTGTTTTGCGAGATTGTTAAAGAGACGATGATTGTTCAATATATATATTAACAGTTTATTGTAGTGCAGTATATAAGGCGATATAGAGTCAAAGAGATAGTTAGCTGGATTCAAGACGGGGTCAGATTGAAGATGCGGGGGTCGGTTCAAGACGGTGTCGGATTGAATTGCTCGATTCCAAGAAGTGATTTCAAGATCAAGACGAAAGAAATGCGAGTGCGATAATTATGACGATCAATTAAAGACTACCGGGGGCAGGCCAGGCCCAGGCAGGGCAGGCCCTAATGCAAGCGAGAAAAAGAAGCGATATAAGCTCGGGCTGTTGCTGAGCCGAGTACGATCGATAGATAGATAGATAGAGAGAGAGAGTGCGAGAGAACAGCATAGATGCTGCAGCGGCAGTAGCGAAACGAAGAAGGCGATATAAAGAGGCGAAATAACGGCCGCTGCCTTTTGTAAGTATAAGCGGTTAACAATAATGTATGTACAGTGGGAAGTGCAAATAACGAACAATAATAAGGATTTACTCCACTGCTGCACTACTGGGTATAACAGTACTCGACAAAATTAAAGTTTTTATTTCCGATGTAGCCCAAAATGATTTTTTCTGATAGATTTTTATACCCGTACTCAAAAATAGTTAAGGGGTATATTGTATTTATGGTAAAAGTGGATGTGTGTAACGCAGAGAAGGAAAATTTTCCGACCCCATAAAGTATATATATTTAGATCAGTATCAATAGCCGAGTCGATAGAGCCATGTCTGTCTGTCCGTCCGTCCGTCTGTCGCAAAAAATTATCAAATTTGAATTTAAAAGCTTAATATCTTCCAGACGTTAAGCTGCAGCTACAAAGTGTTTAAGTCGGATTTATAGCTGAATTTGTCAGCTTTTTAGAACTTTGTAGAAGCTACATGCAACCAGATATAAGATACTTAAGTTATGTGAAAAATAGAAGCACTACCTCTGAAAAAAAAAATCCCAGATTTAAAAAAAATTCTTTAAATAAAAACTAAACCATAAAAAAAAACATAATTCTTAAAAAAAATGTAAATCCCGTAATCTATCAGAAAAAGTCATTTTGGGCCACAGCGTAATCTATGCTTTTAAATCCACTATTTGGCTGCGAAACCAAACAGTTTTTTTTAAAGAAAATTTCAAAGTTTCGGGTTTTTCTTTACCAAATGTTGAAAAGTGCAATAAGTTAAAAAAAATCATAACATTCGAACTGATGCTCAAAAACAAAAAGTCGATTGATCGCGAATTATTAAGAATTTAGGTCCAAAAATTATTTCCCGATCGGCTATAGTTTTTTAAAGAATTTTGCAAGTTTTAGTTATGGCATACAACATTTTCAAAATATGAAACTTGGAAATTCTCTCAAAAACGACCCATGTACGACTGACAAATAGTTGTTGCACCTAAATACATTATAATTCGCGCTCTATCAAATTTTTTTGATTGTAAGCTTTTTACAATTTTTTTTTGGAAAAACTGAAATATGTCAATAAACTTTTAAAAAACTATAGTCGATTGAGAAATAATTTGTTGACCTAAATTCTTAATAATTCGTGATCTAACGACTTTTTTCAGCCGACTCTAGTGTGCACAGCAAACGGTTACAAATTTCTGATCTTCCTGAAATTTATATACCGAAATTGGGAATTGGGGAACGAAAATCCTTATGCGACTTTAATCAGAATATAATAGATTTTTTTTATTTTCCAATCAATCATTCATAAAAAGATTTTTGAAGTTTACAAAAAAATCTTTTCGTCTCGAAAGTTGTTTGCTTTGCACAAGAAAAATTTTGTTTTTAGATTTGTACGCTGTCAAATTTCGCTTGCAGAAACATTCCTTGCATATGTACATATGTGCAAATGTACATATGGGCGTTACGCATCTTGCTATTTGTTAGAACCCAGTTTGGGTTTCACATAAGTCTAAAATACAATTACCTCGAGCGACATCAGGGGGTAATTCAATTGGTTGATTCTCACGTATTATAAGCTCAGGTTTGCGTGGCTTAGATTCTTCATAAATTATTTTAGGCGCAAAGATTAACTTGAAGTGCACGGTGCAGTAGAGGTTGCCATTATAAACATTATAGCTTTCAGGTCTAGATACGACAATAAAGTAGAACCATGTTAGCAAACGAATATTATTGAGTTATTTTAATATTAAATACAATCTACAGTTTTGTCGTTTGTAACCAGAAAATAAATTTTTTTTACCAAATATTCATACTATATATCTATAATCTTTTATATACATACATACAAAAAAAACGGGAAGTCGGTTTGTGTTCGAACACTTATAACTCTAAAACGAATGTACCTATGTATACATAGATACCGGTTTTGATTTGTTGAATTAAAAAAATTGGAAAAAACGTCCGCGTCTCGTAAAATTGCGTATTTTAGTATTTTTTTATGAAGTTGGCCTTTCCCAGGCTGTCAAATGTATGCTAACTAAACAAATAATATAAAAAAAGATAGTTAAATATCAGCTACGTTCTCAACCAGGCGTTCTTATCGTTTTCGAGTACAAGGTTTATTCATTACAAAACAAAGTATAGTGCATATTATTATAGACGTCGAGATTGTTGCGAACAAGAAGATCTAATCTTTCCCAAAAGGAGCAAAACATTGCGAACCAATAATATATGAATAGCGACATATTGCACGAGAAGAGCGCCGCCGCATTGGTGTGGCACGATTTTTGCAAGCACTGTGGGGCATAGAAGTTTGCTCGAGAAACGTCTGGAGGGCAGCACCTTAATGGAAAAATTGAATTCTAACTCAATCGAATTCTTAATCTAAATTGTACAAGAAAATGGTTTTAAAATATGAATAAGAAAGAGCGGGAATTCGTACGAAAGAGAAAAAACAGGAAGCATCCATATGCGTATCGGGAGCCGGAATGAGATACGATCAATCCAATATGACGGAAACAGGAACAGAAAATTTGATATTTTATACCCTCCAATTATTGAAAAAATAAATGTATATTTAACATATTATATGACTCAAAGCGTGTATTTCTATATATAATATGTGGTTTTTCTCTCTATTATATTCGCCTAGACGCATGTTTAAACAGACGGATAGATTGACATGGTATTAATGATAATTATGCCAAAGAGTAATTGCCTACTATCTCTACAATTTTGTCTACAATTCTGATACATACATTGAAATGTAGAAAGCTTAAGGTTTGTTTAAACTTTTAAGGTCGAATTTCCATACCTTTTTACTTGTTTAAAAAACACACAGAAATACAAACTTTAGTTGTTTCGAACAGTCCCTGCAACGTAAGCAGATTTTATGGAAGATAACTTTTTCGTTTTTCAATTGAAGGATGGTTTCTTCCATTTTGTATACAGGTTTACCGCACTGTCGACAGTTTTCGCTCTGCTCTTTAGCTGGATTCTAAAAAAAATTAAACAAAATGAAAGAAACAAGTTTCCAACAGGAGGTAATTGTGTATATGGTATCTACTTCGTCCCTGGAATGTATGTTTAAAAATGTATTTTAAAAGAAGATTATGAGATGAGTGTATTAATTGATAAGTTGCTTACACGAAAAATTTCTTGGGCTTTACTAGAATCTCGTGAACGTACGTGAATAAGATTGCGTTTTTGTAGATCGTCAAATTTACTAAAACTTCTTTTCTATAATAAATTGAAAATTTTTATATTTATGAATGATTTATATTTGTATTTATTATTATAGTAGTACCTTACCATTGAAATGTTTTGGTTGTCATATTCACATTTTTTCGGCTTTTTCGATTTCGCCTTTTTAGCAGGCATTGTAATATTTCCAGAAGGTATCGATGGTGTTGCAAAAATATCAGTTTCTGTTTCCATTTTCTTCTATAAAACATTTTTTTTCGATTTCAATACTTTAGATTTTCCTTCGAGAAATTTAAGTAACCATTTTTGGTTGTAAAAAACGAAATATGTTCCAATTAATCTTTATTTTTAGATCTATTCGCTTAATTTTTTCCGCTTTGCTACTCAGTTACTTTAATATAGTTCTCTTTATTCTTGCTTCATCTAACGACTTTCATACTTGCAGTCATATCGCATCCGCATAAATAGTTCCAGTAGTATATATTTACTATCTATCTAAATCCCATTCATAAAATGTGGTCCAAGTCGTTACCGTTGTATTTTAAATTAATCTGCCAATCCTTTACTCTTAAAAAAATTATTACTTCGCTTTGCAGTTCCTCTTTTTATCAATTTAAGCACGGGTTTGTAAAACTTCTCTCTTTTTCTACTAACCCTTTATAAAATTTCAAACATATGTACATAGCTTAGGCTGATGTTAGTAAAGTTTTTGACTCAGTAAATGTTGATCTTCTGAAAATGGTCGTCTTATTGTTTTTAAAAATATTTTCAACTAAGCTGTAAACGATGAAACCTATTTTCGAATGTCAATTTATGACGGCCATAATGGCTTTCATGATATATTTAATGTATCTTGGTCCGTTTCCAAAAATGCCTTTATCTCATGGTATCCATCCATCCACTTTATCCGGTACAATCCCTCACGGTATTCGTTCTGCAGCGAAAGACCTACACTACTGAACTTGTTTTACCAGTTTTTTGCAGTGGGCATGGTGCTTCAATGAGAAGATACCTAGGCGCCCTGGTGCTGGCATCGCTGTAAGATGCCTCCAAGAGTACGCCAAGGATACTACTTGCCATTGCCAAAAATACGTTGATCCTCAAGGACTTCGAAACCTCTTAGCTACATTCGAGAAGTTTCATACCTTCCATTACGATAACTATATGTTGGCCTATGCGTGGACCCTTGAGGACCGTCCGGGTAAACTTAACCTAACCTATGGTGCTGTATCGCCAAAAGTGCAAGTTTATAGAAGCATTTTTGTCTCCACGTCGAATATTGTAGAAAATTATGACACGGAATGTTTATTTTCCGCAAAGATAATAAGAGAATAAGTAGCGTGCAATAAGTGAAGTGCAGAGAACGGCGGGGTAAGCAACTGAAAATTAATTTCTTCATTCTGGCTATAATAATAATCTGATCTGTACATGATTTGTTTTCAGTTTTTTCCTATCTTAAAAATTGTGGATGCCACAGATTGTCGTTCTTTGTGGTATCGGAAGGGGGCGGGGTGAAATTTTGAAATACACTTGTAGCAGTGTATCACATGAGTCTGGAAATAAAATTTGGTTGCTTTAGCTGTAATAGTCTCTGAGAACTAGGCCACAGACAAGACGGACGGACGGATAGACACAGAGACAGACATAGACTTGGCTATTGATGCTGATCAAGAATATATACTTAATGGGGTCGGAAACGTTACACACATCCACTTTCAACACAATTACAATATAGTTCTAGTTCTAGTTATTCCAGAATCCTGAATACTTATGAATTCTGATGATGTCAAGATGAATTTTTTTTATTGTATTGTATTGTTATAAAAAGGTTAGATGTAATTTTTGTGCATAATCTAGTTGTGGCGGCTCGTGTACGTGAGTGCGTTTTTGAGTGTTTCTTCTACATGGCCGCGATTTTGAGCAGGGACTTTGCGTCTCATAGATGTACATATGTATGTATATAATGCGCCAAGTACATCAGAGTTCATAATAAATATAACGTGTTAATTTTTCAAGCAAATTATGCATGTAATTATCTTAAACCTTTTAATTATCCATCGGCCTATTGACTTCATTTGTCACTTATAAATCGGTGACCAATGCTCAGACTACTCTAATTGTATATGAACGACCTTTTTTGTTTGTTTATTAATACACATTCAACTATGTATTTATATCAGGTGTACATACAAATGTTCGTATGTTTGATATACATATCTATATATATTAATAGAACTTGGGTAGCATACTTACATACATATGTACATTGATCGCAGAAAAATGTGATTGAATGTGAATTACATTTGAACGTATACATACTATGTACATATGACGTTATGTACATATTTATGCTATGTATTTACGTTATTTTTTCTTTATGTGACGCATACGTACATATGCACACATACATACACAAACTTGAGTGTTTAAATGGAGATGAACGAGGTAAGGAAAATAAATAGGACAGATGCCTTTTGCTTTTTCTTCTATAATACGAATGCGATAAATTGTATTTTTGAGGCAATATAAAAATATACATATTGCTTCTTGAGTAAATTAATATATTTCGCTTGCTAGTTACGACGCACAGTAAATATCTACTTTAAATTTTTTGTTTTTCACTGAATTCTTTTTATATAAATATACCTGAAAATAAATTGTCGTGACACTTACCTTAAGTTTTGATAATAGTATACTTATTCGAATATTGGATATTACTGAATATATAAATATTAAAATATATAAATCGTAACTTAACGGCTCCAATTCAAACAAATTATCGACCGTCGCTCTGAAGCTATAGACCGAACTACGGGGACTATTAGTAAATGCTAGAGGTTTTTTCAGTGTTGTCTAATTGTATATAGTATACTCTAAAATATAGGAATGCAAGCTTTTAAAAAAAAGTTTTTTTGAAAGCTTTAGTGATATTCAGGTACACCTATTTGTAAAATTAGAATTTTTGCAAGCAAGCACCTCTTTTAAAAGTTAGCTGCATTTGTAGTACCTGTAAAGGGGAGCCATAATTACTTTTGTCTGTCTACTCTCGGATGCAGCTGTCACAGCTCCGGAGTGTCAGTAAAATTCGTTGCAGAACGATCGAAAAGCTTCCCAAATTCATGTGATTTTTGGGGCACATGTTCTCTTTAATGTTTCATAGGAATATTTTATGTTTCAGAGTTTGTACTGACGTGGTGAAAGCTAATCACGTTTTCTACAATGAACTTGAAATTATTTTGAATATTTCAGTAATCTTATTCAATTAGTTGACACCATTTTCTACATTTGAGCTATGTAATCTTGTCCGAATACATATGTATATCTAGAAAACTTTCCTGGTTCACAAAACAAGTCTAGGCTATATACAAAATTTAATGAAGCTGACTCGCCGCTTATCATTTTATACGTAATTACTCCGTCCAAAAAACTCTCGCGTCGCGATGTCTCTCTCTTTCTCTCTTCCAGTGTGGGTTACCAATAAATGGTCTGTTTTTATGTCATAGGAATGTAATCGAGGAGAGAGCCCCTCACTACTTTAATTTCTTGCTTGTTTTGTTCATTCTGGCTATAATGGTGATCCGCTCTGATCCAAATTCGGCAATCTATAGATACTAACATTCTCTATGATTCTGCGCTTTATGTTTTCTCGTCTCTTTAAAATGGTGCATGCCGCAGATTTTTTCTCTATGTGGAAGCGTTTGGGGACGGGTCGAAATTAGGAAATGCGCTTGTAATACGTAGGCTGCTATTTAAGTTTCTAACTATGAAAAACACAAAATTTTTTTCGCTATTTTTCACGAAATTTTGACTTTAAAAACTCAGGAAAAGTCGAAAAAAATTATATCCTGTCCTTTATTTTTTCAGAGGTATTTTTTATTTTTTTTGTGGGTTTGGTTAACGAACTGTAGCTCTACCGTTTCTCCATAGATTTTAATGAACAAAACCTTAAACAACGCCTAATTAATGCGTCTATCTAAAACCAAAAATGTTAGCCAATAAATATTTTTTCAACTTAAACCAAATCAATAACACTACTCGACAAAATGAACCTTTTTGTTTAGGCTGATAGATTTCGAGATTTAAAATTTTATAAACAACTTTTTTTTGTATGGGTTTTTTTAAAGAATTTTTTAAAGTCTGGTATTTTTTTTTTCAGAGGTAGTGCTTTTATTTTCACATAACTTAAGTATTTTATTTCTGGCTGCATGTTACATTGCAGTTCTGAAAAGCTGACACAGACTCGTTGTAGCTGCAGCTTAAAGATATTGAAAGATATTGAGCTTTCAAATTAAAATTTGATAATTTTTTGCGCTATTTTTTCATGAAACGTTGACTTTAAAAACTCAGGAAACGTCAAAAAAAATATTGCTTGGCAAACATTTTTGGTTTTAGATAGAGGCATTAGCTAGGCGTCGTTTAAGGTATTGTTTATTAAAGACAATGAGAAACGGTGGAGCTACAGTTCGTTAACCAAACCCAAAAAATGAACAAAATTATCAAAAATACTTTTTTGAACTATAATTCTTTAAAAAATTTAAAAAATCCAGAAATCTATTAGAAAAAGTCATTTTGGGCCACAGCGAAAGCTGTAAAGCTGTAGTGTAATTTGTGGCTCAAAAATTAATTTTGGACTACCTTCACGAAATTCGTCCTGCAACGAAGTACGTCCACTGTCGAATTCGCGATAACAGTCTTTTACATTGGCAATCCATGGTGCTTCCTCAATAAAAGTTTAACTAAACTGATCTAAGCATTCTTAGCTTAAAAATCCACCTCGAATAGGTAGAAAATCATTACAAAGACATTTTCATGTCTAAATTTCGAATTTTACTCGAGCTGAATTTTGGAGATATCGTTAATCGATATCAAACGTGGTCGTACATGAAAAAGTTACAGGTATGTTTAATTGGTAAAACTCCAAATTTTTTTTTGCAAATTACTGTTTGTTTCTTATACGACTAGAAGTGACCTAGGCCAGAAACATAAAGAGCACCCCTCGTAGTGTGATATCACAGGGGTCTGGATACAATATTTAGTTGCTCGACCTATAGAGTCTGAGATCAAGGCTCTCATCAAACGGATAGATAGACGGACACACAAAAAGACATGGCTACAAGGGCGTAACTAGGGGAAAGCAACATAATTTGGAATACTTTTAAGTAAGAAACAAAAAATTTGTTTGAACATACATTGGAAATTTACGTTTAAGTGATTTTGGGAGATACTTGTGCAAGGCAAATAGTTTTCGAGACAACAATTTTCTTTAAAATTTCTTTAAAAAATTTTTTTGCACTGACCGATTGGAAAATAAAAACATTCATGCAGGCTCCGGTTTTCACATTCTTTGCGTTTTACTTTTCAGCAAAAAGTTATACTTTTCATTCCGAGGCGCTCTGGAATCCACTTTTATGAATTCGTTTACTCTTTGTACTGTTAAGCGCGAAATTTACTGCGTTAGTGCCAGCTCATACAAAAAGGACTCTGTTATGTTTAACAGCGACTTATCGATAGCCAAATCGGGCTGCCACAGCTGTTCGGAGCAATGCACTTTTTTGTTTTTGCCCTGACCAATTTTGCAGATCCAATTTTGAGGTTGGGTTAAACAAAAATTATTTATAACGAGAAGGAACGTGAGTCACTTCTAGTCGCGACTCTACTTTTATACCCGTACTCAGTCAGTATATAAATTTATGAGCTTATGATTAAAATTTAGAAAAAAAATTTTAATTTTACATTTTACATTTTTTGCTACATTTGTTAACTACATCTACATGTAAAATATAGATAATACATCTAGAAAAAATATTCTTCATCTACCATTTAGATTCTACATCTCCTCCGCTAGGGGTTGTTCGCGCATTGCACAGGGCAGAGTGTGTGCGAGCGAGACAGAGAATGAATATCGTCACCTCGCCAGAGGAAGTTGGGGAAGCAACTGAAAATTAATTTCTTCATTCTGGCCATAATAATGATTCGATCTGTACCAGATTTGGCAATCTGATAGATATGGTCATTCTTTACGATACTGAGTTTTTAGTTTTATCGTATCTTCAAAATTGTGGCAGCAGATTTTCGTTCTTTGTGGGGTCGGAAGGGGGCGAAATTTTGAAATACACTTGTAACAGTGTGATATTACATGAGTCTGGAAACGAAATTTCGTTGCTCTAGCTTTTAAAGTCTCTGAGAACGAGGCGCTCATCAGGACGGACGGACAGACGGACGGACGGACGGACAGACAGACATGGCTCTATCGACTCGGCTATTGATGCTGATCAAGAATATATATACTTTATGGGGTCGGAAAATTTTCCTTCTCTGCGTTACACATCCACTTTTACCACAAATACAGTATACCCCTTAACTCTTTTTTGAGGCACAAGCTCAATTGCCTAGTTAATAGTGTCCAATTCATGTCAATGCATCAATGTCATCTATTTTTTTACTTTTGCAATTAAGATTTGTTTAGTTGTATAAAAAGACGTTTACTTTTCATTTCGGCAAGGAATTGGTTGCCGTTTTTAAAACGGAAAAGTCATGCATTTCACGTGTGCGGAAGCATTTCATTTTGAAAAGTAAATCAAATTTTTTTGAAGAAATTGAAAACCGGAGCCTGCATGATTATATCTTCTGTATTCATATTTAATTTGTTATATTGTCTTTGGTACGTCCTTGCATGGCTATATCGATTCGGGTATTGATTCTGACTAAAAAAATATGTATATACAGGCAGTCTCCGGTTTTTGACTTTCACAAAAAAATGTGATTTACTTTTTAAAACGAAAAGTTAGGCGCTCCCGCACACGTGAAAATGCATGACTTTACGTTTTGAAAACGGCAACAAATTCCTCGCCGAAATGAAAAGTAAACGTCTTTTGATACAACTAAACAAATCTTAATTGCAAAAGGAAAAAAATAGATGACTTATTGATGCATTGTAGCATTGACACTGTTAACTGATAAATTGATCTTGTGCCCTTTTTAATGAATAATTTTTGTTTTAACAAACCTCAAAATTGGATCTTCAAAATTGGTCCGGGCAAAAACAAAAAAGTTAATTGCTATGAACAGCTGTGGCAGCCCGATTTGGCTGTCGATAAGTCTCTGTTAAACATAACAGATGCCTTTTTGTATGAGCTAGCACCTAACGCGTCGGTATAACAGCAGTAAATTTCGCGCTTAACAGTACAAAGTGTAAACGAATTCACTTAAGTGGATTCCAGAGCGCGTCGAAATGAAAAGTCATACTTTTTGCTGAAAAGTAAAACGCAAAATGAATGTGAAACGCGGAGCCTGCCTGATAATCTATGGGGTCGGAAACGGTTCCTTCTGTCCTTACCCATCTACAGAAATCAGGTATACCTTTATACCCTTCGAGTACCGTTTATAATGAACATTAAGTAAACTGTTAAAAACTGATCCATGCACCGGTATTTTACTATGGGTTGTGGACCATTATCTTCTTGGAAAAACCCTTAACCTTCCGCTCAAGTTTCCAGGTTGGTTTTTAAGCTACTGAAGTTAGAGGTCACAGAGTGATTTTTTATGTAGGGGTGATTAATGTAGACATTCCTGAATTGTTAAGCCGCATAAAGTTCACTTTATCCATTAGATTCAATGAAACGTTACAACTCGTATCTTACCAGCTGTTGATTAATCTATGGCTTGCATAAAGTTTTATGATCTAGCGATAACTTCTTAACCACAATATCTGCAATAAAAACACTCTGTGCTTTTAAAAACAAAAACCTTGTAATAAACCTAGTAATAATTATACCCGTACTCAAAAAGAGTTAAGGGGTATACTGTATTTGTGGTAAAAGTGGATGTGTGTAACGCAGAGAAGGAAAATTTTCCGACCCCATAAAGTATATATATTCTTGATCAGTATCAATAGCCGAGTCGATAGAGCCATGTCTGTCTGTCCGTCTTGTTTGACGCCTCGTTCTCAGAGACTATAAAAGCTAGAGTAACCAAATTTTGTTTCCAGACTCATGTGATATCACACTGAATCAAGTTTCTTTCTAAATTGTGCCACGCCCCCTTCCGACCCCACAAAGAACGAAAATCTGTGGCAGCCACAATTTTGAAGATACGATAAAACTAAAAACGCAGTATCGTAAAGAATGACCATATCTATCAGATTGCCAAATCTGGTACAGATCGAATCATTATTATGGCCAGAATGAAGAAATTAATTTTCAGTTGCTTCCCCACCTCCTCTGGCGAGGTGACGATATTCATTCTCTGTCTCGCTCGCACACACTCTGCCCTGTGCAATGCGCGAGCAACCCCTAGCGGAGGAGATGTAGAATCTAAATGGTAGATGTAGAATATTTGTTCTAGATGTATTATCTACATTTTACATGTAGATGTAGTTAACAAATGTAGCAAACAATGTAAAATGTAAAATTAAAATTATTTTTTTTAAATTTTAATCATAAGCTCACAAATTTATATACTGACTGAGTACGGGTATAAAAGTAGAGTCGCGTCCAGAAGCGACTCACACGTTCCTTCTCGTTTATTATGAGCTCATTCCTGTAACAAATATTACTTATTTATAAGACGACTAGCAGACCCACGCGCATCGCTGCTCACTACTCTCATCGATAGCATATTTCCCGATGTTTTCTAGAAAAAAAATACATGGCAAAACAACGTTTGCCGGATTGCGAGTCTATGATTGTGCAGAAGTCCGTTTATAATTTTATACATCCAGTATTTTCATGTACAGCAACTTTCCCATCGCCAATATCTAACAGTTGTTTAGAGAAAATTTCGGCTGATGGATCCCGAAGCATTTGAACGCGCATGTTCATCGTCAGTTGTACTTTTTTAACATTACGCCACAGTCGCGATGATTTTAAGCAAGCATTGATTTCATCAGCGTTCGTTGAACGTGGAATAATGGGAAGAGTTTGTCTGAAATCACCTGAAAGGAGTAACAAAGTGAATCCAAATAATTTATCATTGTTTTTTATATTTATTTATTTCCTGCTTTATCCTATCGCCACAAGTATAAACTTATTTTTATTGCGTTAGTCACTCGTATATAGAGTAGTATACATATATATTTCATTTGGATGTTATATACTTAAGCCTAATAATTAAACATTGAAATTTTGACAAAGTTATGTACTTAAAGCAAATACTTATATCCTAACATTTTATTTATTTATTTTTTATTTATTTATTTATTTTATTTATTATTATTTTTTTATATTTTTTTAATATTAATTTTAATTCTTTTAATTTTTTTATTTTTTTATACCATATGATGAATTTTTGTTGTTTTTATTTTTATTGGTTTCCTAAATTCTCTTTAATTTTATTATGAAATTGAGTTGCGCTCCTAATGGATTTAATGTGATGAGGAAGACTGTTCCATAAGCGGATTGCATTAACAAAGAACTGCCTCTTTGAGCAAAGCGTTTGAGTTCGAGGGCATAAATAGTTGTTAGTTCTTTGTGATGTAGCAGGGTTAAGTTTGCAGTAAAGGTAAATCGGTTCTTGGGTCGTTACAATTTTATGAAAGTATACTAAAGTTCTAAAATCTATCCAAGTCGTCAAGCTAAGGTCAAGTATTTTATTTGTCAAGTGTGATACATGGTCGAAACGTCTTAAATTAAACACATATCGGACAATTGAATTAAAGGCTACTACTAGTGTGCGCATGTCGCGAGCATCACTATGTCCAAATATTTCAACACCATATAATAGAGTGGGGATGAGAATGACTTTAGAAATCAGAAGTCTTATTTCTTCTGGTAAAAATGTTTTAAACGCTGACAATTGGCGTAACAGACCATAGGTACGTCCTGTTGCCTTTGATATGTGTTTGCTCCATGACAGTGTGCTGCTAAATGTTATGCCCAGGTTAACTGCATGGTCTTCATAGGAAATGTGTGCGTTTTCAATGTGTAGTTTCTCCAGATTTTTTGTGTTAATACTTTTTTAGCAATTACTAAACATTTTGACATTTTAGGATTTATTTCCAAGCCATTCTCTTTTGCCCATTTCTCTATTATGGAAAGCATTTTGTTGCACTACTGACACAAACATTTATTTCATTAACGGGACTGCTAACATAAATTTGGACGTCATCAGCATATAGGTACATGTACTTCACATTCGGACAGGACACTAGGTAGATCATTAACATATATTGAAAACAATAATGGGCCTAACACAGATCCCTGAGGAACACCTCGCGTAAGTTTCATAAAAGTGGAAACTTTTTTACCTGAGACTACTGCTTGCAATCGATTTGTAAGATAAGACTTTATAAAGTTGACTGCAGTGTCTGAGAAATTGAATATGTTCGTCAATTTTGCGCAGAGTATTTTATGGTTTACGGAGTCGAATGCCTTATTATGGTCAAGAAGTGTTAAGAACGTAACCCAGTTCTTGTCAAGTTGCTGTCGTATATCTTCCACAATATCTGTTATGGCACTTATGCAGCTTCGTTTCTTTCGAAAACCCGACAGCGAGTTTTGAGTCAAAAATTGTTCAATCTGTGAAGACATAAGATTTTCAAGAACTTTTGAAAGAAATGGAAGTATTGAAATCGGTCTATAGTCATTGTTTTGTTTTGAGATGGGGAAAATTTTTGCCGTTTTCCATTCAGTCGGGAACGTGGATGTATTAATTGCATTGTTTAATATATACGTGACGTGGGACAACATTTTCGGTAGTAAGATTTTTAAGAATTTTGGATTTATGCTATAAAGTCCGCATTGGACTTTACCTTAAGTATACACTCAAGGACATCACATTGATTGACACCACAAAGCTAAAACTATTATCACAGAGTTGGGTTGAATTCAGGTACATGTTGTTTGTCGATTCAGGTACACCAGTCATCGAGACCTTCTGTAAAGCTCTTCGACATTGACTCGTGCTCAGTCTTCTGTCTGCATTTTCCGATTCCCAAGTTGTTCATTTCTGTCCACCTTTGTTTGATAGTGGAGCAGTTCTGGAATTTTGATTTATAGTAGTTACACTTAGCTAATCTTATATCCTTGGTAACCGTTGCTCTTAATCGTTTGTATGTTAAACGAAATTCATCAGTTTTATAACGCTTCCATTTATGGAAAGCAATATTCTCTGATGCATTAGCTTTTTGATTTCACTGCTAAACCATGGTTTTTGTCTTAGCTTGGTTACTTTGGTTTTAAGAGGAACAAACTTATTGAACAGGTACAGAATATTATTGTTTAAAACACTCAATTGACTATCAACATGGGGAGATGTGTAAATGGAAGACCAGTCACATGCGTTATATTCTAGTTCTAGTTCATTAAGGTCGATATTCTTATAGTCTCTATACATAAAGGAATCAGTTTTGTAATCTAAAGTCAAGTCATATGTTAGGAAAATTAGGTCATGTTTGGAAAAAGCTGGTACTGATACCTGGTCATAGAGTAAGGTCTTATTAGGGTCATTAATAAAAAAAATGTCAAGAAGTGTATCACAGGTATTGCTGCAGTGTGTAGGCATGGTTACATTAACGGCATACAACCCCAGAGAAGCAAAGCTATCTAAAAGATGATTCTCTTTCAAGATATTGCTATTGAAATCGCCGGCCAGAATAATGTCCGTGTATGTCACTGAAATGTCCGAGATAGTGTTAATTAATGGCTCATAGTCGATTGTCCTATTGGGTCTATAAATACATCCAACTAAAATTTTCATATTTTCTTTGCTTAAGATTTCCAAAAGTAGATACTCAATGGGACATTCAACTGGTTGTTTACATTTAACATTACATTTTAATCTGAGTGTTGACATATATAGCTACACCACCTGCATGTCCAATACGATCAGAACGAAAAACAACATAACCGTCACACATAATTGACAAGTCACAGAACTCAGGAACAAACCACGTCTCGGACACACATATAATATCTACATTTGAATTGGTAAAGAGTAATTTAAACTCATCAATTTTCCTTAGCAAACTTTGTGCATTAATGTGGAAAACTTTAAGACCATTTCGGTGTTTACTAATAATTTTAAGCATGCAACCGGTTAAGGAACTACCTATATCACAACTCATTTTTTAAATGGGAAATTATAAGGGGCGCAACCTCAATAACAGCAGAGCATTGTATTAAATTTAAACGAAAGATATAGTAAATTAATGATATAAATAACCTAACTTTTAAAACAAAGAGTATTCGGTTGAGAGCGAAAGCTATTTACGACGCCTACTGCGTCTTTCGATCCAGCCAAAGCGCCAGTGGGAGAGGCAGAGGATGGTTCTTGGAGAGGCTCAGCGGGTACGCTAGCTGGTGCTAGTAGAAAAAGCTCATCCATGCGTTCAATGCATTGAACGCCCTCTCTCTCATTACAGCGCACGTGCACAAGGCCGCGCCGCGTGAAGACTGCGGAGAGAACATGGTGCTTTTTCATCTTCATGGCCTCTTTGAATATGAGGTAATGCTCTCTTAAAAGCTGCTCATTCACATATATTGCAGCTTCATTCCCACAATGTCCTATCTAATGCCTCAAGCGAATGTTTATGTGCCATAGTGCATTCATCCCAAATAATAATTTTACATTGTTTCAGCACTAGGCCCGTAGACGATTGTTTTTTTATGTTGCACACTGCGTATGGATTATTTTGAATGTTCAGTGGCAGCTTAAGTGCTGAATGAGCTGTTCTGCCTCCATCTAATAAAGTTAGTTGTTCGTCATTTAGTAGTGGAACATTGCGACTAAAAATGTCTGCCATTTCTATAGTATCGTACTGTAGTTCACGATTCATATCTGTGTTGAGTAAATCAGATGCTCTTTGATTCGGTGATGTCATACCGAAATGACTGATTGGTAAATTCGCAATAGCAATGCAAAGATCCTCGATAGAAATAAACTTACATTATACATTGCATCGCTGAAAGATATCGTTAGATCGTTACATCTTGTACGATGTCGATACAATATATCATCAGTCATTGAATCTTTGTGCTTATCCCACAACATTTGTGCTCGGGCCGGGAAACATGTAGTCAGTACTATAGCAAATAGTAGACGAATTTGTGTTCCTGTACAGTTTAATCCTGCTTCAGCAAGCATACTGTCCCAATGGTTGTCGTCTTCTAGCAAGCCTAGAGCAAGGCATGCGTCTTTATACGTTGGATACTGTTGTCCGTCTACCTTACGTATATCTTGAAAGGACAATGGTCCGGTGACATTAACCAACAACAGTCGCAGATAAAAGCACTCAGTCTGCCGTGGATTGACTGTATATACACGACCCAAAGTATTTGATTTGAATAAACCGGGGTACGCATCAACTGGTGTCCCTTTCTTGCGGGGCATCCATTTTTTCGATTGATCCCATGTAAAATATCGTGGAACCTCAGAATAGAGCAGTGTTTGTGCGAAGGTACCAAAAGCATCAGCACGATTGCACAGTTCAAAAAATTCGGTGAGCGTAGTTTTTGGTGGATTTGTAGCACGATCAAGCGCTGTTTCGTTCTTGAAATATACGCGCAGGCCGTTTTCAAGATGAACATCTAAATGGATAACTGCTGGATCTCGTTCATGAATTGTGAAACCGAAAATACGCCAGACAGCTTCATTGGAACTGATATACCGGCCAATTTGATAATTGGTAATTTTATCATTTGGATTCAGCCGAGGAGCATTTACATTAGTATTTTCAATTCTAAATACAGCCATATCACTTCCTTTATTGACATACTTGCAAATATATTTGATACTTTTTACCGAACTACATGACTCAACATTAATATGAGCGTTGAATGTTTTTCTCAGTAGAGGTGAATATGGTACCACCCACCGATTGTCAATGTCGATTTCTGCGTTTTTAATAGTTGTAATGAACGATTGTCCGCCAACTTCGGTACTTCTTCGACAATATATTGGATATCCGTCAATATGTGTGATCGTATCGTTAGTGAAATCTTTAGGAAAACATTTTGTACATTTTCCGTCTACCATGCAAGGTGATGAACGATTCAGATTCCGCACAGACCATGAATCATGATTGTAGTAACAATATCAAACAGTAATTGATCAGTAGACGGATCTGAATCTCTGCAGAAATTAAACTATCGATGTCTTCTGGACGTATTTTATCGACTAACCAAATTAAAATGTGAGCATGAGGTAATCCACGCTTTTTTCACTCGACTGAATATATCCAACAACGTGTGGGCCCAAATACATGCAATTTGGTAATAAAGTTTGCTAATGACTTTAATTTTTGTTTAAACACACGTGCTGGAATGTCATGACGATGTATTGCATTTTGTCCTGGTAATAGCAACGATATAATTTCCTGCCACTTTGTCGCAAGTATCGTAGTCGTTCACTCTCTATCTTCACATACATGTCGACCATAAATTGTTGACAAAGCTCACGAAATCTTAAAATGATGTTGTCTCGGCCGCGTCTAATCATCAAACAATACGAATAAAAATCCTTCGAGCTAACGTTCTTATTTGTTTCGGCTCCTGTAATAATATGTACTCAAATTAATTGAAGTTTTATTCTTTAATAATACATTAATTATGTTCTTAATAATGAATGAATTACCTGTTAAAAAATCTCGTTGTATAATATTTACGCAATATTTTTTTTGTCCCTTCAAAAAAATTAGTGGATATTGGAGAGCGTCATATGAACGGTGGGTGTCACTGATGAACTGAAGATCATTATTTCTTCTTCGAATCACGATTTGTCGCGTAGCTGTACGATCTCCAACCATGATTCCAGCAACGTCGTCAACAACAGGTGCGTTGAATCTACGTATATGCTCTCCAGCTGGTGTTCTATCAGGATTGATGACAATAGCGTGATTGTCACTTTGTAGCTTGTGCATGTGTGATTTAAATAATTTCCATAAGTCGTTGTGCTCATTTAACAGAGCGTCCAGCTCGCCGACGATACGCCTGACAAAAGGTGAATTGAGATTATGGTAGTTGCAACGTGCATCCACACGATTGTCGAGTGCACTTCTGGAGTCCTCGCCACCCATAAAGATTTGTAAAAATTTAGAAGATTCGTTGGGCATTGGCAACAATGAGCCCACTTTTTGATACACTTGGCCTTTGATTTTGAACGTAGGATTAAATTGTTGACCGTTTGCAACAATATTGTTAACTATTTCTGTTGCTCCAAAAGATGTCATTTGGAAGCATGAATTGAATTTACGAATTGACTTCAGGAACAGGCTAGAATCTGTATCTGTACCGAGAAGTAAGCCGCGCAATGGTTCAGGTGGTGTTTCAATTTCGGGTAGTTGTACTTTTCCTGATGAGGAACACATCCCAACTGGCTCATTTTTAAATTTAAGTGCATGACAATACATGTAAGAAGGTTAGGCCACGCACACAAGCGCGGACCTCCCCGAGAGAGCAGAGAGAGCAAAGAGGAGATCGCGAGAGCGAGAGTCAAGAAGCGTCAGCCGTCGCCGCTCAGAGGTCTCTCGCCAGTCCGTTGGCAGTCGTCGCATTAGTCAGTCGTATTCTATGAGTTGTCAGTCGCTTATAAAAGAAACATTATCAAAGCTGTATCTCAATATTCAATACTCAATTTAGTTAATAAACATACATATATACGCAACCTTTCACATTTAGGGGCTCGTCTTGTTTTGAATCCGCGGTTTGAGATGAAAAGTGAAATAAACTCAGTTGCCTAAAGTGGATGGAGCATTTTATTGTAATTTCAAAAAAAGTAGTAAAGTCGTAAAGTTGATCCGTTGCGAAATTCAGTTGTTGTTGTCTTGTGTTGCGGCGTGCATACACACATACGAAAGAACAGAAAAGAAGCGAAAAACAGTTCGGTCAACGGTGTTGTTGTCGGGGGTTGTTTTGTGTCGGCGCGTAATATACATACGATCGTAGGCATACTGAAAGGAAGAACGAAAGAGAACAGTTCGGTCGACGTTGTTGTTGTTGGTACTCGTTGTGTCGTACGCAAGAAAAGAAGAACGAACGAGAAGGAACGTGTGAGTCGCTTCTGGACGCGACTCTACTTTTATACCCGTACTCAGTCAGTATATAAATTTGTGAGCTTATGATTAAAATTAAACGAGAAGGAACGTGAGTCGCTTCTAGTCGCGACTCTACTTTTATACCCGTACTCAGTCAGTATATAAATTTATGAGCTTATGATTGAAATTTTAAATTTTTTTTGCTACATTTGTTAACTACATCTACATGTAAAATGTAGATAATACATCTAGAACAAATATTCTACATCTACCATTTGGATTCTACATCTCCTCCGCTAGGGGTTGCTCGCGCATTGCACAGGGCAGAGTGTGTGCGAGCGAGACAGAGAATGAATAGCGTAAGCAGCGCCAGAGGAGGTGGGGGAAGCAACTGAAATTAATTTCTTTATTCTGGCTATAATAATGATCCGATCTGGTTCAGATTCGGCAATCTGATAGATATGATCATTCTCTACGATACTGCGTTTTTAGTTTTTGCGTATCTTCAAAATTGTGGCTGCCACAGATTTTCGTCCTTTGTGAAGGCGGAAGAGGGCGGGGCGAAATTTTGAAATACACTTGTAACAGTGTGATATCACATGAGTCTGGAAACTAAATTTGGTTGCTCTAGCTTTTATAGTCTCTGAGAACGAGGCGCTCATCAGGACGGACAGACGGACAGACGGACAGACGGACGGACGGACGGACAGACAGACATGGCTCTATCGACTCGGCTATTGATACTGATCAAGAATATATATACTTTATGGGGTCGGAAAATTTTCCTTCTCTGCGTTACACACATCCACTTTTACCACAAATACAGTATACCCTCTTAACTCTTTTTGAGTACGGGTATAAAAAAAAATTTTAATTTTTACATTTTTTGCTACATTTGTTAACTACATCTACATGTAAAATGTAGATAATACATCTAGAACAAATATTCTACATCTACCATTTAGATTCTACATCTCCTCCGCTAGGGGTTGCTCGCGCATTGCACAGGGCAGAGTGTGTGCGAGCGAGACAGAGAATGAATAGCGTCAGCAGCGCCAGAGGAGGTGGGGGAAGCAACTGAAAATTAATTTCTTCATTTTGGCCATAATAATACGATCTGTACCAGATTTGCACTCTGGTAGATATGGTCATTCCTTACGATACTGCGTTTTTAGTTTTATCGTATCTTCAAAATTGTGGCTGCCACAGATTTTCGTCCTTTGTGAAGGCGGAGGGGGCGGGGCACAATTTGGAAAGAAACTTGATTCAGTGTGATATCACATGAGTCTGGAAACAAAATTTGGTTACTCTAGCTTTTATAGTCTCTGAGAACGAGGCGTCAAACAAGACGGACAGACGGACGGACAGACAGACATGGCTCTATCGACTCGGCTATTGATACTGATCAAGAATATATATACTTTATGGGGTCGGAAAATTTTCCTTCTCTGCGTTACACACATCCACTTTTACCACAAATACAGTATACGCACGGGTATAAAAAGAACAGTTCGGTCGACGTCGTTCTCGTTGGTACTCGTTGTGTCGGTACGCAAGAAGAGAGAAAAGAACAACTCGGTCGTGTTGCTCGCAATACACACACAAACGAAAAATAAATCGCCGTCGAAAAAACTCAACGAAGTGGAAGCAATTACTGAGAAGGAGAATCTACTGCTGGAAGAAAATTTGTCCGAGACGGAGCAAGATCGCGAAACCGGGTGGATCCCAGAAGAAAACAAGGTAGCAATGGCTGAGGGAAGCGTGGCAAACATCGACGTCAGGATGGAACAAATAATGCAACTGTTAACCCTGAAAATAGAGGTAGATGAACGCAGGGATAATCAAGTGAAAATATCGGCGAGTAATTTCGATAAAATTCTGAGCGACTTTGATGGATACTCTATCCCTGTGCAACAGTGGTTCCATATTTTCGAGAATAATGCGGAGGCTTACGAACTGTCGGATAAACAAAAATATGTTCAGGCCCGAGGCAAGATGTGTGGCGCAGCTAAGTTATTTTTGGAATCCGAGTGCGTGTCCAATTTTGAGGATTTGAAAGACAGATTAATAAGCGAATTCGAAACGAGTACAAATAGTGCGGATATTCACCAAATGTTGCGAAATCGGAAAATGCTGAAGTCGGAGACATTCCATGAGTATATGCTGAATATGAAAAAGTTGGCAAGCGTCGGCAGTGTTGAAGAGGAAGCAGTATTGCGCTATATCGTTGACGGGTTGCAAATAAAAAACGAGTTTAATATCGCGATGCATCGGTGCCGGTCGTATAAAGCGCTAAAGGAAGAGTATGCCATATACGAGCTAGTCCAAGGAAAACACAGCGATGACAAGAGCACAGTGGTATACAAAAGTAAAGCGACGGTACCTGAAGGCAGAAAAGAATACTGTTTCAATTGCGGTTTTCCGGATCACAAACGAATGTCGTGTACAGCTGATACCAAATGCTTCCGTTGCAACGAGTACGGACATATTTCTTGTAATTGTCCGAAGAGTGATAAAAGGGTGAATATAATTCTTGATCGCAGTCGCATTAAGACAATACTCGTAAACGAAAGCGAAGTTGAGTGCTTGGTTGACACTGGGTCGGACGTGAGTATTTAAAAATTTGAACGGTGTGCAGATGCTGGAAAGTGCAACAACTTTGCGTGGCCTGGGAAACAAAAATACAAAGCCAATTGGATTTTTCAACGCCGACATAGAAGTGGATCAGTTGCGAACCGAGCACAAGTTTCTGGTGGTTCCAAACAATGCGATGGAATGTGATGGAATTTTACGATTTCATTAAGAAGTTTACACTTATGGCCGATATAAATGGAGTCTCTTTTCTGAGCCTGGAACAGCAAAAAAAAGTCTGAAGAAGATTATAACATGGTGTACAATGTCATCGAAACCCCAGGTAATTTTGTTGCTCCACCCCAATATCAAAAGAGCATTGAGAAGTTAGTGGAAAGCAGTTATAAGTCAGCCGAAGTGCCCATAATATGTCCAATAGAGCTGAAGATCGTTCCAGATGGAGCCATAAAACCGTTTTGCCAGTCGCCAAGCCGTTTGTCTGGAGATGAAGCGGCAGCTGTAAAGGAACAGATTGATGAGTGGCTCGATCAGGGTATTGTGCGTAAATCAACGTCTCACGTAGCGAGCAGAGTCGTAATAGTCAAGAAAAAGGATCACACGTTGAGAGTCTGCGTTGACTATCGGAAGCTGAATAGCATGGTGTTGAAGGATCGCTTTCCCGTGCCGATGATGGACGACGTTCTGGAAAAACTCAAAGCAGCAAAGTTTTTCAGTATTATGGATTTGGAAAATGCGTTTTTCCATGTGCCCGTAGAAGAAAAAAGCAAAGCTTACACTGCGTTTGTTACTCGTGAAGGACTTTTTGAATTCAACAAGGCGCCGTTCGGATTTACAAACTCTCCAGCAGCTTTCATACGGTTTGTAAATCACATTTTCCAGCCGCTCATCAATGAAGACGTAATGCAGCTGTACATGGATGACGTAATTATCTATGCCAACGACGTCGGAGAATGCATGACCAAAACAAAGAAAGTTTTAGAGAAAGCAGCTGCATATGGAATGAAGATTAAGTGGAAAAAATGTAGTTTCCTGCAGCGGCGTATTAAGTTCTTGGGACACAGTATCGAAAATGGTCAAATCTGGCCAGGAGAAGAGAAATGTTCGGCTGTAAATCGCTTTGCTACGCCGAAAAACGTCAAGGCCGTCCAAGCATTCCTGGGGCTTACAGGATTTTTTCGCAAGTTTGTACCACAATATGCGCAGGTAGCACGTCCGCTTACAAATCTCTTTAAAAAGACGTCGATTTTAAGATCGGAGCAGAGGAAGAACAGGCGATTAAACAGTCGAAATCATTTCATGTAACGGAGCCTGTTTTGAGAATTTACATAAGAGATGCACCAACCAAGCTTCACACTGACGCGTCCAAAGATGGCTACGGAGCAGTTTTATTGCAGATGTTCGAAGGCAAGCTTCACCCTGTCTATTTCTGGAGCAAGAAGGCGACGCAAGCTGAATCTAAGCAACATAGTTACATACTCGAGGTGAAATCTGCATATAGCCTTGAAAAAGTTTAAACATTATTTGCTGGGAATCAGGTTTAAGCTGGTCACGGATTGTATCGCATTTAAGCAGACGACGAGTAAGCTGGACATACCAAGAGAAGTTGCTCAATGGGTGCTCCATTTGCAGGACTTTGACTTCGAAATGGAACATCGAGCGGCTGACAAAATGAAGCATGTGGACTCTCTAAGTCGTTATCCTCAAGTCTACGTCGTTACGTCAGAGATATCATCACGTTTGAAGAAGGCACAGCAGAGCGACGATGGGATTAAAGCAATTGTTCGAGTTCTACAAGACGGTGCATATGAGAACTACAAGCTGAAAGGTGGACTACTTTATAAAGAAGTTGTCGGGCACGAGCTAGTGGTAGTCCCAAAACAGATGGAGCGCGAGGTGATCAAGACTGCACACGACACTGGTCACTTCGCAACAACAAAGACGATGCACAACATTCAGCAGCAGTTTTACATCCCCCACTTAGAGGGGAAGGTAAATAACTTCATATCTAACTGTATAAGTTGCATTATTCACAGCAAGAAGACCGGTAAGCAAGAAGGGCTCTTGCATTGCATCGACAAGGGCGATGTACCTCTCCATACGGTGCATATCGATCACTTGGGTCCGATGGATGCGACGTCTAAACAGTATAAGTTTATTCTGGCAGTAGTGGATGGATTTTCGAAGTTCGTCTGGTTGTTTCCAACGAAGTCTACAGGCTGCGAAGAGGTCATCACGAAGCTGAGGGAGTGGTCCAACGTATTCGGATTTCCGAGGCGCCTTATAAGCGACAGAGGCGCTGCATTTACGGCCAACGCCTTTGCTGAGTTCCTCAGCGCTAATATGGTCGAGCATGTCTGGTCAACAACTGGTGTTGCCAGAGGTAATGGTCAAGTCGAAAGGGTTAACCGCTCAATTCTTTCGATCATAGCAAAGCTGTCATCAGAAGAACCGTCAAAGTGGTTCAAGTATGTAGCGTCTGTGCAAAAAGCGATTAACTCCCACATTCATATGTCGACGAAAGTGTCGCCATTCAAAATCATGTTCGGCACAAAGACGAACACCAAAGCAGAAGACCGACTGATCGAATTACTGAATCAGGAGCTGGTACAGAAGTTTAACGACGACCGTCTTACGTTGCGAAATGAAGCCAGGCAGAATATACAGCAAGCGCAGAAGACATACAAGGCCAACTTCGACAAGAAACGACGTGTCGAGCATGGCTACAGATTAGGTGATCTCGTCGCTGTTAAGCGAACTCAATTTGTTGCAGGTCGAAAGCTGGCGAGTTCATACCTTGGTCCGTATGAGATCGTCAACGTTAAACGTAACGGCCGTTACGACGTGAAGAAAGCAGCCGCGGACATCGAAGGACCAAACATGACAGCGACTAGCTGCGACAATCTCAAGTTGTGGAAGTTTGTCGAGGAAAACGAGGAGCTGTTGTCATCCGAGACGGATGACGAATATCAGGATGGCCGAATGTAAGAAGGTTAGACCACGCACACAAGCGCGGACCTCCCCGAGAGAGCAAAGAGGAGATCGCGAGAGTCAAGAAACGTCAGCCGACGCCGCTCAGAGGTCTCTCGCCAGTCCGTTGGCAGTCGTCGCATTAGTCAGTCGTATTCTATCAGTTGTCAGTCGCTTATAAAAGAATCATTATCAAAGCTGTATCTCAATATTCTATACTCAATTTAGTTAATAAACATACATATATACGCAACCTTTTACATACAGGCATTCCTTTTCCAAAGTAACAATAATCACTTTGGAATGAGCATAATATTCAACATCAGGCTCGTACTGGAATGCTAGTCGAAGAAATGACCCTGGTGTAAATGCTCGATGAACTTGTTGGCGTTGTTGGACAATATTTCTACGTCAATTAACTATGAATCTACGCGCTTCTCTTCGTTGTAGTTGTCTTTGTTGATTACGTTCATCTCGTGCCTCTTGCGATTGTGATTGACGTAACTGCGCCATACTCACACGCGCATTTTCATTATATTCTTCGTTTTGTTCGCCTGATCTTCGTGCTCTTATATCTCGCGCGGCTGTAGAATTGACCGTTCGACGACTCAAATTGGCCCCTTTTCTTTTTTTGCCATTGCTGACTGTTAATAAAACATATAAATAAATTAATTTAAAATTTTAGTTAATAAATCCTTCTGTCAATGTCAAATACAATATTGAATTACCTTTCACTGCTACAATTGGTACACAATACAAAATGTATATTGATTAAGATAGGAGACCGGAGTGAAACTTTAGACACATTGCGGGGATAACTGATCGATTGATACTCGTCCCGATTTTCAGACCTAACGGATATTTACACAAAATTTCACGAAAATCGGTGGAGTATAATTAGGGGTGAAACACTCTTAAAATTTAGGGGGATGAAAAATAGATTCTCAGGCCTCACGGATATGTACACAAAATTTCACTAAAATCGGTCGAGTCATTTCTTAGGAGTATAATGACTAACAACGTGACATGAGAATTCTATATATAAGATATTGAAGATAATGATAATAATGATGCTATTATATATGTATATTTAATTTTGTAAATAATATATTTGATCGTAAACGCTTTATTAACTATTTTAATGTACTTCAATGTTATATATTTTGTGCCAAGATTTTCTTAACCTAACAAAATACTGAACTTAAAAATAGAAACTATAAAAATCGTATTACATTGTGTATATTTTAATATTCATGGGTGCTTCGATGTAGACTTTGCCGGTTACAGATAGGAACTAGTAGTATTTAAAATCAACTTTGTAACCATTTTACCTTCAAACTTGCGCAAGCTTCTTCAAATAAAAGAATTATTAAAACCAAAGTATTGTAATGTCATGGGGAAATCGTATAAAGTAAGCTTTAAATTTTAGGCTATTAAGTACATTAATATTAATGAATCATTAGTAGAAGTGTATGTATGTGGCTTACAAAGACGCTCAGCTGCTTACACAATCTTTCTTCCTTTACGTTTGTTACTTGCAATTATTAATAAATAACATTCGAAATTTCTATTTATAACGGATTTGAATTGAGTTAACTTAATATTCGTTATAAAATCATGAGAAGAATGAGAAGGACATTCTTACGATATACCTGACTAAACGCATTATATTGTACTTCCTTTTGTTGTCGAGAAATTAATTTTTAAAAAAACCTCACAAGCTGATAAAATAAAGGAGTTTTAAGTATTTGTTTATAGATGTAAAGATATAAAGATCTCCGTAGTATATTGCACAAATAATAAAATTCTGCAACACCATTTTTACTAAACGAACCAAACCGAATTTTTTTGTGGTGTATGGGGCTTTACAAGTTTTTAAGTGTATAAATATTCAAGAAAGAATACTGCAAAGAGATGATCAATTTTGCATTTTAAAGTATAATATTTCCCAGACGGTAAGATGAAGCTACAAAGTGCTAAAATTTAATTTATAGCTACATATTTATATATTATCAGCTATTCAGAATTGCAGTTTTTTAAAACCAAACCCAAAAAAAAATACAAAAACAAAGTTTGTTCCTAATTTAAAAAGTTCTCGTCTTGAAAAAAATAATGTTTGGGCCACAAATCTATCAGAAATAGTCGATTAGTAAAAAAAGTGTAAATAAACGTCATGAAATATATTTATAAATTGACTTTCTGTGCAACAAAGCTGACTCCTTTAAAATCAAATATGCACACAAAATGTATTGTTTATGATTAAAACGGTAAACGGGAAACCTATTTTTACTATGTTATGAAAATTTTTAATTGCTGTTGACACTGGGTTCAGAATTTAAAAGGTATCCATGGAAGCTATGAATTTTGATCCATTTAAAGCCAATAGCGCTAACGTTTTTATCAACAGATGTCTACAATCAAGTTTCCACATGTCAGTTTATAGATAGAGATACAAAGAATTAATGTTTTTCGACCAATTGTAGCATTGCTATAATCTTTATGATAATTTGATTCAAATTTAATTTACAATTGGAACGTTTTGGAAAAAAATATTTAAACTAAAACCAGTAACGAAAATCTTTAGAAACAAAATACTCAGCTTGTCATCTTAATAAAACGTCGGTAATGCTTATTGAAAATATACAATATGTCCCAATGTGTATTACCCTCTGAAAAAGGTATAAAAATGATAATTTATGATGTCTTACTACAAAGAATAGTTAACAAAGTTCACTGCCACACTTGATTCAAAACTCGTACTATACATTTCAAATTAGTTTGTATATTTGCCACACTAGTATATTTTAGATGTTAAGTGAGTTTAAAGGAAATAATGGCAATATTGGTTGCTTGTAATTCAAATGCATAATTTCGAGATGCTTGAGATCTATGCTGCATGTGCATGTACAATTAGAAGCAAGTACAATGCAAATCAGCTCCAACCATTAAGACGTCTTCAGCTTATCACTTCTATGGCAGTATTGTTACTAAATCAGATAACAACAAGTAGTACTGCTTCCAATCCCTTAGATGGCAAAAGCTGTATAATATCGTCAAAAAATTTGCTACATATCTTTGGAAGATACTTTAAACTTATGAGCGTGCTGTGAAAAGTTTTTATTTTCATTGGTACCGATGGACTTATCCAATGCGCAGGTGTTACTGATATTAACAAAAGAGGCCGAGGCTGCCATGTCCATATCTTCTGCAACCGAATCTGAAACAAAACCACAACCCTTATCGGTCGCTGTTAAATTAGGTGTGGTTGAAGCTGAATATAAGGCAAATACATCTAAGTTTGTGATTGGTTCCGATTGCGTTAATGAGTTGGCAGAGCTGTTTAACGAAGCAGAAAAGATGGATAAACCTGAAATATATTGCAGAAATAGTTTGGGTTCAATTAATTTATATTGAGTTTCAATATTACGTTCAGTTCCATTATTATTCATGTGCGGCAAATACGATAATGATGACGGAGGATATCTGGATGTAAAGACACTGCGAGCGACTGTACTGAGCCCACCGGAATCTGCTGAGTGCGTTGACGACAACAAATGTGGCGATATAACAGTAGTATTTTTAAAACTATCGGCCAAAAGGTCGGCTGTTAATATATGTGCTGTTGGCGCTGGTAACGATCCGTCAGAGCCGTTGGGGCTTGTTGCACGTTTAAATTCTTCTTCAGAAATTCCGCCATGGTTTACTCGACCACTGCAATTGCTGTTCTCTCTTCCAATGTTAATGAGGCAGATGTAGCAGAGGTTGAAGATGCAGTCGTTTCCTTTGCCAAACTTATATTGAGCCCTGAAAATATTCACATTAGCACGCGCATTCGCAAAATGGTAAAAAAAAAATGTTAGCCAACTAACTATTTACCTGTTACCGGTGATTGATCACCACTGACGTTAGCTCCGTTTAATCCACCGCAGCCGCTTGTGCTACTTGGCGGTCTGGGAAGCCGACGGCGTAGCCACGGATGCTTAAGAGCCTCTGATGGAGTTAAACGTTTATCTGCATCCCATTCCAAGCAACCACGTATAAAGTTAAGAAAGAGCGGATCCTTGCATCCATCCAGTGCTTTAGAAAGGCTTTTTGAGCATGGGGGAC
The DNA here is from genome assembly GCA_035043285.1 of Drosophila subsilvestris. Classification (NCBI taxonomy): domain Eukaryota; kingdom Metazoa; phylum Arthropoda; class Insecta; order Diptera; family Drosophilidae; genus Drosophila; species Drosophila subsilvestris. The sequence continues at coordinate 221,134 of JAWNNB010002285.1, forward strand.
CCCGTGGCTTTCCTCGACGCGACTGGCCACCAATTAAGACAACCATTCCATCCGACATGGTGCGTACAGTGCAATAACGTGGATAACCTTTTGGGCTAAAGAACGTTTTGGATCGCTTGGAGGTGGCTAGTAATGTTTTATTGGGCATGCCGAGAACTTCAATAATACAAGCAAGCTGGTCGCTTTCGTTTTCACCCGGAAACAGTGCATGCCCCGATAATAGTTCCGCCAAAATGCAACCCAAGGACCACATGTCAATAGCTCTGCCATATTTTGCTCCCAAAATAACCTCAGGGGCACGGTAAAATCGTGATTGTATATATGTATATATACGTTGATTTTCGAAGCATGACGAACCAAAGTCAATAACCTTTTGGAAATATAAACGAAATTTTTATAGATAGTAATTAGCTTTTGATTCAAATTTTTTTGAGATACACGTTCCTTTTTTTTGGGCACTATGTAAATTTTTGATTTATGTAACTTAAGAACTGAATGTTGTTTTTAAGATAATTGGGGACGCTGAATTTAGCTCTGTACTTGGTTTTTTTCTATCAGATCGGCACTTCCACAATATGTATATAGTGGACTAACTTGAAAACGGTTTAACGTATTCAGTTAAAAAAATATTTTAAACGGGACGCTGAATTTAGCTCTGTACTTGGTTTTTTTCTATCAGATCGGCACTTACCCAATATGTATATTATAGTGGACTAACATGAAAACGGTTTAACGTATTCAGTTAAAAAATATTTAAAACTGGCCAACAATACTGTCTCAAAAAGAGTTAAGGGGTATACTGTATTTGTGGTAAAAGTGGATGTGTGTAACGCAGAGAAGGAAAATTTTCCGACCCCATAAAGTATATATATTCTTGATCAGTATCAATAGCCGAGTCGATAGAGCCATGTCTGTCTGTCCCTCCGTCTATCCGTCCGTCCGTCTGTCCGTCTTAATGAGCGCCCCTTCCGCCCCCACAAAGAACGAAAATCTGTGGCAGCCACAATTTTGAAGATACGATAAAACTAAAAACGCAGTATCGTAGAGAATGACCATATCTACCAGATTGCCAAATCTGGTACAGATCGAATTATTATTATAGCCAGAATGAAGAAATTAATTTTCAGTTGCTTCCCCCACCTCCTCTGGCGCACATTCTCTTTCTCTCTCGCACACACTCTGCCATGTGCAAAGCGCGAGCAACCCGTAGCGGAGGAGATGTAGAATCTAAATGGTAGATGTAGAATATTTGTACTAGATGTATTATCTACATTTTAGATGTAGATGTAGTTACATGTGTAGCAAAAAAATGTAATATGTAAATTTTTTTAAATTTCAATCATAAGCTCACAAGTTTATATACTGACTGAGTACGGGTATAAACATAGAGTCGCGACTAGCAGCGACCCACGTTCCTTCTCGTTAATGTTTTAGTTTTTGTTTATAGGAATTTTTTTAATTTGTTATTTTTTTTATGTTTTTTTCCAGAGGTAGTGCTTCTATTTTTCACATAACATAAGTATCTTAAATTTGGTTGCATGTAACTTTGCAGTTTTATAAAGTTGACAGATGCAGCTATAAATCAGACCCAGACACAATTGAAATGTTTCTTGGCGAACTTTTTGGTTTTAGATAGACGCATTAATTAGGCGTCGTTTAAGGTATTGTTTTTTAAATCTACGGAGAAACGGTGGAGCTACAGTTCGTTAACCAAACCCAAAAAATTATCAAAAAATACCTTTTGACGGTTGCGGCCCAACTTTGGGAATGCGTTTGCTTTTTTCCCAATTGGTAGTTGGGCCCGCAACTTTTAAAAAGGTAGAGTGCGGTTGGGGAAGCGGTTCGCTTGGTTTTGAGGCTCACAGCACTAACAAAAACTATAATTTTTGAATGGTTTTCGGCCTTAATCGAAAGAATAGACATTTTTCTTTATTTCTATGCATTCAGATTGGAACATTTTAGGTATCGACAACAAATTATGGGGTATTTGGAAAGTGTTCCTTTTTCGAGTTTTGAAAATGGTGGGGTGAAGCGGTTCACCAAAAGAAGCTTTCGTTTTCATGTATAAACATCAACATAATTCGGTTTAATGGCCTCGGACAAGCTCATAAGTCAGCAAGAAACTAATATATTAAATAAAAGTCATGGAATCCGTCACCAAATTCTTTTATTTACGGCAAAAAAATAATTAGAGAATATCAAGAAAAATTAGTGAAAAAAACTACGGATAATTTGTTATTAATCGCTTATTTCGAGGTCAGAGTCGCAGTTTCGACAGGTGTAGTAAGCACGGTTACCCATCTCCACGCATTACATGTGATATGGCCGGTCACATTTGTTGCAGTGCATTGCATTTTTCGAATTAAATTTTTTTGGCATCAATTCCAAACACAGCAAGCAGAAATCTCGGTCTTCTTCTTCGGGAGAGGTTTCCTGACGACGACGCTGTTTCTTGGATTTTATAAATGTTGGATTTTGCGACGAGCTTCATTTCTTCCTCTCAGCACTTTTCTTTCCTGCCTCAAAAGCCTCAAAACGTTTTTGAGAGGAAGTTAAGATTGCTGACTTCATCGCCTTTCTGCCACGATTTGACCTCGGCTTTGCTGCAGCAAATTTGATCGGGCCAATATCAACCAAAGTTGATCGAAGAGATGTGGAAGCAGATTCGGATGTATGTACAAGCCGGATCTGATAGTCCGCATATACTAGCACCTTCTCGTTCGAGCATTTGTTCGTATTATTAAGAACGATGAGCAGATCTTGGGCCATTAGACATTCGCTGTTAATGTTTTCCGCAATAAAGTCGTCATTTTGGAATATGCCCGTGTTCAGAGGATAGATGCCTGTGGCTTCGAAACCAGATCTTATGTTCCGCTGTGTTACGGCCTGCATCATGGCCTTATCAGCTAGGCCCGGCACATTTTGAAAAAACGGCTACCATGACAAGAACCCTCGATAGATATTTCACAAACACTTCATATATTTGAAGAACAACATTAAACCAACACGACTGATATTTTTATACCCGTACTCAAAAAGAGTTAAGGGGTATACTGTATTTGTGCTAAAAGTGGATGTGTGTAACGCAGAGAAAGAAAATTTTCCGACCCCATAAAGTATATATATTCTTGATCAGTATCAATAGCCGAGTCGATAGAGCCATGTCTGTCTGTCCGTCCGTCCGTCCGTCTGTCCGTCTGTCCGTCTGTCCGTCTGTCCGTCTGTCCGTCCTGATGAGCGCCTCGTTCTCAGAGACTATAAAAGCTAGAGCAACGAAATTTTTTTCCAGACTCATGTGATATCACACTGTTACAAGTGTATTTCAAAATTTCGCCCCGCCCCCTTCCGCCTTCACAAAGGACGAAAATCTGTGGCATCCACAATTTTGAAGATACGATAAAACTAAAAACGCAGTATCGTAGAGAATGACCATATCTATCAGATTGCCGAATCTGAACCAGATCGGATCATTATTATAGCCAAAATAAAGAAATTAATTTTCAGTTGCTTCCCCCACCTCCTCTGGCGCTGCTGACGCTATTCATTCTCTGTCTCGCTCGCACACACTCTGCCCGTGCAATGCGCGAGCAACCCCTAGCGGAGGAGATGTAGAATCTAAATGGTAGATGTAGAATATTTGTTCTAGATGTATTATCTACATTTTACATGTAGATGTAGTTAACAAATGTAGCAAAAATTTAAAATATAAAATTAAAAATTTTTTTTTTAATTTCAACTCATAAGCTCATAAATTTATATACTGACTGAGTACGGGTATAAAAGTAGAGTCGCGACTAGAAGCGACTCACGTTCCTTCTCGTTTTACCTAGAATTTGTGTTGAGTAGTTCGCATAAAACACAATAAATTCACTGCATCAAAAACACTTTTGATAAAAAATGTTCACCACTGTTTTGGAAAAGCAACACAATTTTTATTTGAACGCTGCGCCGTATCATGAAAAACTTTGCGGCAATGAAAGCATAACTTGACAGTATAAGATTTGGTTATTGCCAAAATTTCATAGGATAACTGCTTTACCCCACCGCACTTAATTTTTGATCATTTTTTTCATGTTTTGGTTTTGGTTAACGAACTGTAGCTCCACCGCTTCTACATAGATTTTAAGGAACAATACCTTAAACGACGCATAAACGACTGCACCTTTACACATATTTTCCCCATAGTGCTGGTGGACCAACCAGTGTATATAAAACACCCCAAAAAATAATTAATATCATAAACATTTGCAGATTTATGTGAGAGAAATTATAAATCTGCGTTCTTATAAATCTATAACCAAATGGAAATTAAATTAAGTTTGAAATGTAACATAAATTAATTCCTCTTTCTTCCAACAATGTTTTTGTGTGATTTGTAGCTTATGCTATTTTATAAATAGATCTTAAACTTAGGGTTATTATTCATAGTAACAGAAGCCAGACAGACATTCTGTTTGTATGCAGGTCGTTATAAGTGAATTGAATTTGAATTTAAAGGGCGACATGCCCACACTTAATGTGACTAAATTCACAACAAACGTAACAAACACAAATGTTGTATAAACCCTAAGACAAATAAATCAAATCATTGCTTGACACAAAAATGCTAAAATTGCGATAAAAAAATAGTGGGTCGTGCCAGAAACTTGAAAAACAATTACTTTACAACCTATTCACATACCTACATAGTTTATATACAAAAAAATGTCATATGATTCGGTCGAGCCGTTTGGGACCGTGACACGAGATTTTGTAAATATATAGATAGCTACATATATATGCTTACCTTAATACCAGAACGACCTTGTTGTTTTAAAAGCACATTTTCTGGTTTCATATCACAATGTATAATCTCATTTTTGTATAGTGCATCCAAGCATTGGAGTAGCGAATGTGCAAATTTTCGCACAAGCTGTAGGCTAAAGCCCTTAAATCCATTTTTTTTAATCAATTCATAAAGGTTAATGCTGAGAAGCTCGAATGTTATGCAAGTATGATTTCGAAATGTAAAGTAGTCAAACATGTGGATGATGTTCATAGTATTATATTTATCGTGACGACGCAAATGATGAAGAATTCGAATTTCCTCTTGAGCCTGCCGATGAAACCGCTTCTCATTGCGCACTATTTTTAAGGCAACATGCTCGTGAGTCTTATGATCATAGGCCTTTATTACCTGACCGAAGCTGCCCTTGCCAATTATCTTGAGCATTTCGTATCGATACGCTACGTGATCGTGCGGTATATGAATATAAGCCCCTTGTTCATTATCATAGTCCGAATTGTTTGGTCCGTACACTCCTGGGCGTTTCTTTGCATTAGCACCAATAAAATAAATCTGTGGATACGCGAGTATTTCAGTTCGCTCATGGGGCGTTAATTTATGCATGTACAATATCATTACTTGTTGTGGGGAAACCACGAGTACTTTTGGTTTTTCTTGTAATGCACTCTTTTGTTGGCCAGACATAATTATCTGATCGTGAAAGGTGAAAGCGTCGTTTTCTATGACCGATTGAGCCTTGTCCTTTAATAAATCGAGGGTTTCTGATTCAGATTGAAATTTATAATTGTGTAGAATAGCACCCCTGCAAGGCAAATCTTTGGAAATTAGGCCAGAAATGAAATCGGTTTTTGGCGAGACTGTTGTAACATTTGGCAGAGAGATTGCTAAAATATATTATAAAATGTATGGTTTATATTTCCGATTTAATATGCACATATGTATATAGTCACCTTGAATGGGTCCTGAAATTTCGCATCCATCTGTGGTTAAACTACGTTGTATATTTTTGTCATCTCCAGTACAATTGGCGAGCTTCTCTGTGGGTTGCAATTCTTTTTTACTATCATGAAACATTCCCGGTGATCCATAGCTACTACTAAAATATTGCACCATGTTTCCGTGACAAGTGTGATGGCTTAAATTATGTGAATTGGTATGAGTAATCCCAGCCTGTGTCGGATTTTGATTGATCATCTTGACTTTGGGCTGAGGTGTTGATATTGATATTGCAGGTGAAGATGCTTTACCGATTTTTGGTACAATGGGCGCTGCTTTTATTTCGCTTTTCCCGGAAAAGAGTTAGCATCACGTATTGCATTTGTTCCAGATAATTGAATATGACTACTTTTTTGTTGTGTACCAACCATAGTGGCGAATATATTTGTATTTTTGTATCAGATTTTCCGTTATTATTTCACCCTGTTTTTGCTATGATTATTAGTGGACTTAGTTTTATTGAAGTGAGAACACAGAAATTAAACAACTTGTGCGGTCTAACTGATTGGGAGATGCACAGTTTCAGTTGCACATTGTTCGTTTTTTTCCAAACTATTCAATAGAGCTGATTTTCAATTTTCATATTTCAGCGGTTCCGTTTTTGCATATGAAGAAATTTTCTCTCTGAAGACATTTTCAGGAAAATGTAAAACAAATCTATACACTTTGGCAATATTAAAGATATGGTGTTAACCGATTTGCTTTATTTAATATTGGCATTAATAGTTTCTCACTACTGTATGCTACTGTACGCCACGGGACAGTTTTGATGTAGGCTTTGTATCTATACTATATTACTGCATTAAAATGTATTTTTTTTTTGTTAAGACATTTTTAATGTGTCATTTGAACGAGTTCATAGTTTTTTGCGGAATGTTTTGCTTAATAAATCAATAGCCATTTCTATATCTGCATTACACTTAGCAAATATACCTATTCTTACTTTGAGACCAAATAGGCCAAGGTGAAGTTTCTTGAAAATTTTGAGCAACGGCAAGCTGGGATAGTCTTCTTTAGGTACGGTCGAAGTCGGCGCACCCTTAAAAAGAAATTATTTTTTCACGAAATCTAATAATTTGTTAAATTAATAGGAAAAATATGAAACCTCTCGAAATTCCTTATTTCTGATCATAGATATCATAATCCAAATCGGGAGTGGTAATTTATTATTGGATTTGATGTGCCGATTTATACCACAAGTGACTGTTTTCAGAGTCGGACCTTAGAAGTAGTGCCTCGTTTAAAAAATTTAATGGTAACGTAGTATTAAAGAGAGCATTAGACGACTTTAAAATAGGATAGCTTCCGTATGTTGTTTTTAGACGTCTTGGTTAACAATTTTCAGTATCAAGTTTTTTGCAACCTTATCCGTTTTTGTTCTACCGTTTTTTAATGAAAGCCTTTTCCGTGGCATCTAATCATTCTTATTCAGATTCAACATTTGCAAAAATATGTTCAGCTAGTTGCTCACGTCATATACTATGTTGGGTATGCAGTTAGATCCAGACTCCATACATACATATATATAATTTATACTAAGTGTGCACTGAAATACGAAAAAGAAAAAAAACTATTCAGTTTGGGGCTAGTTTGTTTTCTTTGTAAATGTAACATATGTACATATGTATGTAAGTAAGTACCTACAAAGAAACCAATCATTTTATGTATCCATCATGAGTGGTGGTCCCAAATGCAAGAGTGAATTGATTCCTGTTTTAGCTTCGCATTCCCGAAGAATGTAGTTTCAGCTTGGATATCTCATTCAATGCATGTACATTCCGATTATTTTAAATAAATTCCACACACGTATATAGACAAACATAAAGTGACATTTGCAAAAAATAAAAACGGGGTTAAAACGCGCTCTTGAATTAAAAAGAGTAACCGGTATTTTTTTTTGACAAATGTAGTAATATAGTTACATATATCTAATATTATTAGTTAATATTGTTTCTTTCAAGTTACGTTTGTATACATAATTTTAAAGCAAAGATTGCTGAATTCGATTAACATGTGTAGGGTCACACAAAAAACGAAACTTTTATAGAGGGCACCGACAACAATGCTGCTGTGAAATATCGTCGTCGTCAGTATCAACTATAAATATTTTTTTTTGTTTCGTCAGTCAAGAACATACTTTTTAAGCCGCATAAACTTTACTTTTCATTATTCCTTTCTTAATTCTACTTTGCAGATCGAATTATTCCCTGCATGAACCGTTTAGTCTATTATGCTCGGATTATAATTCCATATATAATATTCACTATCAATTCCCGTCCTCTTCTTAAATCACTAATACTAACATACCTTTCCCGTAATTAGTACTATTCTTTGGTAATTTTGCATGTTTAGCTCTTTTAGTTGTGTTTAGTTGTCATTTTTCACGAATATGAGTCTAATAGCCTTTTTACACTGGGCGCGTTTCCTATCGATATCGGAATAGACGCAGAAAAGTTGTTCACATTGTCAAACGCCGGTTTTTGCGTCTTGAGAAAAGCCTAGTACTCAGATACAAAAACTGTTTGCTAGAAAACAAATGTCATACAGGCAGGCTCCGGTTTTCACATTCAGTTTGCGTTTTACTTTTCAGCAAAAAGTATGACTTTTCATTTCGACGCGCTCTGGAATCCACTTATGTGAATTCGTTTACACTTTGTACTGTTAAGCGCGAAATTTACTGCTGTTATACCGACGCGTTAGTGCTAGCTCATACAAAAAGGCCTCTGTTATGTCTAACAGAGACTTATCGACAGCCAAATCGGGCTGCCACAACTGTTCGGAGCAATTCACTTTTTTGTTTTTGCCCTGACCAATTTTGCAGATCCAATTTTAAGGTTGGTTTAAACAAAAATTATTTATAAAAAGGATACAAGCTCAATTTCCCAGTTAATAGTGTCAAATTCATGTCAATGCAGAAATAAGTCATCTATTTTTTTCCTTTTGCAATTAAGATTTGTTTAGTTGTATAAAAAGACGTTTACTTTTCATTTCGGCGAGGACTTTGTTGCCGTTTTCAAAACGTAAAAGCAAAGATTTTACAATACAACAAGATGCGTAACGAGGAAGAACGAAATGTATGACTGCAGAGCAATTTTTCAAGAAATCTAACTCCACACTTGCGTATGTGTTAGTGCGCTACACAAAATGTATTCTATTTTTAGATTCTCGCTCGGGCCACCTCTCGGCTCGATTTTATGTGAAAGCGTCGTATTTTTCTGTTACATACAAACATACACATCCATGTGTATGATTGTGTGTGCTCTCCAATTTTTTCCGTTTGAATCCAAATTTCATATTTCGTCAAAACTGCTCAATTCTTAATGATGAAAACGAAACTAACGTCCTGTAACTGCTTACGAAAGCAAATACGAGCGATGGTGCGATGGGTAAGCTGTTTGCCTATGGACAGTGTGAGCCAAGTTCAAGTCTCAGCGAAGATAAGATAAGGTGATGATTAGTTCTTTTTTTTTTGCGGTATTTTTATTTTAAAATCAAACTTATTTAATGTTGAATAAAAATTGTTTGGAAAAACCAAAAATTTCAAATAAGAAATATAATAGCCACCGAAAATAATAATAATTTTGGTAGATTAGGTAGATTCTAAATAGGTTAAGGAAAAAAAATAAAATAAAAAACTTGTACTGAGTGTGGGCTTGAACTCGCTGCTCAGCTTCGTTTATCAGCCAGCCACTTAGACCGCTACGCCACGGACTTAGGAGACGTAGAATCGTCAATATGTCAAGTTGAATCCTTTGTTGCGACAGAACATACAAAAAATGCACTCACACAACCAAGCGGTCAAACACGGACAACACAACGCACACATAGAAAAATCGAAAATCCACATCGAAAATCCACGCTAAAAATTTCGTGTGCTTTTCAATCGTATGGGCGTTACGCATCTTCTTGTATTGTAGAATCTTTGGTAAAAATCATGCATTTCACGTGTGCGGGAGCGCCTAACTTTTCGTTTTGAAAAGTAAATCACATTTTTTTGGTGAAAGTAAAAAACCGGAGCCTGCCTGATATAGTCTTCTAGCGGCCAGTGGTGTGACCAGAGGCGCGCACTGCATTCCGTACGGTTACACTGCTCAAACAGATGCTTGGTTTCGTTAAAAGTAAATGAAATGCACTTCTTCGGCTGGTGTCGCTCCCCAATAATTTATTGACAAGGTAATGTGTCTGACTATCAGCAGCAGCAGATGGCGACGCATCCCGTGCCGACCACCGTGAATACAAAATGTTTTGAAAACAATATTTGTTTTATATTCATGAAAATTTATAAAAAAAGTAATATCCATATAATTATCCTTCATATAATGCTTCATTAAATAGATTCTTTCTGTCTTCATTGTTTAAATATTTTTTTTTTGTTTTTATACCCGTACTCAAAGAGTTAAGAGTTACTACAATGTAAGTAAAAGTGGATGTGCGTAACCACTAACCATACAGTATATAGATGTGCCAGTTCATACAACAAATGAGTCACAGAAAAATTTGCAGCTCCAGGTCCTATGCTCTCAGGGCCTGTGCCCTCAGTAGGACCTGAGAGAGTAAGAGAGAGCACGGCCATGGTGCAACAATAACTCTTTGCCAGGTCGTTTGTCAAAGGTCGTCGAAAGAGGTTGTGTAGCGCACGACTTTTTTCTGTCCTTTCTGTCTTCTTCTTCCTCACAAATAAAATTCTTCTATTACTATTAATATATTTTTTAAATTTTATTTTAGCTTATTGTTTATTTTTTGGGGGATTCGGCATGTTTGCGTTTGTGTACACAGACACGACAAAATTTTGCCAATTTACATTTCGGAACCGAGGTTTTGATTTTTTGAGTTTCCAGGTTACGTAAATGTGTGTGTGCCACGTATTCAAATAATGAACAACAAATACTGACATTTAACTCGTAATTCAGAAAAATGTTTGAGAAAATAAAAAAAATTTTTTTAAATATTAATAGTAATAGAAATAATTTTATTTGTGAGGAAGAAGAATACAGAAAAGACAGAAAAAAGTCGTGCGCTACACAACCTCTTTCGACGACGTTTGACAAACGACTGGCAAAGAGTTATTGTTGCACCATGGCCGTGCTCTCTCTTACTCTCTCAGGTCCTACTGAGAGCACAGGCCCTGAGAGCATAGGACCTGGAGCTGCAAATTTTTCTGTAACACATTCGTTGTATGAACTGGCACATCTATATACTGTATGGTTAGTGGCGTAACGCAGAGAAGGAAACGTTTCCGACCCCATAAAGTATATATATTCTTGATCAGCATCAATAGCCGAGTCGATATAGCCATGTCTGTCAGTCCGTCTTGTTTGACGCCTAGTTCACAAAGCCTTTAAGAGCTAGCGCAACCAAAATTTGTTTCCAGACTCATGAGATATCACACTGAATCAAGTTTCTTTCAAAATTTTGCAGCGCCCCCTCCACCATCACAATGGACACATCCACAATTTTGAAGATACGATAAAACTTAAAACGCAGTATCGTAGAGAATCTACTAGATTGACGAATCTGAGTCAGATCGTATCATTAATATAGCCAGAGTAAAGAAATTAATTTTCAGTTGCTCCTCCTCTTGCGATGCTGACGCTACTTATTCTCTTTCTCGCTCGCGCACACTCTCTTGAGCAGTGCGCGACCGTTGCGGAGATGTTGAATCTGAACTACATACACAACGTAGAATATACATTTTAGATGTATAATCGACATTGTAAATGTAGATGTAGATAACAGATGTAGCAAAATAATGTAAAATGTAAAATATTTTTAAATTCTCACAAAATTATATACTGAGTGAGTACGGATATAAAAGTAGAGTCGCGTCCAGAGCGACCTTATATAAGGTGGTCTCGTCCCTTAACAATGCTTATAATAAGTGCGAGTGAAAGGGCTCAGCGCAGTATGTGTGAGTGAAACAACAATAGAGCGTGTTGATTCATCAGATAGACCATGAAGCTTAAAGTGGCCTGTTATAATAATTTATCTATATTATAAATTTGTAGAGAATGTGTCAGAGAATGTGGCCTGGTTTTTACAAACAAATTTGTACTTTTCTATAAATAGGTTCCTCAAGAATTACAAATTAATAAAAAATATCTGATAGGTTCTTCGAAAATTAAAGATTCATCAAAACAACATTTTAAAAGTTGGTCTAAAAATGTGTGTTTGAACGACTATTTCATTTAATTTTGTGTAATTCTGTACCTTTTTGTGGAAAAAATTATTTTCTGAAAAAATTGCAATTTGTGTAAGTATATTTTTTACGGGACGATCAAATTTGGGCCGGCGATCGCGAAATGCGTCACAAGTTGTGGCTTCGAGGAGCCGTGAAAGTAGCCAATACGTTACCCATCGCAATGAAAATAATCGTTTACGCACAGCAAGGTCCCGTTCGAATCAACGGAACAATGATGCAACAACAACTGCAAATGAACGTCGTGATATAAAAAATCTACAAAGTGTTGCGTTCGCGTACCATAGTGTCACCGATTACGTTTCTCATAGGCAAATTATAATTGGCCCAATGAACGACCGTTGGCGCAGATGGGATGTGCTGTGCGAGTGGTAAAGTGAAATTGCCTGAATTGGGGAGCCCACCACAACCATTGAGAACATTACTTAATGGATTGACACCTGAGTCTAATAATTTTTTGAACAATATACGAAAATATAATTCCAGTTTTCAAATTACATCTTTTGGCGGCACAAATATCATATCATATCGGCACATCGACAACGCAGACCACCATTTTTTGCAATTATATTTTATCGGGAACGTGGAAGATGAAACTGACCGTCGGTGTGCCAACCCGCGGAGAAAAATTATTTTCGATTTGCAAGATATGTTCCATGAGCACAACGAATTGGTTCAGTTATTTAAAACGTCGCTTGATCGAATGCCATCTGACAATCATAAAATTGTTATTCGAGCTGATAAAACACCGGTTGGCGAACATGCAAGGCGTTTCAATGCACAAACAGTTGACGAAGTGGCAATAGTCATAGTTGGTGAGCAATTGAATAATCGTGATATTGTGCTTCATCGTAGAAATGAACAACTTGAACGTGAATCCGAGTCGCATCGCTGTTATGATGCACTAAAATATCCCATATTCTATTGGATCGGCCAAGATGGCTATCAACAAGGGAATGAAATCACTCAATTTCAAAAGGGCTGATACATCAGTTCGAATGAAGCAGTATGGCGCATATTATCATTCCCGATCCATGATAGGCTGTAGTTAATTTAGCTGTTCATCTGGAAAACGGTCAACTCGTTTTTTCACACCCGGAAATGCAATGCGAAGAGCTGCGCAACCACCAGCAACAGCTCAAATGCATTTTTTGCGTTGTGTCAAGCAGATGAATTTGCGAAAATATTGCAATACGCCGAAGTACGCGAATATTATAAGTGGAATAATAATGAAAAGTTTTTCAAAGGCGAAAACGCGGAGGAGCCGTTAATGATCAGCAAGTATTGATTCACTCAGATGCGATAGGACGTATTTATGCAGTTCATTCCAACAATCAAGAGTGTTATTATTTGCGATTGTCGCTTATAAATGTTCGTGGACCAACATCATTTGAATATTGGCGAACTGTTGATGAAGAATTGTGTGGGATCTATCGCGAAGCTTGAGAATGACATGCATTGGGATCTTACACTTGAAGATGCAGCATTGTCCTCAAGTCCACATCAAACTCGGACACTTTTCGCAATTATTATAGCCACGTGCAGTCCAGCCAAGCCAACTCAATTGTGGCATAAACATCAAAATCATTTGTCAAAGGATTTTACATCGATTGCGCCATCAAACAAGGAATATAAACATGGACTATATACCGGAAATTTACAGCGAAGCATTGATTGCTATTGAAGACCTTTGCTTGATAATGGCAAGCAAAGCATTAGCTCAATTAGGTATGACAGCGCATAATTGGGAAATACACGACCTTTTCAACAAAGAACTGGAGCGTGAGCAACAGTATGATAATGCGTTTATGCAAAACAGTGAGCCACACTTAAATATCAATCAAAGAACGGTTTACGACCAAATATTGCGAGCTATCGAAGAACAACATGGTAGACTGTTCTTTTTGGAAGCAGCTGGAGGTCCAGGAAAAACGTTTGTCATTTCCAATATTTTGGCTACCATTCGAGCACAAGGTAGAATCGCATTGGCTTTGGCTTCGTCTGGCATCGCTGCCACATTATTGGATGGTGGTCGCGCGCCGCACTCTGCCCTTAAGTTGCCCTTGAACATGCAGGCTGACGATAATCCCACATGCAACATTTTAAAAAGATCTGCAATGGCGAGAGTGCTGCAGCAATACAAGAAGCACTGGAAGCACTTAATCGTACGTTACAAGATATTCGTTTGTTTGGTGGTGCATTGATATTGTTAGCAGGTAATTTTAGACAAACTTTGCATGTAGGCAAACTAGGAACTTCTGCTGATGAAATTCATGCGTGTTTGAAAACATCTAATTTGTGGCGCTCTAGGAAAACTTAGATTGACTACACATGTACGTGTTCAATTCTGGCTTCATAACGCCTCTAAATAATTTTTGCTCTTTTGTGTAATCGAAGGAAGGCTTGATTCAGAGTGAGTTTCCAAATATTGTACAAAATAATAGAAACCATGACTGGTTGAGGGGAAGAGCAATTTTGGCCAGAACAAATAAAGATCAGATCAACGCATCTATTTTGAGTTCCATCCCAGGAAAAATGGTTTCGTATAGGTCGATTGATACAATTATCAATCAAGATGATGTAAATTATCCAGTAGAATTTCTAAATTCATTGGATTTACCTGGATTGCCGCCATACTATTTACAAGTAAAAGGTGGAGCCACCAATTATGCTGTGGAATCTTAGTCCACCACGACTTTGCAATGGTACAAGGCTGCTGTGAAAAAAGTTATGACTAATTTACTTGAAGCAACTATTTTAACTGGGAAATTTTTTGGTGAACACGTTTTAATTCCTAGAATTTGGATGATTCTGACTGACATGTTATTTGATTTCAAACGACTACAATTTCCGATTCGTCTAGATTTTGCTATGACTATTAATAAATCCCACGGACAGTCGTTGCAAATTTGTGGTTTAAATTTGGAGCATCCGGTATTTTAACATGGTCAACTGTATGTAGCGTGCTGTATTCATTGTACTGACGGCAAAACAAAGAATATTGTTTATCACAAAGCATTGAAATAAAAAAAATATGTTATTACTTAAAAATTATCATTGTTTAATTTCGGTGAATTCTTAAACACTAAATTCGAAAGCAGCGAAGCGCGCAGGTCTGCTAGTTTTTTTATAATGTAATGTAATGTAATTTTTGTTGTTCACAAGGGTTAAGGCTTGCAAAACAATTTGTCCGCACACAACCATTCTTTTCAACAAGCGAGCACGCACTGAACGTTAAGGGACTAAAAACCGAACGATTCGACAGCCGAAGAAACCACTTTATAAATTTGCATCATGGTAATGCGTTTCGTACAGAGTTCCCGAAAAAATTTCGTATAGGTTTCATACGACATCAACTCTGATTCGTGAGGTGTTTTTTCGGATCTGAGTACTACCAAAGACTATACAATACCAAAATGCTGCATGAGCGACCAAAAAACTGTTCTATGGCGAGGCTTATCGGTACGCCCTATGGACAGAGGGAGCGCGCGGGGTTTCAATTCTCTTTTCAGCTATGCCTCGTCTCTGACCGCGACCCCGCTGCCCATCGTCTTCGTCTGTTCTTCAGCGACGAGCCGAGCGATCTGGAGACACCGATGCTACCCGACGGCTTCGTCTGTTCATTAGCGAGAATGTTCGAGACAGCGCAGCGCACAGTCCAGGGTCGGCCTATCAATCTGGGGGCCCTATTTTTTTTCACGCCAGCTTTCATATTTTTCCTTTGAAATAAAAACTTACAAATTTTATGTTTTTTTGATTATTTTGTATGGGTCTCAGTGGCTATTATATTTTTTATTCATTATTTGTAGTTTTGATTTTTCAACCAATTTTTATGTTAGCCCTAGGCAACTGCCTCAGGGCTAATCCGGCCCTGGACATATTCCCGTCGTCAGATTCATATTTTGTTGCTGTATTCTGTCGCTCGACCCGCCGCGGGCCAAGGCATTGACGAAGGCGAAAGCAGAGCAAAGGCTAACATAAAAGAGAATGGAAGAAATAACCCGCGCGCCCGTACCATGAAGCGTCAAACAACATCTTGTTATTGTATAGTCTTTGGTACTAGGCTAATAGCTGATTTGTGTGCTCTATGACGAGAAAAGTAACAAAATTTTGAGAAATCAACAGAATTATGCAAGACGACGGCGAAATGGACGAAAAATATTTGATTCTCATATTTACTTATTATTTTCAGACATTTCTTTGTAGAGTTTGTGGGAGTTCTTCTTTAAACCATCAAAACCATCGAATTACTTCTCCATCAGAGTCTTAATGGCCTGATGGGGTCACAAAAATTCGTATGGTAACAATCAGTTTAAAGTATTTTATTTAATCGTTTGATGTATATTTTTACCTTTTCCCACAACCATCACTTTTTAGCGCCCAAATTTGATATTTGATCTACAAGTTTTTGTTGTTATTAGTGGTGATAGTTGGGAAGCAACTTTTTGCCACCACTGGAGACCTATGTATGCTAAGCGTATGTAAAAAAACTGCGTCTCCAGCAAGACTCAAAGAACCATGACGCAGTCCCATATAAAAACGAGAAGGAACGTGAGTCGCTTATAGTCGCGACTCTACTTTTATACCCGCACTCAGTCAGTATATAAATTTATGAGCTTATGGTTGAAATTTAAAAAAAAAATTTTTAATTTTACATTTTACATTTTTTGCTACATTTGTTAACTACATCTACATGTAAAATGTAGATAATACATCTAGAACAAATATTCTACATCTACCATTTAGATTCTACATCTCCTCCGCTAGGGGTTGCTCGCGCATTGCACAGGGCAGAGTGTGTGCGAGCGAGACAGAGAATGAATAGCGTCAGCAGCGCCAGAGGAGGTGGGGGAAGCAACTGAAAATTAATTTCTTCATTTTGGCCATAATAATAATCCGATCTGTACCAGATTTGGCAATCTGGTAGATATGGTCATTCTTTACGATACTGCGTTTTTAGTTTTATCGTATGTTTAAAATTGTGGATGCCACAGATTTTCGTCTTTTGTGGAGGCGGAAGTGGGCGGGGCGAAATTTTTAAATACACTTGTAACAGTGTGATATCACATGAGTCTGGAAACAAAATTTGGTTGCTCTAGCTCTTAAGGTCTCTGAGATCTAGGCGCTCATCAAGACAGACAGACAGACAGACGGACGGACAGACAGACATGGCTGTATCGACTCGGCTATTGATACTGATCAAGAATATATATACTTTATGGGGTCGGAAAATTTTCCTTCTCTGCGTTACACACATCCACTTTTACCACATATACAATATACCCCTTAACTCTTTTTGAGTACGGGTATAAAAATACATATGTATATGTATTTAAAAATTAAAACAAAATTTGACTACCAAACTTATATAAATTGTGCAGACGTAACTCAATTCGTTATCTATCAGCCTTGCTCCGGTTATCGCAATCGCAAAACGATTTGACAGTCAAATCGAAAAGAAGCGTGCTCTGGTTTTCGTAAATCGAAAGATTTTTGCTCATTATTGCTCACCTAAAAAAACTTCTACGACCAGGAAAAAAATATAAACAACTCTACTGATGTTTTAAGTTTATATATATACAAGACAATTTATATATGTATGTATGTATGTATGTCATCGGCTCTAGCTTTTTGCAGAAACATCATTAACGGTGGGTGCATTGAATCTTCGCACATGTTCACCTGTTGGGGTACAATCCGCTCTTATGACAAATTTGTGCGTATCCGATGGCATTGGTTCCAATGCTGTTTTGAACATATTAACTACAGCATTATTAGCGTGAAAGCGTATATTGCACCGCACATTCAGCTGATCCACCATCGACGAAATGAAATATATTTGCAGAAATTGATGCGGTTCATCTGGTGTTGGCACCATTGAACCATGCAAATGATATATTTGTCCTTGAATCTGTAATTGCAAACAATAATTTGTTGAAGAATACGGTGCAACTTCTGATCGTGTGATGGTGTAGTGTGTGGTGTATATGTAGTTGTTACGTGTTGCAATTCATTATGTTGGTGTGAGTGATTGGTTATGTGTGTTGTATCTTTTACCTTGCAAGTCGGCATGAAGCCGCCTTCTCGAATGATATTAGCTCCAAAGGAAGTCATGCGAAAGCAGTTATTGTATTCAAGGATGTGTTGAAGAAAATAGCTGGAATCGGGTTCACTTCCATCGAACAATGGTTTCAGTGGCTGTGGTGGTGTAAGTAATGGATCCAGTTTGAATTTTCCACTTGCACAGCAAAATCCAGCCGTTTCTCTTTTGAACTTTAACGCATTGCAATATCGGCATATAGTCGTCATTCGTCCAATATCTAAATTTTCATCATCACTGTAGTTCGCAGTGGGATCATATTGGAATGCCAAGCGATTGTATGATGCCAATGATCTTCTTGTCCTCACGCGCTGTCCCAATCGGGAATTTTCTCTTATTATATTTTGTCTTTCTTCGCTTAAGTTTTGTGAATACGCTTGTTGCTGGCTTGTGGACAGAGTGGTGAATTTAACCTCAAATGCACGATCCACATAATTTACACAGTTCAACTTACCACCTTAAAGACAAATGCCTGCTGTTGAAATTGAATACAAATTTTCACAATACACGTGATTGATTTGATGGTTTCCAATTGAAATGTGAGGAAACGAATAACTTTTTTTAAATTTCGTTTTCACAGTGAACACAATACCGGTTTGTCATATAAATTAACTGAGCAGAGAACAATGAGTAGCTGTCAAACAATGTATCACGCACCGGAGCCTACTTAAAATATTGGTTTGTAGTACATTCTATGTATCAGAGATGGCGCTGTATTGTAGTATATAGTAGATAATACAAATACATTTTCCCGATTTTCTGTTGAAATTTTTCACGGAGCCCGAGACCTTTCCAACGAATGCAAAACCGTGGAAATCGGTTCGTGGGTTCTGGAGTTATAGCATCAGGAAGGAAACCCGACTTATTTTTATATAGTAGATAATTGAAAATTAATTTTCGTATATCCTAATATATATAATAAATTTATTTCTAAAGGCCCCAAATTTAACCTCATTAAAATAAACCTAAACAACAACAAAGTGCAATTCCTATTTGACAGATAAAATATCGATATCAATATGTGGCAAGATTGTCGTCATCTTTTGCAAAAATATTTCAATTGGTTGCCGAGAGAAAACAGCTGAAAATATCGTAAAACAATTTGGGAAATGAAACACTATCGATAGCAAAAGTTACGAAAACCGGAGCGCACACAATTTCAATTCTTACGAATTTTCCCAAACTCGTATTCGCAAATATTTACGATCATAGCTGTATATAAATAATTTCCACAACGGGTAAGAAGTAAGAAATCCAAACTGTTTCAGGAATACCCTACATGTCTTATTTAATTTTGAACGATGTATCGATATGTTTTCATGGAACATTACTTATGTGCCGTTGCACCCAAAAATATAAAAAATTGTCTCCGTTTAAAGAATTTTCTTTGCTAAAAGAACATTCGAGTATTTTGAAATTTGATATGTACGGTGATTGTATTTATTAAATGCCAACTTGCTTAAACGTTTTGTTAATATTCGACAGAAATGTATACATATATCTACAGTTATAAATCATGAAGTGATAAATTATATGTTGACATTAGCATATCGTGAAGTGTGTGTGCCTTACCACCCTATTCGCCCTTGCTTTTAATCGTTCAATACATACAAATGATGTGTACATATATACGTGAATTTAACATAATTTCGTAACACACCCAATCAGTGAATATCAGGTCTAAAATGTTGCAACAATAGGATGTAAGATTTTCAAAATATCGAACTATTTCTGTACTTAAAATTGTTTGACAAGTCGCGTTTAAGGGTGACAAAAATCCATACATGTATGTAAATATATACAAATATATTGCATATATATACATATGTACCTTTGTTTTATCCCGTTACTAAAAAATTATATTGGTTATGGCAAAACAAGAACCAAGCATTAAGTATATTAAAGTATGAAATGTAGATGGCAGCAAAATTGAAAATTTTTCAAAATTATCATTTACATACCCAAAAACAAACTAAAAATAATCAATTTTATGAAACAAAATATTAATTAGTTATGTTAAAGTATTTTCACTATTTATTCATTCATTCCAATTACATGCAGTGGCTACCCACACACCCTTTCAGCACAGCAGCCGCTTCTTATTCTTTGTTCACACAGTTCTCAATTACTCTGCCTCGTAGCGCCCTCTGGCGGAGAAGATGAAGAATCCAAAGTTTTGGCAATTGGCGGTTACATTACTGCAACTCATGTTTTTTTTTTTTACTTTTAAATATTCCCAAAAGTTCCCAAACGTTCCCAAACGAAACGAGAAGGAACGTGAGTCGCTTCTAGTCGCGACTCTACTTTTATACCCGTACTCAGTCAGTATATAAATTTATGAGCTTATGATTGAAATAAAAAAAAAATTTTAATTTTACATTTTACATTTTCTTGCTACATTTGTCAACTACATCTACTGTAAAATGTAGATAATACATCTAGAACAAATATTCTACATATACCATTTAGATTCTACATCTCCTCCGCTAGGGGTTGCTCGCGCATGTACATGGCAGTGTGTGTGCGAGCGAGAAAGAGAATGAGTAGCGTCAGCAGCGCCAGAGGAGGTGGGGCAGCAAGTGAAAATTTCTTTATTCTGGCTATAATAATGATCCGATCTGATTCAGATTCGGCAATCTGATAGATATGGTCATTCTCTACGATACTGCGTTTTAGTTTTATCGTATCTTCAAAATTGTGGATGCCAGAGATTTTCGTCCTTTGTGAAGGCGGAAGGGGGCGGGGCGAAATTTTGAAATACACTTGTAACAATGTGATATCACATGAGTCTGGAAAAAAATTTCGTTGCTCTAGCTTTTATAGTCTCTGAGAACGAGGCGCTCATGGGGACGGACAGACGGACGGACAGACAGACATGGCTCTATCGACTCGTCTATTGATACTGATCAAGAATATATATACTTTATGGGGTCGGAAAATTTTCCTTCTCTGCGTTACACACATCGACTTTTACCACAAATACAGTATACCCCTTAACTCTTTTTGAGTACGGGTATAAAAAGAGATGATTTTCAATAACGGATACCTCTCAATTGCTGTCTTCTTAGTTAGAATATTTACCATGCTATTGAATACAACTTATCATTTTCTGATCTGTAGTTTCTCTGCAGCATACAAAAATGCGTGTCTCTATCGTGTTGCGTGCCACCGAAGAGTCAAATTCTTTCTTCCTGCTGCATTTTTTTTTGGCAATCAATAAGACTGCCAATTCCCCTTTTTTTAAGCTTTCATCCTAAGCTAATTTTGAATTCAATTTGTAAAGGTCATACGGCTCACATTTAACTTTAACAATTTTTTTGTTTAAAAACCATAATTTCTTTATATTGTATCCCTGATATCTTAACCCTCCCAGAATTTGTAACGGTCTATTTTGTACCTTTATTCTTTATTCTTTATTTCAACTCTTCTAGTTGCCTTTAACCGTATCTGTGCATCACACAATCCTTCAATTCGCGTCTACTTGTATTGGGGAATTAAAAATTACGATATTTTTTGTATGTAAAATGTAAATTCTGAACAAATGCTAGTTTTGCTTCAACAGCTCAAAAGCGTTAAATATCAACTGGTCAACATAATAACTATGTGGAATTAATTCCCAATAAATGTAAGAATCAAAATCTATATAACGTGTTAACGTGTTCGTTAAACCGCTTATAACTCGAGAACGGCTGGGCAGATTTTCATACTACTTTATTTGTTGAATTTTTCTCCATCCAGGCTAACAGAGTAGCTTGAAAAAACGGCTGATTGATTTTCATGGTTTTTAATTTTTTTAGTTTTTCTCCATACCGTATAGCAAAATAAATATTAAAAACATTGGAAAAAACGACCACGGCTCGAAAAATCACGCTCGGAAAACGTTAGTATTGTTGAATGAAGAAGGCCTTTCCAGGACTAATAAACGATTGCTTGATTTTGTATATGGAAAGTGTTACATAAATAAAAAAAAATTCAGTCGGTCAAGATCGACTGCTGCTGATGATCAGATCTTTGGTTATACACTGCCGATCAATGGAATAGACTCAGGAATTTTCTATATGAAATTTTATTTTTTAATTTAAAGTACGAATGCATTTCTCTGACGAGGTCCACCGAGACCAAAAAATGTAATGTCTATAAAAACACATTTCCATATAATTCCGTTGCGATTATAGTCTAAATTAAATAAACGAAAACTAGTTCACCCGATTGACATATAATTTCATTAGCTTTGATGTGAAAACCTATTAAAATAAGCAAAAATTAACTTTTCGGTATTTTTTGGTATACTTTTTGGCTTTACTATTTTAGTAATAGAAATTATAGTAATTATATCTCTAATAAAAAAGTACATTCTTGAGAAAAGTTTTTTCCCCATAACGTATTAGACAATTTTAAAAAAATACGAGACAAATGCTTCAATCCCCGCTAACGGTATATTTTTAACTTTTATTAACCTAGGAATTTTTGTCCCATGCGATATGTCCCGTGCAAATATGGTCTTAAGTAAATTAAAAAATAAAAATAAGAATCGTAATTGCTTATAACTAATGCCATTTTGAAGAGACATCAATGCACAACATGTACAGAAATTTTCATGAACAAAGTGCTCAACTTTCGCTAAAATCTGAGTTTGAATTGATCGCCGCGAGAACCACTTCCAAATATGTCCCGTGCGAATAGGTCGGTTTTTTCCAAAATCTCGAAGAGATAAAGGTAAACAAATTTAAAAATACGTCAAATTTTGTCTTTTTTACCACTTTCAATGCGTACGACTGTCCAGGTCGACTTCAGAAAAATGCCCATATATGTACATAGAAGTAATGTATTTTTTCATTATTTAGGACTTTATTCTTTAGTAAGAAAATACAAAATTAGCGGTCTAGGTCAAATGGTTTTCTTAAAATATATTATTTTGTGTAAGTACCCTATAAAAGTGGTACTTTTTATCGGTCAATGGAATAAACTCAGGGACTTAAAATTAACAGCTTAACAGCAAAGTATTCCCAAACATCATTGCTAACTACAAAAATACCAAATGGTTAAGCGAGCGTCCAATTTTGGCGGCTAAGAATACAGATATGAATGACTTTAACTTTAAAATTTAGAATCAAATCGTTGGTACACTGCAATAACTCAAATCTTTTGCCTGTGCCACTATTTATAATTATGGATAATTACACTAGCCGACTCGATTTTTCCTCAAGGAACGAAACCAACTTTTTCTAAAAGATTTGGTGCTTAGAAATTGTTTGATGAAAATTTTTGTTTTCTATGGCAGAACTTTTTTTAAAGAAAAGCCATAAGAAAAGTCAAATGTCATAATTTTTGCAATTGAAAACTTAATAAAATCACAAAATAATTAGTTTTAATTTCTAGCTGTCTTATTTGTTTTTTCAGAATAGCAAAGTTCTTTACAACCAGACGTAAGGTACTTAAGTATTGTGAAAAAAGAACCAGAAAACTTAGGTTTGGATTCTTGAGGAAAAAAAAGTTCGATTTTGTCGAGTAGTGTTATCCAATTTTTCTCCAGTTTCAAAAGGAATGCAATTTCAAAACATAACATTTTTATTTTATTTAATTTCAAAATTTTCTTTCACCCGCAACAGTTCAACTTTTGCTACAAATCGTTTGTTGCAGTGTAAAAGCAACAAACCGGTTTCTGCCGCAGGCCTCTCGGGTTTTTTTACTCACACAAGCTCACTAAAAAACATGTCAGAGTGTGTGTGCCGAGCCGTGCCTTATATCTTTGTGATTATTTAAAATCGTAGCAATCGGAAGAATGTTACTGGCAGAGTAAAGATAGCCTTGCAGGTTCGACAGTTATATATGAAATCGCACATGGAAAATAATAATATTAAAAACCTCCACCTAGGGAGTTCACCTTCGATAAATATTTTATGCTATAATACAAATAATAATAATAATAATAATACCAATTCTACCAATCTAACTAACCGTTACATTTTTATTTAAAACAATATAAATTACAGGTTTGAGTACAACGCCTGACTCACCGACTTTCTTTCGTATCATGATTGATCCTAGTTCTAGCGAGGAGGAGGGCGAAGAAGATCCCATTGTAAATGTGTCAACTAAAGGCCGACTTGCAGTACCTACCAAGTCTGCGGGCGGCATTCCCCTAACAAGTGGTACTTCAAGTCCTGCAGTAGGATCTAGCATTCCCGTATCTGGATCTAACGGTGATTTTGATGGAAACCATAGGCCATCTAATGCCATTGCTGCTGCCAATCGCACTGATGCTGGAAATGTTGCTGTCGCTGGGGGAATGGTCTTAGGGCCATCAAAAAATGACCAATTACATGGTAGTCGCACTGACGGTGGCAACCTTGAGGTTCCAAACAATGGCATTCCCAGGTTCGTATATATTTTGCTAACCAAATATTTTGTAAGCACATACATTTTTCTATAAATAAATCGGGGGTTCCAAAAAAATATTCATAAATTTTTGAATTTTCTAAGTCCCCCGAAAAGTCCGCATGTGATACATGGGTCGTAGGTTGCTATTTAAGTTTCTGGCCTAACTATGAAAAACAAAACATAGGCGTATGAATTATTTTTTAAAATTTTGATCAACATTCTGTATAAAAATTTAACCCTTTTTTTAAACATTTTAACCTAATTTCACAACACTTTTGGCACTCAAAAAAAGTATCTCTAAAACAGGACTTAATTCGTTTTTTTTTTGCTTTAAAACATCCATACCGTCGATTATTGATTTTTTTTTATTTTGTATTTTTACATTAATGATTCGCCACCTGTATAGATGTCAAACACAGCCCCTGAAGCACCACGATTGTATTTTTGAAAATTTTAGATTTTTAGATTTTGTGGGTTCCTACGCTATCACACCTTTTTTACCATGAGGTGATCATATAAAATCTTAGTAATGGTCGTCATACTAACGCCCAAGGATACCTCAATCTCACAGTATGTGACATGACGATCTTGCTCAATCATTTCGCGCACAGCATCGATGTTTTGTGGCACAAAAATTATTTTTAGACTACCTTCACGAAATTCGTCCTGCAACGAAGTACGTCCACGGTCGAATTAGCGATACCAGTCTTTTACATTGGCAATCCATGGTGCTTCCACAATAAAAGTTGAACTAAGCTGATCTAAGCATTCTTGGCTTAAAAATCCACCTCAAATATGGTAGAAAATCTTGCCAAAGACATTTTCATGTGTAAATTTTAATTTTTGCCCGAGCTGAATTTTTGATTTATCGTTAATCGATATCAAACGTTGTCGTACATGAAAAAGTTGTAGTTATGTTTAATTAATAAAACCCCAAATTTTTTTTGCATATGACCGTTTGTTTCCTATACGACACCCCTATACACCCTCGTATTGGAAAATTTTATTTTTCGGACACGCTTTTTTGGGGCTTACGCGCAAATTTTTAAATTAAATTAAAAGTTTGTAGTCTTTCCAAAACACATTTAAAAAAAAACGAGTAGGAACGTGAAGGAACGTGAGTCGCTTCTAGTCGCGACTCTACTTTTATACCCGTACTCAGTCAGTATATAAATTTTTAAGCTTATGATTGAAATTAAAAAAAAATAATTTAAATTTTTTTATTTTAAATTTTTTTGTTACATTTGTTAACTTCATCTACATCTAAAATGTAGATTATACATGTAGAACATATATTCTACATCTACCATTTAGATTCTGCATCTCCTCCGCTAGGGGTTGCTCGCGCATTGCACAGGGCAGAGTGTGTGCGAGCGAGAAAGAGAATGAGTAGCGTCAGCAGCGCCAGAGGAGGTGGGGGCAGCAAGTGAAAATTTCTTTATTCTGGCCATAACAATGATCCGATCTGATTCAGATTCGGCAATCTGATAGATATGGTCATTCTCTACGATACTGCGTAGTTTTTTTTAGTTTTATCGTATCTTTAAAATTGTGGATGCCACAGATTTTCGTCCTTTGCGAAGGCGAAGGGGGCGTGGCACAATTTGGAAAGAAACTTGATTCAGTGTGATATCACATGAGTCTGGAAACAAAATTTGGTTGCTCTAGCTTTTATAGTCTCTGAGAACGAGGCGTCAAACAAGACGGACAGACGGACGGACATACATGGCTCTATCGACTCGGCTATTGATACTGATCAAGAATATATATACTTTATGGGGTCGGAAAATTTTCCTTCTCTGCGTTACACACATCACTTTTACCACAAATACAGTATACCCCTTAACTCTTTTTGAGTACGGGTATAAAAAAATAGATACAAAATAAATAAATTATTTGAGAAACAGAAATAATTAGAAATTAGAACAAAATAGAGTAAAAAGTCTTTTTGGTGTTGGCTCTGTTACGTGCTTTCGCCTATTATACAATTATATGCATTCAACAACCCTCAAAAAACCTATCATTTTACATTTCGACTCTGCCCTGTGCAATGCGCGAGCAACCGCTAGCGGAGGAGATAAAGAATCTAAATGGTAGATGTAGAATATCTGTTCTACATGTATAATCTACATTTTAGATGTAGATGTAGTTAACAAATGTAGCAAAAAAATTATCTTTTTTTAATTTCACAAATTTATATACTGTCTGAGTACGGGTATAAAAGTAGAGTCGCGCCCAGAAGCGACTCACACGTTCCTTCTCGTTTCACTTACCTTCGAGGAATATTAAGCTGTCAAATGCTAAATTTGTCACTTTTTTGGTGTATCGTTTCCTAGAGGATACGGTTTTCACATTCACTTTGGGTTTTTTACTTTTCAGCAAAAAGTCATAATTCCAACTTTAAGACGCTCTGAAATCCCAAAGTCGACTTGTTTACTCCCTGTACCTTTAACGCAAAAATGTACTGCTGTTATACACACGCGTCAGTGTCAGCTCATACAAAAAGGCCTCTATTTCATTTAACAGAGATTTATCGATAACCAAATCGGATTGCCACAGTCACTATTTGTTGTCCAGACCAACTTTTAAAAATACAATTTTGAGGTTGGTTAAAAAAAATTATTTATAAAAAGGGCGCAAGCTCAATTGCACTGGTAATGGTGTCAATTTTATTCCAATGCATGAAAAGGCCATATATTTTTTCTTTTGCTCTTAAGATTCGTTTTGTTGTATGAAAAACCGTTTATTTTTCATTTCGGCGAGAAATATGTTGCCGTTTTGAAAACGGAAAAGTAATGCGTTTTACAAATGTGGGAGCACCTTACTTTTTGTTTTGAAAAGTAAATCACACATTTTTTGTGAAAGTGAAAACCGGAACCTACCTGCTTGATAGTAAAAATGTATTATTTTCTGCATTTCCGTTTTGGTGTTTATTTACGTTCGTGCGACAAAATGTAAAATAATAATGGAAAAAAAGTACTCGTAAACAAAATCTGGGTTAATATTCGTATGAAACTGATAAGAATTTTTGTTCGACCAGAAACAGTTTGACCGCCTTAAAATTGTCTGTTATAGCCTTTTCACACTGGCGACCATCCACCATCCCCCATCCATTTCTGGGATCGTCCGTAAGGTTTTGTCGTTCCGTCAAATGCACCCATAAATAATAGACATTCACAACGAAAAATCGGAATTCACTACGAAAATGTAAACAATGACAGACAGAAAAATGGAAAAAAAAAACAACAAAACATCTGATGTCAAAATATTCTCAGCACTAAAACTCAGAAGTGAGATAGTTTGTGGACATCCTCTGCAAAACTCATGCAGAGAAACTCATGCACTGTTGGCTAACAGCCCTCCGACTATTCTTTACTCAGAAAAACAGCCCAAAAGTATACTATGCTAGGGCAATATATAATTTTCATTAAAAAGCGCATCGTTGTTTTCGGCTACATCTTTCTCCCAAAATGTCCTGAACCACTTCTAAAAAGGCCTATCATATATATTTGTATTTAAAACATTGATTGGATTTTATCGAAGCAGTCACAAATGACCACGCTTCAGTTTTTTCAAAACAAATATCCATTCTGATATCTCCTCCTCGTCAAAGTTGTCCTCATCATTATCATCCATTTCCAGCAACATGATTAGTTTGGTCAAGAATATGTTTTGCTGTTGAACCACATTTACAACCATTGCAATATTATAAATATTAATTTTAATTAAAGAAGTAGACAAATTTCCGCACGCAATTATGAGCATCAGCTGTTTCTCATGGATAGGGGATGGTGGATCGCAGTGTGAATCGGAGTTTCACATATTTCAAAAATTCCCACCGTTCTTCCGGGGTGGGCTCAGTGTGCAGAGAGTATTAAGCACCACGATTGTACTTTTGTAAAAATTTGCGATTTTTAGATTTTGTGGGCTCCCACGCTATGACACATTTTTTACCATGAGGTGATCATGGAAAATCTTATTAATGGTCGTCATACTAATGCCCAAGGATACCTCAATCTCACAGTATGTGACATGACGATCTTGCTCAATCATTTCGCGCACATCATCGATGTTTTGTGGCACAAAAATTAATTTTAGACTACCTTCACAAAATTCGTCCTGTACCGAAGGACGTCCACGGTCGAATTCGAGATACCAGTCTTTTACCTTGGCAATCCATGGTGCTTCCTCAATAAAAGTTTAACTAAGCTGATCTAAGCATTCTTGGCTTAAAAATCCACCTCAAATATGGTAGAAAATCTTTCCAAAGACATTTTCATGTGTAAATTTTAATTTTTGCCCGAGCTGAATTTTTGATTTATCGTTAATCGATATTAAACGTGGTCGTACATGAAAAAGTTGTAGTTATGTTTAATTAATAAAACTCCAAATTTTTTTTTGCATATGACTGTTTGTTTCCTATACGACTAGAAGTGACCTAGGCCAGAAACATAAATAGCACCCCTCGTTTTGGAAAATTTTATTTTTCGGACACGCTTTTTCGGGGCTTACGCGCAAAATTTTAAATTAAAGTAAAAGTTTGTAGTCTTTCCAAAACACATTTAAAAAAAAACGAGAAGAAACGTGAAGGAACGTGAGTCGCGACTCTACTTTTATACCCGTACTCAGTCAGTATATAAATTTTTAAGCTTATGATTGAAATTAAAAAAAAATAATTTAAATTTTTGTATTTTACATTTTTTTGTTACATTTGTTAACTTCATCTACATCTAAAATGTAGATTATACATGTAGAACAGATATTCCACATCTACCATTTAGATTCTGCATCTCCTCCGCTAGGGGTTGCTCGCGCATTGTACAGGGCAGAGTGTGTGCGAGCGAGAAAGAGAATGAGTAGCGTCAGCAGCGCCAGAGGAGGTGGGGGAAGCAAGTGAAAATTTGTTTATTCTGGCTATAATAATTCGGCAATCTGATAGATATGGTCATTCTCTACGATACTGCGTTTTTAGTTTTATCGTATCTTCAAAATTGTGGCTGCCACAGATTTTCGTCCTTTGCGAAGGCGGAGGGGGGCGTGGCACAATTTAGAAAGAAACTTGATTCAGTGTGATATTACATGAGTCTGGAAACAAAATTTGGTTTTTTTGTA
>JAWNNB010002288.1:5000-15084 GCA_035043285.1 Drosophila subsilvestris
AGGTTTTATTTTCCGTTCTATGTATGTTTACATGCCCGTTCTTTTTGTCAAGCTATTGTTTCGTAAACTTTCGCTTAGATCATTTTGCGCAACAGTCGGTTAATCTGGTTTTCACGGTTGCCAAAATCACCTCCATTAACGTAGTGATTGGCCTTCTTGCGCCAGCCACCGGTGGGGGTGTTTAACTTGAACGGCCACAGAAAGTTTGAAGCGTACTTGAAATTGGGTCCAACGGTAAAGATCTCATGAGCCAAATCCTCAACGCACTGAATATTGTGAGCCTTGCGCAGTTTGCGCTCAATCACAAAGTTGTCAGTGATGGGAACACGCTGACGGCTGTGCTTGACATAGCCGCGCTTGTAAATAAGCTCACGCACCGACTTCAGATTGGGGTAGCCCCAGGTGATGTAGGGCTCGGCAATACGCATCATGTTGATGGTTGCCTTGTTCAACTTGATGAAGACACCGTTGTTGATTTGGCGCAGTCGGAAAAGCTGCAAAACTTTGCGAACCTTGGGGGCAACCTTGTTGATACCACGGATACGCACGACAAAAGCCAGTTTGGCCTCGGCAAGCACGTAAAACTGGTCACGCTTCTTTGCCAGAGGACGCAGCTTAATCTCACGCTGGTCCGATTTTATGTACTCATTCTGGTAATTTTTGGCACGGACCAGATTTTCATTCTTTCGCAGCGCTATAACAGCGGCGCGCTTAAGACGACGCTTTGACTCAGCGGCTCGCTTGCTGATTTGTTTTTTGCTGAATTTCAGCTTTGATTCCGGCACAGCGGGCAGCTTCTTGGCTGCAGGTTTCTTGACGACCGTAGCAGGCATTTCAGAAAAAAAATTCAACTATCCACTGCACACGCTGGTAAAACATTCATCTCAATATCGTGATTTCTGGAACTGACACGAACTTGATGTAAAATATCTTCTGACATATTATCCTTGTATTTGTGCCACAGGTTACATGGGTTTGATGGAAAGCATGTCGAAATTATGATAGCGAATAATGTGCGTATCTGACTTGGAGATGCAGAGATAATGGCTTCAGCGATTGTCGTATCCCAATGGGTATCGTTTTCTAATAAGTTCAGTTCTTCACATGCAGCACGATATTTTGGGAATATTACACCATTAACAGTCAGTATTGTCTCAAATGACGTTGGCCCGCGCACATTTACCAGCAACAACCGCAAATAGAAACATTCATCATTCTTTGGATGAACTGTATACATACGACCAAGAGCATCAGTAGAACGCACTTTCGGATAACCCAGGCAGCGCATCGCCTTGCTTCCGTCTTTGAAAATTCTTCGAAGAAGCATTCCAAGTATAATAACGTGTCATCTCCTAGTAAAGAAAAGTTCGTGCAAATGGATCGCTTTGGCAGATCGCAAAAAAACTGGTCAATGTAGTTGCTGGAGGTGTTTCAGCACGTTGCATAAAATTCGAAGCCGTGAAATAAACTCTTTGACCATTCTCCAGATGCACCGCCAAATGCACAACAGTAGGATGACATTCGTGAATAGGGAATGCGAATATACGCGAAATCGCTTCATTACAGTTCACATAACGACCAACTTGATATCGTGAAATTTCGTCTTGGTCGCGGCATTGTTAAATAAACTTCACTTCAATTCACCTAAAAAGTCCAAAACTTATGCGTTTTTGTTATACCGCGTTTAATAATTCACTTCACTTTTTTAATATTGATTTCTAACAAAAATTAAATTTGTTATCTATACGTCCATTACATAGTTGTCATTTTCGTTTTGTTATTCCAAGTCTGATTCTTTTTTGGTATACCAAGTTTTATAGTGACTGACGTTTATAGTATCCTATGTTAGTCTCCTGGCTCTAAGCTACCTACCCACCAATTTTCAGCCATATCGGTACAGACGTTCCTGAGTTATAAATAGTGTAACTAACACGACTTTCTTTTATATATGCTCGTATAGATTTATTTCAAGAGTTGGCGGCAATATATCTATATTGCCAACTATATATGTACCTACATATACAAATAATGCACATACAAAAAAATACCACACTCCGTATCTAAATACCACGCACCAATCGTACATACACAGGCAGGCTCCAGTTTTCACATTAAATTTGCCTTTTACTTTTCAGCATTTCGACGCTCTCTGGAATCCACTTTTGTGAATTCCTTTACTCTTTGTACTGTTAAGCGCAAAATTTACTGCTGCTATACCCACGCGTTAGTGCCAGCTCATACAAAAAGGCCTTTGTTAGGTTTAACAGAGACTTATCGATAGCCAAATCGGGCTGCCACAGCTGTTCGGAGCAATTTATTTTTTATACCCGTACTCAAAAAGAGTTAAGGGGTATACTGTATTTGTGGTAAAAGTGGATGTGTGTAACGCAGAGAAGTTAAATTTTCCGACCCCATAAAGTATATATATTCTTGATCAGTATCAATAGCCGAGTCGATAGAGCCATGTCTGTCTGTCCGTCCGTCTGTCCGTCTTGTTTGACGCCTCGTTCTCAGAGACTATAAGGATAGAGCAACCAAATTTTGTTTCCAAGCTCATGTGATATCACACTGAATAAAGTTTCTTTCTAACTTGTGCCACGCCCCCCTCCGCCATCACAAAAGACGAAAATCTGTGGCATCCACAATTTTAAAGATACGATAAAACTAAAAATCAGTATCGTAGAGTATGACCATATCTACCAGATTGCAAAATCTGGTACATATCAGATTATTATTATAGCCAGAATGAAGAAATGAATTTTCAGTTGCTTCCTCCAACACCTCTGGCGTTGCTGACGATATTCATTCTCTTTCTCGCTCGCACACACTCTGCCCTGTGCAATGCGCGAGCAACTCCTAGCGGAGGAGATGTAGAATCTAAATGGTAGATGTAGAATATCTGTTCTACATGTATAATCTACATTTTAGATGTAGATGTAGTTAACAAATGTATCAAAAAAATGTAAAATGTAAAATTTTAAAATTTCTATTTAAATTCCAATCATAAGCTCACAAATTTATATACTGACTGACTATAAAAGTAGAGTCGCGACTAGAAGCGACTCACGTTCCTTCTCGTTTGTTTTTGCCCTGACCAATTTTGCAGATCCAATTTTGAGGTTGGTTTAAACAAAAACTATTTTTAAAAAAGGGCACAAGCTCAATTCTCCAGTTAATAGTGTCGAATTCATGTCAATGCATCAATAAGTCATCTATTTTTTTCCTTTTGAAATTAAAATTTGTTAAGTTATATAAAAAGACGTTTACTTTTCATTTCGGCGAGGAATTTGTTGCCGTTTTCAAAACGCCTAACTTTTCGTTTTGAAAAGTAAATCACATTTTTTTGGTGAAAGTGAAAACCGGAGCCTGCCTGTATATCTCGCTTGTTCGTCCGATTTTAGAGTACGGCTCTTGTGTATGGTGCCCCCAGTACAAAGTACACCAGGACCGTATATAATCAGTCCAGAAAAACTTTTTACTTTTGCTCTGCAGTGGCCTCAACTGGGATGCAGGTGTGAGACTGCCATCTTACCCTTGTAGATTGCTTTTAATAAACCTTCCAACCTTAGTTAGTCGTAGAAAAATGCTTGGTGTGATTTTTATGCACAACTTGATCAAGGGTGACGTAGATAGCCCTGACTTGTTGAGCCGCATAAACTTTTCGATTCCAGTTAGATCTACTAGAAACTTTATTCCTTTTTTCCTTCCACTTTGTAGATCAAATTATTCTTTGCATGAACCGTTTAGGGTCTTATGCTCGGACTATAATGCTATCTCTACCTTATAATATGCACCACTAATTCCCTTCCTCTTCTTAAATCACTAATATTAACATACCTTTCCCATAATTAGTACTATTTTTTAGCTATCTTTGCATGTTTAGCTCTTTTGTTGTTTTTAGCTCTTATTTTCCTCGAATATTAGTCTAGCCCCTATCTTTCCTGCATGTTCGCGATCGGTTCTGTAACACGCGTCGCGCGTCATGCGGAAGCGCCCCCCGGTCGGTTGGGTGGGAAGAGGGGCTGCGTTTCTAGCCTGGGTTCCGCGCGTAACAGGCTTCGGCTTGGTGTCGCATGAGCCACTTGATGGTGCAGTCATTGCATGTCAACGTCCAGACATTTAAAAAAAAAAATTTTAATTTAATGGGCCATTAGGTTTAACAGTTAGAAAACACCCGTAGATGATATCTTCAAAGCATATGAAATAGCTTGCAAGGAAAAGAATGTGTATATTCCGGTGGAGCCGGAACATGAGGTAAAAAAACAACCAACAGCAGAGATTCAAGTTAAAGAAGTAAAAGAACCTACTGCACAAGAGCAGGAGATAAAGGAAACCCAAGAGCCGGCAGTGTACCGAGAGATGCCAAGTTGGCCCTAATACCAGTGGGGAGGGCAGTCACCGTTCGGTATGCCATTCCCAATCGCCGATGGGAGTGGATGGCCAGGTTTCGGGTTCGCTTACCCAACAGAAGGAACCCCTTCAGGGGATCTTCTTTTATGCAGAACGACCCGACAGGGTATGCAAGGGTCCCGTATAGAAATCAGCAGAATAGATTTTTTTATGTAACGATCCAATTTAGCAGTTCCCAAATTTCTCAAAACCATTTATTCTTCTATCCCAAGGACACTTGGGATCGGACAGATCGTTACCATATGCAAGTAGAACGTTGTCTGGCGCAGAAGTAAATTATGCGACGATAGAAAAAGAAATGCTTGCCATTTTATGGGCGATTAAGCACTTCCGACACTATCTATTTGGACAGAGATTTGAAATAGTCAGGGACCACAGACCGCTGACTTGGTTAATGAGTATTAAGGAACCAGATTCAAGATGGTTAGGAGTTGTTGGAGTACGACTATAAAATATTGTACAAAAAAGTTTCCTTTAATGTACTGGCCGACGCTTTAAGTAAGATACAGCCAGAAATTAACATGTTGGAAAACATGTCTGAGGTAGCAACTAACGGGGAAACCATGCCTTCTGCCGAGGAAGACTTACACCTCGGGTTTCATATATCGAGAACACCGTTAAACGATTATAATATTCAAATAATCGAAGAAAAATGGAATGCAGCGGGAATAGCGAAGATAGTCCCCCTTAGGAACAAGATTAGGATAACATGGACTGAGGATAACTTTGAAAAAGAGACAATCGGCCGTAGGCTTAAAGAGATTCTGAAGCCCAACAGGACGGTAGCAATTTTTATACCAGATGAGCTGGCTATAGTTTTACAGAATGCTGGCGTTGCTGACGATATTCATTCTCTTTCTCGCTCGCACACACTCTGCCCTGTGCAATGCGCGAGCAACCCCTAGCGGAGGAGATGTAGAATCTAAATGGTAGATGTAGAATATCTGTTCTACATGTATAATCTACATTTTAGATGTAGATGTAGTTAACAAATGTATCAAAAAATGTAAAATTTTATAAATTTCTATTTAAATTTCAATCATAAGCTCACAAATTTATATACTGACTGACTATAAAAGTAGAGTCGCGACTAGAAGCGACTCACGTTCCTTCTCGTTTGTTTTTGCCCTGACCAATTTTGCAGATCCAATTTTGAGGTTGGTTTAAACAAAAACTATTTTTAAAAAAGGGCACAAGCTCAATTCTCCAGTTAATAGTGTCGAATTCATGTCAATGCATCAATAAGTCATCTATTTTTTTCCTTTTGAAATTAAAATTTGTTAAGTTATATAAAAAGACGTTTACTTTTCATTTCGGCGAGGAATTTGTTGCCGTTTTCAAAACGTAAAGTCACTAAACTTTTCGTTTTGAAAAGTAAATCACATTTTTTTGGTGAAAGTGAAAACCGGAGCCTGCCTGTATATCTCGCTTGTTCGTCCGATTTTAGAGTACGGCTCTTGTGTATGGTGCCCCAGTACAAAGTACACCAGGACCGTATATAATCAGTCCAGAAAAACTTTTTACTTTTTGCTCTGCGTGGCCTCAACTGGGATGCAGGTGTGAGACTGCCATCTTACCCTTGTAGATTGCTTTTAATAAACCTTCCAACCTTAGTTAGTCGTAGAAAAATGCTTGGTGTGATTTTTATGCACAACTTGATCAAGGGTGACGTAGATAGCCCTGACTTGTTGAGCCGCATAAACTTTACGATTCCTGTTAGATCTACTAGAAACTTTATTCCTTTTTTCCTTCCACTTTGTAGATCAAATTATTCTTTGCATGAACCGTTTAGGGTCTTATGCTCGGACTATAATGCTATCTCTACCTTATAATATGCACCACTAATTCCCTTCCTCTTCTTAAATCACTAATATTAACATACCTTTCCCATAATTAGTACTATTTTTTAGCTATCTTTGCATGTTTAGCTCTTTTGTTGTTTTTAGCTCTTATTTTCCTCGAATATTAGTCTAGCCCCTATCTTTCCTGCATGTTCGCGATCGGTTCTGTAACACGCGTCGCGCGTCATGCGGAAGCGCCCCCCGGTCGGTTGGGTGGGAAGAGGGGCTGCGTTTCTAGCCTGGGTTCCGCGCGTAACAGGCTTCGGCTTGGTGTCGCATGAGCCACTTGATGGTGCAGTCATTGCATGTCAACGTCCAGACATTTAAAAAAAAAAATTTTAATTTAATGGGCCATTAGGTTTAACAGTTAGAAAAACACCCGTAGATGATATCTTCAAAGCATATGAAATAGCTTGCAAGGAAAAGAATGTGTATATTCCGGTGGAGCCGGAACATGAGGTAAAAAAACAACCAACAGCAGAGATTCAAGTTAAAGAAGTAAAAGAACCTACTGCACAAGAGCAGGAGATAAAGGAAACCCAAGAGCCGGCAGTGTACCGAGAAATGCCAAGTTGGCCCTAATACCAGTGGGGAGGGCAGTCACCGTTCGGTATGCCATTCCCAATCGCCGATGGGAGTGGATGGCCAGGTTTCGGGTTCGCTTACCCAACAGAAGGAACCCCTTCAGGGGATCTTCTTTTATGCAGAACGACCCGACAGGGTATGCAAGGGTCCCGTATAGAAATCAGCAGAATAGATTTTTTTATGTAACGATCCAATTTAGCAGTTCCCAAATTTCTCAAAACCATTTATTCTTCTATCCCAAGGACACTTGGGATCGGACAGATCGTTACCATATGCAAGTAGAACGTTGTCTGGCGCAGAAGTAAATTATGCGACGATAGAAAAAGAAATGCTTGCCATTTTATGGGCGATTAAGCACTTCCGACACTATCTATTTGGACAGAGATTTGAAATAGTCAGGGACCACAGACCGCTGACTTGGTTAATGAGTATTAAGGAACCAGATTCAAGATGGTTAGGAGTTGTTGGAGTACGACTATAAAATATTGTACAAAAAAGTTTCCTTTAATGTACTGGCCGACGCTTTAAGTAAGATACAGCCAGAAATTAACATGTTGGAAAACATGTCTTAGGTAGCAACTAACGGGGAAACCATGCCTTCTGCCGAGGAAGACTTACACCTCGGGTTTCATATATCGAGAACACCGTTAAACGATTATAATATTCAAATAATCGAAGAAAAATGGAATGCAGCGGGAATAGCGAAGATAGTCCCCCTTAGGAACAAGATTAGGATAACATGGACTGAGGATAACTTTGAAAAAGAGACAATCGGCCGTAGGCTTAAAGAGATTCAGAAGCCCAACAGGACGGTAGCAATTTTTATACCAGATGAGCTGGCTATAGTTTTACAGAATGCTGGCGTTGCTGACGATATTCATTCTCTTTCTCGCTCGCACACACTCTGCCCTGTGCAATGCGCGAGCAACCCCTAGCGGAGGAGATGTAGAATCTAAATGGTAGATGTAGAATATCTGTTCTACATGTATAATCTACATTTTAGATGTAGATGTAGTTAACAAATGTATCAAAAAATGTAAAATTTTATAAATTTCTATTTAAATTTCAATCATAAGCTCACAAATTTATATACTGACTGACTATAAAAGTAGAGTCGCGACTAGAAGCGACTCACGTTCCTTCTCGTTTGTTTTTGCCCTGACCAATTTTGCAGATCCAATTTTGAGGTTGGTTTAAACAAAAACTATTTTTAAAAAAGGGCACAAGCTCAATTCTCCAGTTAATAGTGTCGAATTCATGTCAATGCATCAATAAGTCATCTATTTTTTTCCTTTTGAAATTAAAATTTGTTAAGTTATATAAAAAGACGTTTACTTTTCATTTCGGCGAGGAATTTGTTCCCGTTTTCAAAACGCCTAACTTTTCGTTTTGAAAAGTAAATCACATTTTTTTGGTGAAAGTGAAAACCGGAGCCTGCCTGTATATCTCGCTTGTTCGTCCGATTTTAGAGTACGGCTCTTGTGTATGGTGCCCCCAGTACAAAGTACACCAGGACCGTATAGAATCAGTCCAGAAAAACTTTTTACTTTTTGCTCTGCGTGGCCTCAACTGGGATGCAGGTGTGAGACTGCACTCCTGGATTCTTTTAATAAACCTTCCAACCTTAGTTAGTCGTAGAAAAATGCTTGGTGTGATTTTTATGCACAACTTGATCAAGGGTGACGTAGATAGCCCTGACTTGTTGAGCCGCATAAACTTTACGATTCCTGTTAGA
Organism: Drosophila subsilvestris; assembly: GCA_035043285.1. Taxonomy (NCBI): domain Eukaryota; kingdom Metazoa; phylum Arthropoda; class Insecta; order Diptera; family Drosophilidae; genus Drosophila; species Drosophila subsilvestris. The sequence goes on from JAWNNB010002288.1 coordinate 13,572, forward strand.
TCTACTAGAAACTTTATTCCTTTTTTCCTTCCACTTTGTAGATCAAATTATTCTTTGCATGAACCGTTTAGGGTCTTATGCTCGGACTATAATGCTATCTCTACCTTATAATATGCACCACTAATTCCCTTCCTCTTCTTAAATCACTAATATTAACATACCTTTCCCATAATTAGTACTATTTTTTAGCTATCTTTGCATGTTTAGCTCTTTTGTTGTTTTTAGCTCTTATTTTCCTCGAATATTAGTCTAGCCCCTATCTTTCCTGCATGTTCGCGATCGGTTCTGTAACACGCGTCGCGCGTCATGCGGCAGCGCCCCCGGTCGGTTGGGTGGGAAGAGGGGCTGCGTTTCTAGCCTGGGTTCCACGCGTTACAGGCTTCGGCTTGGTGTCGCATGGGCCACTTGATGGTGCAGTCATTGCATGTCAACGTCCAGACATTTAAAAAAAAAATTTTAATTTAAGGGGCCATTAGGTTTAACAGTTAGAAATACACCCGTAGATGATATCTTCAAAGCATATGAAATAGCTTGCAAGGAAAAGAATGTGTATATTCCGGTGGAGCCGGAACATGAGGTAAAAAAACAACCAACAGCAGAGATTCAAGTTAAAGAAGTAAAAGAACCTACTGCACAAGAGCAGGAGATAAAGGAAACCCAAGAGCCGGCAGTGTACCGAGAGATGCCAAGTTGGCCCTAATACCAGTGGGGAGGGCAGTCACCGTTCGGTATGCCATTCCCAATCGCCGATGGGAGTGGATGGCCAGGTTTCGGGTTCGCTTACCCAACAGAAGGAACCCCTTCAGGGGATCTTCTTTTATGCAGAACGACATGACAGGGTATGCAAGGGTCCCGTATAGAAATCAGCAGAATAGATTTTTTTATGTAACGATCCAATTTAGCAGTTCCCAAATTTCTCAAAACCATTTATTCTTCTATCCCAAGGACACTTGGGATCGGACAGATCGTTACCACATGCAAGTAGAACGTTGTCTGACGCAGAAGTAAATTATGCGACGATAGAAAAAGAAATGCTTGCCATTTTATGGGCGATTAAGCACTTCCGACACTATCTATTTGGACAGAAATTTGAAATAGTCACGGACCACAGACCGCTGACTTGGTTAATGAGTATTAAGGAACCAGATTCAAGATGGTTAGGAGTTGTTGGAGTACGACTATAAAATATTGTACAAAAAAGTGTCCTTTAATGTACTGGCCGACGCTTTAAGCAAGATACAGCCAGAAATTAACATGTTGGAAAACATGTCTGAGGTAGCAACTAACGGGGAAACCATGCCTACTGCCGAGGAAGACTTACACCTCGGGTTTCATATATCGAGAACACCGCTAAACGATTATAATATTCAAATAATCGAAGAAAAATGGAATGCAGCGGGAATAGCGAAGATAGTCCCCCTTAGGAACAAGATTAGGATAACATGGACTGAGGATAACTTTGAAAAAGAGACAATCGGCCGTAGGCTTAAAGAGATTCAGAAGCCCAACAGGA
>JAWNNB010002300.1:0-74911 GCA_035043285.1 Drosophila subsilvestris
CTCGTAACGGGAAAGAGTACTTAGGTATCTGACTGGAGAAGTCCATCTGCGTTGTTTGTTTTTGCGCCTGATGATAAAACAAACGAGAAGGAACGTGAGTCGCTTCTAGTCGCGACTCTACTTTTATACCCGTACTCAGTCAGTATATAAACTTATGAGCTTATAATTGAAATTTTAAAAAAATTTAAAAATTTTTTATATTACCTTTTTTTGCTACATTTGTTAATTACATCTACATGTAAAATGTAGATGGTACATCTAGATAAAATATTCTACATTCTACCATTTATATTCTACATCTCCTCCGCTAGGGGTTGCTCGCGCATTGCACAGGGCAGAGTGTGTGCGAGCGAGAAAGAGAATGAGTAGCGTCAGCAGCGCCAGAGGAGGTGGGGGAAGCAACTGAAAATTAATTTCTTCATTCTGGCTATAATAATGATCCGATCTGTACTAGATATGGTATATATGGTCATTCTCTACGATACTGCATTTTTAGTTTTATCGTATCTTTAAAATTGTGGATGCCACAGATTTTCGTTCTTTCTGTGGGCGGAAGGGGGCAGGGCGAAATTTTGAAATACACTTGTAACAGTGTGATATCACATGAGTCTGGAAACAAAATTTCGTTGCTCTAGCTTTTATAGTCTCTGAGATCTAGGCGCTCATCAAGACGGACAGACAGACAGACAGACGGACGGACAGACAGACATGGCTCTATCAACTCGGCTATTGATACTGATCTAGAATATATATACTTTATGGGGTCGGAAAATTTTCCTTATCTGCGTTACACACATCCACTTTTACCACAAATACAGTATACCCCTTAACTCTTTTTGAGTACGGGTATAAAAAATTAATAAATTCCAAAATATGCCTTTAAGGCGGAACAGAGTTCGCCGGGTCAGCTAGTATTTAAATAAAAAAATTGTTGTATTCGAATGTAACCTTTAGTTTATAAAATTGAAATTGGTCACTTTAAAATTAAATTTAATTGAATAGATTTTTTCCACATAGAGTTCTAGTGGATTTATCGATCTAAAAAGTAATTAATTTTTAAAAACGAAAGGCTTTGTTTAAAACTGCCTTGCGGGTAAATAATTTTTACTCCCAAAAAATCTCTATCACAAAGTTTACATTTCAATTATCTTTAAGAAAATACAATTCTCTTTATTTTCGGATAAAAAATACAGTCTCCAGGCTGCCGAATATATTGCAAGGTCGTGAGAACTATACGGTGCCAACTGGGTCGAACATGGCCGGAGGGAGTAGGCGCTGTTCGATTCGTCCAAAATTTTTTGTATATAATATTTATCCTAATACTACCAAATGTGCAAAGTTTCAAGTCTGTTTCTACATGATTAGACTTTAGTTAGTTTAGGTTATGTTAACCTGGATGCCCTTCCCGGGGTCACGCATACGCCAATATAGCCCATTGTTGTCCCTCTTCGAGCTTAGTTGGGAGGATTTAAAGTTCTTGAGGATCAAGGTGCTCTTTTGGGTGCGTATAGCGCAAGGGTGGGGTTCGATGGACCTACTTCCGTAATAATTATGCCTATGTCGTCCTGTCGAATCTCTTAATTAAGTCATTGACCTCCAAATTCCACAGGAGGGGCGACAGGACACCACCTTGAGATGTGCCTCTGTGTGAAAACGTTGCAAAAATAAAAAAAAATTAAGAAATTTACTCTAGTTTCAGCAAATAAACGGTAATAAAAAGGTACGTGAAAAATCAGAAGAGTTTTTCTAAAGAACAAACCCGAAACTTTTGCGGTGGCGTAGAGTTTTTTTAAGGCGGGGCGAAGAGAAGGTGCGTACTCGATCGAATTCAATTTAACAATATATTCTAAAATTCCATACATTTCATTCTAAGCCTAGATAACCTACTGTGGCAAAGCGGGGTGAATTCACCTTGAGCGAAAGAGAGAGCTTTCATTTCGCTCCCGTCTTGCCCTAACCTACTGCCACTAGACTTCAAACTTCGCAACCAATTCAAAGATAATCTTAACAAAAAACATTTAATTTTACGACGGTATGACGAAACACCGGCCCCGTTGAAGACCTGCGCGGCTTCAACATATTAGTAGCGGAGCCAACTTGTGGATGGCCCGCCGAAAAACACTTCCGTCGCTCCTCCTAAGGTCGACGACCTTGACCATGTCGTCTCCCCGGCGTGCGTGGCGATTATCCTCCCGAGAAGCCACTCCTGTGGAGCCATGTTGTCCTCGGCCACGAGGACGAGGTCTCCCTCCTTTATGTCGGGCTTCCTCTGGTGCCACTTGCCACGAATTTGCAGCCCCAGGACATATTCGCGAGACCATCGCTGCCAGAAAGCTTGCCTGACTGACGAGGCAAGTCGCCATCGCCGCAAGCAGCTGAGGCTCTCCTGGTCCGGAGTCCGCAGTGCTGCGGGCGATGAGCAACCCGCCTGTCAGCAGGTGCCCGGGCGTGAGTGCCTCGCCGTCGAATCCGCGAACTGCGTCCGCCCCGTCCTCGAGCGCCTTCTGCAGAGCGCTGAGGTGACGGCTCGCTCAGACGAAATTCGTCCCGTTTTCGCAATGGACGATCTGGGGATATCCTCGGCGCCCAACGAACCTTTGGAAAGCCAATGAAAAAGAGTCAGTGGTCAAATCAGATACAAGTTCTAGGTGAACCGCTTTGGACGCAAAACAAACAAAAAGCGCGATATAAGACTTGTATGGGGGCCTTCCTCGAATTTTCAATGTCGTCGAGACGGGGCCACAAAAATCAACGCCGCAAATTGAAAATGGGCGGAGAGCACGGAGCCGGTCTGCAGGTAAATTTCCCATGAGTTGCGTCAGCAGCCGAGGCTTGCACTTAAAGCAGCGGATACATGATCCAACTGTCTGACTGCAGACCTCCTGAGCGTTTACGATCCAAACACTCTGTCGAAGGAAGCTCACAAGGTCCAGGCTGACCCCAAAAACACAAGTCAAATACCTCGGCATAGTACTGGACAGCAAGCTGGCATGGAGACCCAATTTTTTGGAAAGGGTGAAGAAGGATGCTAAGCAGCACATGGGGCCTGTCAACTCTAACTCACTGGATCTACATCTCGGTGGTGCGACCGAATCTGCTGTATGGAGTTCTTAGTGTGGTGGCAGGCTACAGAAAGAAGACATACAATAAGCTTATGGAAAGAACTCAGCGGCAGGCAATGCTCTGCATTACAGGGGCGCTGAGATCAACCAACAAAAGCTCTCGAAACATTGCTCGGAATTGACCCCCTAGACATCCACGCGCAACTGATTGCAGGAAAGGCAGCACAACGCCTGGTCACATCAGGAAACATGTCGCTGCACGGATTCGGGCACAGTTCAATCGGTCGAGACATGATCCGTACAACTGACTACATGATCCCCAGAACATGCCTGGATGTCGAAACAACATCATTTATGGGACCCGACGACTGGAAAAAGGGTCGGGACCAGACTCAGCACCTCAACATTTACACAGACGGCTCCTTTGATGGAAGAAAGAGTAGGAGCGGGCTTATACTTATACATGCAGTCGTCAGCGGTCAGTTCCAAAAATGTCTTGGCAAGCAGGGAGGCACTAGAAATCCTAAGCACGACTAAGTCAGTGCGGATCTACTGGGTTCCCAGCCACCAAGGCATCGATGGTAACGAGATGGCTGACGTTCTGGCCAAGGACGGCGTCGGGCTGGAAAACGACAAAACTGAGAACATAACGGTCTCCCTTAGAACGCTCCAAAGCGATCTACAGAAAAAGGCCAACACTAAAGCAAGGAACAGGTGGAGCAACACCACCACCTGCAGAACCTGAAAGACCATGTGCAGGAAACGCAATGGGAAACTCAGCCACTACCTACTGCACCTACCACGGAAGGACTGCAGAATGCTAGTGGGAATACTCACAGGTCACTGTCTGGCTGCGGCACATGCTATCAAGCTGGGCATCACCAACAGTGGAAGCTGCAGGAAATGCGATGAACCCGGGACTGTCGAAACCCTGGAACATCTCATCTGCCCGGCTCTTTCACGGGCTAGGAGAAGATATCTAGGCACCCCGGTACGGCATCACTGGAGGATGCCTCCAAGAGGACGCCAGGGGAACTTCTTTCCTTCGCGAAAATCTTCTCGATCCTCACGGAATTCGAAACCGCGTAAATAACTCAGGAAGGTCCATACACACCCATCCGGATAACTAAGGGCCATATTGGCCTATGAGAGGCCCCATGAGGGGTTAACCGTCCGGGTTAACCTAACCTACTGTCCACGCAGGGGCGCCAAGAAAAATTAGAAAAGTTTTTCTAAAGAAAAAACCCGAAAACTTTGCGGTGGCGTAAAGAGTTTATATTTAACTCGGGCGAAAAGAAGGTGCGTACTCGATCAAATTCAATTTAACAATATATTCTAAAATTCCATACATTTCATTCTAAGCCTAGCTTACCTACGGTGGCAAAGCGGGGCGAATTCGCCTTGAGCGAAAGAGAGAGCTTTCATTTCGCTCCCGCCTTGCCCTTACCCACTTACACTAGACTTCAAACTTCGCAACCAATTCAAAAATAATCTTAACAAAAAACCTTTAATTTTACGACGACATGACGAAACAGTACGTAACTATATATTACATATTTTTAATAATATAATGAGAAACATCTGATAATAATTTCAAGTGTAAATGTTCAGAAATCGGAAAGGAATTTCAAAAAGCGAAGGGTAAATATGTGAATTTGTAACAACGAATATTGGAATAACTAAATCGAAAAAAAAAGATATGTACTTTCTGAAACTCTACAACAGGAAATTGCTGTTTTATATGTGGTAGAACTAATAAATATTAATAGAACAATGTTTTCGGACCTTTTTTTCTCTTTTTTATACTTCTATTTCAATAATATATTTAGGTATCATTAAGTTTTTATTATAAACCTATATATGAAATAAATACTGTGCTATGATATTATACCTACATTTTATAAAACGAGTTTGTATTTTTATTTATTGTGCAACAAGCTACTGGTAATCGAAGGGTAATCGATCGGGAACCAGGGTTGGCTACGCCCTAGGACATGTACATATGTCTAAAATTCTCCGCAGTTTTCACCAGTTTTTTTAATGTTTTGAATTGAAAATTGAAATTGTGAGTCTTATCGGTATATTTGTAGTCCATGGGACTCATGGCTTCACTCTCCTGCCTTTTTATTTATTTATTTTTTAACAATTAAAAATTATCTACTAATTACGGAATACAATAATAATTGATCTAAGGATAAATACAAAAAGGAAGGGAAACACAAAATAAAAATAAAAATCTTATAAATTTTCTAAATTCAGCCAAGCTTTTTTGACGACCAACAAAATCAGACGCAGGACCAACGGCTTTTGGGGAAATCGATGCCATCGCCAGATTTCCAACGCGATTCTTTGTCATCTGTAGGATATACATCAGGTACTACATGTACGTTCAGTTCCCTCGGTAGTGATTGAGCTATCGAGAATAGTCCAGTTGGTTGCTGCAAAAGCTTATTAGTGTGCTCCTGAGAATGAGAGCCAGAGATTGTACCATCCATATGCAAGGCACGGCGGAAGATTTCATTGTGATGGTTGGACTGCTGGAACCGTGGGTATCGAGCTCGGGAAAATTTGACGAGGTGAAACTTTTAACCAATTTCAAACGGTTGCCTGAAACGCGCGTGAAACCATCAAAGAAGAGCCGTTGAACCGGTCACAACCTCCAGTCAAGACCTATTCGAAGCGAGTCTTCTGAATTAACGGCAGTCCTGGTAGCAGCTTGACTTGCCCAACACATAAAAGCTCAAAGATCAGCTTAGCGCCAATCAACAAGTCGATGTCCTGAGGTATATAAAACTTAGGATCCGCGAGTGTTGTTAGGAATCTTCCAGCTGCAAATGTTAATTATGTGGCTTGGCTGGCGATCGGTTATGTTAGGGACGATGACAGCTGTAATAGGAGTCCAATATTTGGACGAGCGAGAGTGCAGGATAACTTTGACTGCTAATCTATCGGTTATGAAGCTGGAATCGCCTATTCCTAAAACTGCAGTGGGCGATTTTATCTTCCGAAGCTGAAGATGATTTGCAAAACTGGACGTTCTTAAATGCAGCTAAGAACCGGAATCTAGCAGCGCTCGGTAAGAAAAGAATGCTCTAGACCGATCCTTTATAAGGACAGTGACCGTGGGCAATGGAACATCATTATTGCTGAGATCTCGGGCAACTGGAGTAGTAGAGTTAGACGCTGAAGAAGAGGCTTCAGTGGTTTGATAAGACGGCGTAGAAGAAGACGGAGTATGTGGTGGCGTGGACAGCCCTGGGTAGTAGCTTCAGGGTTACTGAAATGCAAAAGGGTATGGTGCCTTCTCCCTCAAGTAAGACAGTCGCTCGTTCTACATTGAATAAATCGAGGCCCTGTCTTAAGACAATTAATGCATAGGGAAAGTTTATTGGTCTTTCAGGGTCCGAAACATTGAACAGTGATGGATCCTTGGGCGCTGTCATTGCACATCGCGCAGCATACTATTAGGGGATAGATGGCAACAAATGCGGACCTAGTAGCGTTAGGGTTTTACTCCTGCCCAACTGGTAGCTCGGCGTATAGGTAGAAAAGTCCACGGTCTCCGCTGTTCCAAAAACGAGGCCATAACTACCATGATGGAATCAGATTGACAAATACTGGGTCCTCTAATCGTTTTTCCCACTTTGCTTGAGTCGCCGAATCCAATTTCCGAACAAGCACCTGAACGATAATGCATCCTGTTATCTGCTCCAAAGTGGCCAATCCTTGGAGCGGACGGATATGAGAGTTAAATCTGTCCGACAGCTCCCGCAGCATTACCACTGACCCACATTCCCCAGCCTAGAGCCCCAGGATCTCAGTAATGTGTGCTTGAAATACTAATCGTCGATTATTAAATATTTTTTTTAACAAATCCAATGCGATATTATAGTTACCATCCGAGATTTCCAACGACCGAACTGTCTCCAATGCCGAATCACACAGACAAGATCTCAGATGCTGGAACTTTTCAATGTTGCTGAGGTCGGGATGATTGTCGATGATGGTGGTAAACATAAAGTCGTCTGCAGGGAGGCTGCAAACCGGCAAAACTAGCAGTAGTATTTGCTCCAGGAAAGGTAGAATGAGCCGGCATTTGTCAACCAGTCCTAGTGATTTAACGCATAACTGAAGTCTTCAGCGTACTGGCAAATAATTCGAAAGTGTTTCATCTCGTCTCTGTGCAATTCCTCGACCTCATCGTGCAAAGTCTCAAATTTGGAGTTCAGCTTCTCGATTTACTCCAGCTTTACCACGAGCAGGTAATAACCAAATGCACGAACGGAATTTGCAGGTACATTTGAATGTATAATTGTAGTTTGTGATTGCACTGATCGCTTACCTATTGTACAATCACGTCGTGGTCACCAACCTTTTCATAAACTTACAAATTCAATAGCTATTAAAAATGCTTAATAGCTTAACAATTTGTAAGTTTAAGAAAAGTGTCGAAAAGATTCGGATCAATACAAATATTATTTTATTTATATTTATAGATGCGTATGTGTATTTATGTTATGAATGGATGACGATGAGACAGGGCAGATGAGCCAAATTTCCGTGCCCAATGCAGAGCCTCTTAAGGAGAGCGAGAGAGGTTAAAGTACTGTTCTGAATAAATACACTGCTCGTTGTTAGGTTTAAAGTAATACATGTTTATTATTGATATTTGTAATTTGCTTGTCGGCGGCTCGTAGACAACTACTTGAGTTCGTGAGATGATAATATAGGGATGAGTAAGAACTATCGATACATCTAATTAAATACATTTCAACAAGTACGAGCATTAGAGCAGTTCGGAGCTGCAGCTAAGCTAAGCTCGAACGAGAGATAGACCGCGAGAGAAACAGCTTAGATGCTGCAACTGCAGAAACGAAGAAGGTGGAATAATGAACCGAGAGAACGGCCGCTGCCGTGCGTAAGCATATGCGGTTATTTACAGCAGGCAGTGCAAATATAGAACAATAATAATGGTTTACGTTAGGCTGCTATGATTTAAAGATTTAATGAGCAAATATCCTACTGCGAAACCCGACAGAACGTTATTATTTTATTTATACCGGCAGCTAGTGTAAACCGATTCCTCGCGTTTTTGCCCGCCCAGATAAATTCACACAAGACAGTTCGTAACGCAACCTAGGCAGCGAGTGATAAGCATATAACTGGTTAGGCAACGACGGCCGATCGAAGTTCAGTCTCTGCATGATCGGCTGCATCGTCTTGGCGAGTTATTCTCAGGCAATAAAATCGACAAATTAAGGGCTTCGGAAATAGATGTGCGCCGAAGATTTGTTGTTCGGAATGCAACCTATGTGGCGAGTGATTAGCATAGAACTGCTTAGGCAACGATGGCAATTCAAAGCAACAGCCGAAGCGCCAGGTGCAGAGTGCCCTTTAACAAGGAGAGCGCAGCAGCACTGCCGAACGCTGGAGATTACATAGGTTTGGTTTTTTTATGCTTTCATTCAAAAAGGTACTGTTGCATTTAATATTATAAAATCGACACTTAAATAGCCGCTGGCCCGAACAATGTGCTTTGATTTTAAGGGACATTAAGGGATATGGTATGGTAGAAGGAATTATATTTATTAATTAAAACTCGGAACGGTTCATGCTGGGCCCAGTTTGACCTACATAACGATAAGCGGATAGGCCGGAAAGAACTGGTAGGTCTGAAAGGAACTGAAAAAACGATCACTCCCAATCACGAAAAGGAGCTTGTGCACGAGCTATTGCATACTCTGCGATGGTGCAAAAAAGTAGGGCTATAAGTTATAACCTAGGTGATATGAAAGATTCTACAAGAGTCCGAATTTAAATTACGCAATGCAAAAATTGTTTTTGCACTGATTCAATGACAGCTTGTTGCTCAGTATACTGCTCCACCCACTAGAAAATATACCAATATCGGATACACTAACGAGATATAAATTGTTTGGTTACATACGTTTCGTCAAACTCCTTGGACCAATGCTTGATGAACGCTAAAACACCCTTGACTGTATTCAATATTGCGGTTATATGGCTGTTAAAACACAATTTATGGTAAAAAACGACACTAAGGTCATTCTATCCAGGACATGATTTCTTAGAGAATATGACACAAAATGTAGAGTGCGACGGTAAAATGTCAGAGCTTTACATTTTGAAAGGTTAAAAAAAAAAGATTACGTGAAAACCACAAAATCAGTTCATTAAGGTCCAGTTGAAGGCGTGTTTGCCAGTCCTTCAAGATAAGTGTCTCCCCGATTCAATTTGAAACCATTTGTTCCACCAAGTTTCGGCCGGAGCATTTGGTGGTGAAAGAATACAAGACTAAGAAGAATAATAGGCCCCCATAATTTTTCCTGGTAGTCAGGCCAGTGCTCCATCTTGTAACGAACCATGGATCCCATGGTTCGTCACAAACAGACGACGCAGCCAAGCTCTCAAATGACAAGTCGACAACCAGCCGACACATGCAGACGACGCAGCCAACGCTACTCCCAGGTGCAGATATCAACAACAACGAATTCGAAGATGCAGAACAGGCCGAAAAACGCTGACCCAGATTATATAACCAAACCCCACCGCAGCAAAACCTAAGTAACCAAAGCTCAACACCCAGCAACAAAAACTAAGCACATGCCAAAAGACCGGAGGCCTGCTTACGCAATAGGTACCCGAAATAATATTAAATAAATTAATATTCCGAAAAGTACATTCCTTTCCCACGGTACCGGTGCAAAGCGATCACCTTACCTGGTGATTGGACACTGTCTGGAGGGCTGATGGTTAGGTAACCCTCTGTTACCGACCAATCGCCCGCTTACAAATTACTTAGAATTCAAGAATATATATATCTGTCAGTAACATTAAGAACCTATGTAAGATATCGATCGATGGCTGCAACTTCCCATAAAAGGAACTGCCTTGCATGGCGAAAGGGGCAGTCCATCAGCCATAATTCCAGAGAAAGTACCTGGGCAGTCGGTCTGCAGTCAACACATCCAACGTAATCCCGCGGAACCTAAAAATTACATCTAACACGACTCAAAGCAAAGAGAATAAAGAACCATACTAATAATCATTCAAAATCAAAGTGTTGTGTCTTGGTTAATCATTCTATTTCAGCATTTGGCAGAGTTGCTGATCCACCTGTAAAGATCCTAGCAAATCATAAATTGTCTTGTGGTTTGGGACCCTGGACAGGACTGATGCATACCTCAGCCTTGTAACGAACCATGGATCCCATGGTTCGTCACAAACAGACGACGCAGCCAAGCTCTCAAATGACGAGTTCAACATCCAGCACATGCCAGAAGACAGGAGACCTGCTTACGCAATAAGTACCCGAAATAATATTAAATAAATTAATATTCCGAAAAGTACATTCCTTTCCCACGGTACCGGTGCACAGCGATCACCTTACCTGGTGATTGGACACTGTCTGGAGGGCTGATGGTTAGGTAACCCTCTGTTACCGACCAATCGCCCGCTAACAATTTACTTAGAATTCAAGAATATATATATCTGTATGTAAGATATCGATCGATGGCTGCAACTTCCCATAAAAGGAACTGCCTTGCATGGCGAAAGGGGCAGTCCATCAGCCATAACTCCAGAGAAAGTACCTGTGCAGTCGGTCAACAGTCAACACACCCAACGTAACCCCGCGGAACCTAAAAATTACATCTAACACGTACCCAAGCAAATAAAGAAAAATAATAATAATCCAAAGCAAATCCCAAGATGTTGTGTCTTGGTAATTCATTCTATTTCAGCATTTGGCAGAGTTGCTGATCCACCTAGAAGATCTTAGCAAATCATAAATTTTCTTGTGATTTGGAACCCTGGACAGGACTGATGCATACCTCAGCCTGGAATAGGACCTCACAGCCTGGAATAGGACCTCACAAGTGGCGCCCGAGCAGGGACTTTAAAGGATTTTTAAGGAAACTTGAAGAAAACAACCGAAATCAGTAACTTAGTGGAGTAAAGACCCACGGCCATCAGAAGACAAATAGAATATCCAAACACAAAAAAAATCAACAATAATAACGCCAACTCAAAACAAATCCGCGTACGTTCGTAGTCCGGGCGCGAAAACAATCGCGAAAGTATACGCAGGGCCGATCCTAAAAGGGCCGTTCAACAGTGACTCAGCGTCAACAATCAACAGAAAAAACCATGCCTAATACTCCTGGACCATCCAGCACTCGACACCAGGAACCCAAGACTGGACTACGAGTCCCCGAAGACACCGAATACAGCACGCCCGCGCCACCAACCATTGTGACGGCAGCCCAGTTTCCAAGGGTTCCAGCTACGGACAGTTACCCAGCGCCCGTACCGAGAATCGTGCCAGCGACTGACCGACCCATGGAAGGGCACCACTACAACCACGCCGCACCAATGGCAGAACGAATCCGAAAATGGGGAATCCAGTTCGACGGACAGGATGACCCACTATCTTTTGTAGAACAGCTCGAGGAACGCGCACTCTCGTATGGTGTGGATCCAAACCAACTGCCGCGAACTCCTCACAGACCGGGCCAGTCGTTGGTTCCGCACCATGGGAAAATTTCCGCCAAGAATTCTTGTCATTCTTCCTGCCGCCACGGTACTTTGAACAATTAGAAGACCAGATACGAGCCCAAAAACAAGCGGTGGGTGAGTTGTTCAAAGATTACCTTATCGAGATACGGCTACTCATGCACCACGCTGGCTACTACGAAACCAACGAATTAAACCGAATTTATGACAATGCCATGCCAGCACACCAGATGTACGTGAGGCGACATGAGCTGCAAAGCTTATCACAGTTAACACTGCTGGCCACGGAGCTCGAAAGTATTCAGGAGCGGACCATCCTGACCTCCCTCGCACCCCCTCAGAGCACAACGAGATACACAAGGCCGCCTACAGAGCAGAGGAGTGGAGACTCCAATCGGACACAATTTCATTGGAACTCGGCAGACTCACCAAGGAGACAGCCATCAAACCCAGCCAGTACTGCGAATCAAGACGTTGCCCACCGCATGATTACTACCCCCATCGCCGACCCACGCACAGCCTGTCGCCGGTGTGGTGAATCCGGCCATGCCGCTTACAACTATAATAATCCCTCGATCCTATTCTGCTGGGAATGTGGCGAACGCGGAACACGGACCATCGACTGCTGTCGCCGGGACACGTCGGGAAACGACACGCGTCCCCAACTGACACGGGATCAGTTGGAAACGACGCCTCCTCCGACCCGCGACTAAAGAATCACCTGCACGTGAACAACGGTCCGCTCTTGGCCCTGCCAAACATGTTGGGACAAGTAATTGTCGGCATGGACTTTCTATGTGCCACCGAAACGATGATCCAATGCGGCACCACGCTTACTTCCATCCACGTACAAGACGCCGAGCCCCGAAAAAAGACACCCCAACAAATCGCAACGAACCAACGTCCCCAACCTATCAAAACGGTTTTGGCCCCCAACAGAGTAATCGTTACACCCATACCAACCACAGCAAACACACGACCACGACCTACCACGACGAATACGGCAACAAATATCGCAACGAAGAACACGACACCTAACCCAGCCCCAGCTAAGTCAAAGCACCGGCCCACAACGGAGAACACGAATCCGAAGCCAACCTCAAGAAAAAACAAACAAGCAACCGGGAAAACTAGTCCCGCGGTCGTTATGGAGCATCCGCGTCCTAGGCCAACCCCAGTTGACACATAACCCAAAAACATGACGACAACCTCACACACGAGACAAGCACTAACTCACTTGAGCCCGGCGCTCGACACAGGAAGCCCAGGTCCAAGACAAGCAACAGAGCAAGCAAGCACAAGATCCTCAACGGAAAAATTGAACACAAGGACGCCCTCAGAGCCGACCACCAGCCCTGAACCAGAAAAACGACCACGACAGCCGCAGCAGTGCGACAGCCCAGCAACACGGGAAACAGCTACGCTAACCCCACGCTGGTCGGGGCCCATAATTGAACTGATATCCACAGAGCCTCTTAGCCAGCGCCCGGAAACCAGAACAATAACCCCCCGAAACACCAACTGCAGCCCTGCCGCATCCATGACCGACAACACACAGATCTTCGCCAACTCACTGGAGTACCTTCCGCGTACAGACGTGACCCCTAACGCCATGCACCAAGCCATGCCTGGGGTCAGGTCCGAAATCTTTGTCGCCCACAGTGCTCGTCGCACAGTGGGGCCTTTGGCCATTTCAGCTTGCTAAATTAATAACTTCCGAACGAAACAAGATATCTTCATGAAATAAATTGCGATTAAAAGCAAAAACTTTCAGAATTTAGTCTGCAAAAGAACATGGTGCTACAATATCTAGAAGCTTTACAATAAATATCCAAAGTTGAACTTTGTTACCAGTGCATGTTTTCCTATGCAAAATGATAAATTCCAAGTTTTTCGGATCGATAAAGAATTTTTAATGGCCTATTACACTATTAAAAGTTATTTTACATTTAATTTTTAACTTAAACAGAATTTACAAAAAAGAAAAAAAATTTTTTTAATTGTTCTTATTTTTGGTTTACTATAAAACATGCATCTATTTCCGATGGATCGTTAGGAATATCCAATAGTCTTAACATTTCTGAAGAATAAATACTTTCTAAGTCTTTTTGATTTCACATGTCTAATAGATGAAATAAATGGATCTGAAGAGGCTGCCAACATGTTGAAAAGATCCTGGTTTTGCCTTGTTCGTGATATTTTACAAGTATTCATGTACCTGAATTTCTTGTAATCCTTGTTTCTCGTATCCTGGGCCTCCTCTGACATCTCTCCTATTGGAAGGCTCTGATGTTCTATTAAAATTTGACCGTGTGCCAAAATTTTATGAAGCGTTGGAGTAAGCTTCTTTTCTGAATACTTTTCAAATAACAACTCTGCAGTCTTCGAGGCATATTCGCCAAATTTGCGGGTGTTAATTTTGTCCTTGCAGTTTAAAATATTCAAAATTACAGCCAATATTTGGATAATGCCTTCATCCACTCCAGTTATTATACCCGTACTCAAAAAGAGTTAAGGGGTATACTTGTATTTGTGGTAAAAGTGGATGTGTGTAACGCAGAGAAGGAAAATTTTCCGACCCCATAAAGTATATATATTCTTGATCAGTATCAATAGCCGAGTCTCTGTCTGTCTGTCTGTCTGTCTGTCTGTCCGTCTGTCCGTCTTGTTTGACGCCTCGTTATCAGAGACTATAAAAGCTAGAGCAACCAAATTTTGTTTCCAGACTCATGTGATATCACACTGAATCAAGTTTCTTTCCAAATTGTGCCACGCCCTTCCGAATTCACAAAGGACGAAAATCTGTGGCAGCCACAATTTTAGGGATACGAAAAAACTAACTAAACGCACTATCGTAAAGAATGACTATACCTACAAGATAGCCAAATCTGGTACAGATCGGATCATTATTATGGCCAGAATGAAGAAATTAATTTTCAGTTGCTTCCCCCACCTCCTCTGGCGATGCTGACGATATTCATTCTCTGTCTCGCTCGCACACACTCTGCCCTGTGCAATGCGCGAGCAACCCCTAGCGGAGGAGATGTAGAATCTAAATGGTAGATGTAGAATATTTGTTCTAGATGTATTATCTAAAGATATAGTTAACAAATGTAGCAAAAAAATGTAAAATGTAAAATATTGACATTTTTTTTTAAATTTCATTCATAATCTCATAAATTTATATACTGACTGAGTACGGGTATAAAAGTAGAGTCGCGACTAGAAGCGACTCACGTTCCTTCTCGTTTTTGCTGTAATTTCGTGTTCCTTAAAGAATTTCCGGGATGAGTTTCCATCGTTTGTGTTCCCGTATCCATATTTGGGGCAGTCGACCCTCAGTCCAAGTTTCGGAAAGAATTCGTCTTGAATCATTTTTTGTGGACGTGGAGGGTGCATCATCTAGCATCTGCTTTCCAACTAACCAGGTTTCGTTTTTGCTATTAAACATAATAGTATTACGATGTGAGATCTTCCATTTAGCGTCAATTCTAGCATATACAAGATTAATATTATGTATTATACTTGTATGCTTCTCTGGGTTGTCCGATTCTACATTTAATTCAACGAGAACAGCTTCCTTAAATTCGTTGAAGTTGTTTGAAGTTCTAAATATCTCAAACAATTTTATATTTTCCATCGCATTTTTCACTGTTTATACACAACTTAATGGTTTAAAAGTCAAAATAGAACTATGGACCTATACAAAAAGGACTGCAATATATATACAGTTGCGAAAAAAATAATAGCACCACCACAACACATTTTGTTCTTGGTACAAAAAATGCGATTACTGTTCCGATTTTAATTTTTAATTAAATTTTTTTTATTGTTTTGTATTCCATATAAACAAAAAAAGTGCTACCGCTCTTTAAATTTCAGTTTATATATTTTTTTTTACGATTTTAAGAAAAAAGGCCCCAAAACTACCGAAAAAAAAAATATCACCATTAGCCCTTTTTTTGGTGAAACCTCTGTATTTCGCGGAACTGCCTTTGTAGAATGCACGTGTTCGTTAGTTCTGACTAAGATTACATTGTTTCTATCATAAAAGTTAAAAATAAAATTTACAATGGGACGTGGAAAGCACTGAACTGCGGAGAAGCGCGATCTTATCAAAAAATTGATATTGGATGGAAAAACTTCAAGGGAAGTTGGATGATTGGTGGGATGCTCCAATAAAATACTTTAAAACGTCGTATACTATGAAGAAAAGACTAAAACACGCGGACGAAAACGATCTATGACCCCTCTTCATGTCAAAATACTGATTCGTCAGAGCAAGAAGGATCCCTTCAAGCCTGCTACCGAGCTAAAAAAAAACTTAAAATTATTTCGACGGACCTAACAGTTCGCCCATATCTTAGGCAACATAACCTTAAAGCTTGCAGCCCAAGAAAGGTACCACTTTTAAACGCGACACATATAACTAACAGCATGAAGTTTGAAAGGGATCATGCAAATTGGACAACCCAAAAATGGAGGAATATTCTATGGTCAGATGAGTCCACCAAAAAGGTGGAAAGGGATCTCGATGATACGTTAGACGTCCAAAGAATACAAAATACAAACCCTAGTACACCACAAAAACTACTACTACCATACTACTATGGGCCTGCTTTTCCTAATATGGAGTAGGTCCAATACATTGGATAAAAACCATCTTGATTCAGCACGTGTACGTGAATATCATGGAGACAGTAATGCTACCCTTTGCAGAATATGAAATTCCGCTCGTATGGGTCTTTTAACAGAACAATGACCACAAACACAGCAGCAAGAAAGCGAAGGAATGGTTCACGGCAAAATCTGTAAACGTTTTGGAGTGGCCTGCTCAGTCGCCTGACCTTAATCCCATCGAAAATCTGTGGTCCGACGTGAAGAAGGCAGTTGCTGCTTCCAAACCAACCACTATCGGATCACTTTGGGAAGAAATTAAAGAGTCCTGGTCCTAAATTCCCCTAAAACGATGACAGGACCTAGTTGATTCCATGCCAAGACGCTGCGCAGCTGTTATTGCCAATAAAGGGCACTGTACTAAATATTAAATTATACATATAGTATTAATAGTTACAAATGGTAAACTAATGAATTCGTTACTTATTGCTTATTTTTTAAATTTGAAATCCGTTTTTGAAAAGTGGTGCTATTTTTTTGTTCGCCTAGTTTTGTCAGTTTCAAAAAAGTTTCTTAAATAACTTAAAAACGTTTAAATAAAATATGATTTTTTTGTATTCCCAGGTTTGTAATAGTCTCCCATTTCTAAAAATGTGCTTAAACTTTCCTTAAAGTTAAAAATGTGAATTGGGAAATCGTTTAAAAATTGCTAGTGGTGGTGGACGCACGTATGGACCTTTGATTTAGGTAAAGAAATATGCAAAGATCCCGTATACAAAATATTTCGGAAAAGCAAATATGTAGTTTTTTTTAAATTCAAGTCAAAGTTGAAAAACAAAGAAAAATTTAGATGGTTTGGAAAGTACGTTTTTCTCTAGAACTGTCTGCGCAACAAAGCAGTTTTTCATTGAATATTGATAAAAATGAATACACCTAGTAAATGATACCAAAAACAAAATGATACCTCACACAGTTCAATTTTTATTCTACCTGAAAGACGCAGTATGTCAATAAAAGTTGAATAAATTGTTGCACGCGGAAATAATTTTCAACTTTGATTGCTCATATTTCCTAAACTAAAAGTCCGATTCTTTTTAAACTTTATTTTTGAAAGCTTTGGAAAATACTCTATCGAATTCGTGTATTGGATTTATCCAAAGCGTTCAAAAAATGCATTGACTTTTGCAACCTCTTTGCGGCTGAGGCCCCACTGTGCGTCGTTGAGACCAGCCAGTTTATGCACCAGTCTGGAGACAATGCAACCCAAGTATTGCATCAGAGACACGAAATTTCTCCACCCATAACCAACAACACCCCGATCATCGCCCACAAAAGCGAGTACCCCCGGAGGATCGAACCGCCCAGCGCATTCGACACAACTATCCTGCCGAAAGACCCGAATCGAACCTTTGACCCCGAAGCCACAGAACTAACCGAAGACGAGCCAGAACAGCCCACGGATCCTTGGCCACCCGACATAGCCCCGCAGATCCGAGAATACCTGGACGAAGAACTACCAAAGATTGCTAATCTCCACGGGACACCAGACATCGCCGAGCAAACCATCTTCATATGGGATAATCGACCCATCCAGCAGCAATGCGTCTCACGAAGCCCCACAGAAAAGCAACCAGAACAGCAGGCAGAGTTCAACAATCACAGGTGCAATGATTTTGCTAACGGAGCAAATCACCACTACTGACCCACATCCAAATCACAGGCCAAAAGACAGGAGATCGTCACAAACAAAACAGAAACCTGAACACCTCCACATCTCAACCACCTCCCGGAAGAAAGGGGGGGGGGGGTCAAATGACAAGTCGACAACCAGGCGACACATGGAGACGACGCAGCCAACGCTACTCCCAGGTGCAGATATCAACAACAACGAATTCGAAGATGCAGAACAGGCCGAAAAACGCTGACCCAGATTATATAACCAAACCCCACCGCAGCAAAACCTAAGTAACCAAAGCTCAACACCCAGCAACAAAAACTAAGCACATGCCAAAAGACCGGAGGCCTGCTTACGCAATAAGTACCCGAAATAATATTAAATAAATTAATATTCCGAAAAGTACATTCCTTTCCCACGGTACCGGTGCACAGCGATCACCTTACCTGGTGACTGGACACTGTCTGGAGGGCTGATGGTTAGGTAACCCTCTGTTACCGACCAATCGCCCGCTAACAATTTACTTAGAATTCAAGAATATATATATCTGTATGTAAGATATCGATCGATGGCTGCAACTTCCCATAAAAGGAACTGCCTTGCATGGCGAAAGGGGCAGTCCATCAGCCATAATTCCAGAGAAAGTACCTGGGCAGTCGGTCAGCAGTCAACACACCCAACGTAACCCCGCGGAACTTAAAAATTACATCTAACAAGACTCAAAGCAAAGAGAATAAAGAACCATACTAAAAATCATTCAAAATCAAAGTGTTGTGTCTTGGTTAATCATTCTATTTCAGCATTTGGCAGAGTTGCTGATCCACCTCTAAATATCCTAGCAAATCATAAATTTTCTTGGGATTTGGGACCCTGGACAGGACTGATGCATACCTCAGCCTGGAATAGGACCTCACAATCTCCACCCTGATCTTCCCGCTCTACTTCCGCCCATCAATAAAATTAGCTTCCTCTCTTTTAGTAACCTACCAAAATGCTAGAGGAAGTGTCTCACATTCTCGTCCCACGTTATTGTGTTTACCGAGACCTGATTAAAGGCGGACATCCTTAGTTCCGAAGTTTCGGCAGGTCGGTACACAATCTTTAGAAATGACCGTTCGTCTCGACGTGGAGGTGGGGTCCTCATTGCAGTGGACTCAAACTTTACGTCGGAACATTTCATAGTACAGGCTCAACAAGACCTGGAATTCCTGAGCGTAAAACTGATTCTCCCATGCTTTTGCATTTTCATTACTTGCTCACATATTCCACCTTCTTCGGATATCTTAATATACGAGCATCACTTGTCCGCTTTAAAAACTGTTTATTCCTCGCTATCAGATAAAGACCATATGATAGTTCTTGGCGATTTCAATTTGCCAGGTACTGTTTGGTCTTCGGTTAACGAGTCCAATAACCTTGTGCCCATGTCACAACATGACTTTATCGACGGCTTGTTGGACCTATCCCAGTCTCAAGTCAACCATGTACAAAATTCCTTGGGTCGATTGCTTGATCTGTGCTTTGTCTCGAATTCGACCATAGCGTTGCTAACCCGAGCCGTTTCGATCACTATTCCTGAAGACTCCTACCATCCTACATTCGAAGTGTCGGTCGATATTGGGCCTACTGTATTGGATCAAACGGGTAGGCTGTCTGAACGTGTCCGTTGCTTTCGTAAGTCCGAGTTTACGAAGCTTAATAACCTCATTAGGGCTTTTGATTGGTCCGCTCTGTTCTTGTGCACTGACGTTATGAATGGCTCAAACCTATTTTACAATTTACTTGACACACTTTTTTATTCTTGTGTCCCACTTTCTTATCCGATTAGATCTGGGAAAACTCCTTGGTTTACCAAGGAATTATCCAGCCTAAAAAAATTAAAATCAAGACTATAAAAAAAATTTCAAGAAGTTGGTTCTCCGACTTCTCTCTCTCGCTTTGTATTAGCTCGGTCAAATTTCTCCGTTCTTAACGCTCAATGCTATACAAATAACCTTTTTCGATGCAGGATACGCTTTCAACAGGACCCTAAACAGTTTTACAGCTTCGCAAATAGTAAGCGTAGAACGTCCGCACATCCATCCTCGCTATCATTTCTTAATATGACGGCAAACAATGATCAGGCAATTGCCGATCTTTTTGCCCAATTTTTCCAAACAACTTATTCCCATGAAAGCTATTCTGGTTAGCCGTATTCATACAGTTTACCAAGGTCGAATGGCATTTTCAGACGCTTGTTAAATGAAAGTTCACTGCTTCATGATCTTCGACCAGTTAAGCCGGTTTTTTCACCAAGTCCTGACGGAGTTCCCGGCTGTGTACTCAGGTACTGTGCCGACGCTCAGTGTGGACCCCTGCTTAAACTATTCACCCTATCCATTAATTCTTTATGCTTCCCCCCGATCTGGAAGGAATATTTTATTATTCCTCTCCATAAGAAAGGAAACAAGTCTGATGCTAATAATTATAGAGATATTATAGAGATTATTAAGTTTACGAAGCTTAATAACCTCATTAGGGCTTTTGATTGGTCCGCTCTGTTCTTGTGCACTGACGTTATGAATGGCTCAAACCTATTTTACAATTTACTTGACACACTTTTTTATTCTTGTGTCCCACTTTCTTATCCGATTAGATCTGGGAAAACTCCTTGGTTTACCAAGGAATTATCCAGCCTAAAAAAATTAAAATCAAGACTATAAAAAAAATTTCAAGAAGTTGGTTCTCCGACTTCTCTCTCTCGCTTTGTATTAGCTCGGTCAAATTTCTCCGTTCTTAACGCTCAATGCTATACAAATAACCTTTTTCGATGCAGGATACGCTTTCAACAGGACCCTAAACAGTTTTACAGCTTCGCAAATAGTAAGCGTAGAACGTCCGCACATCCATCCTCGCTATCATTTCTTAATATGACGGCAAACAATGATCAGGCAATTGCCGATCTTTTTGCCCAATTTTTCCAAACAACTTATTCCCATGAAAGCTATTCTGGTTAGCCGTATTCATACAGTTTACCAAGGTCGAATGGCATTTTCAGACGCTTGTTAAATGAAAGTTCACTGCTTCATGATCTTCGACCAGTTAAGCCGGTTTTTTCACCAAGTCCTGACGGAGTTCCCGGCTGTGTACTCAGGTACTGTGCCGACGCTCAGTGTGGACCCCTGCTTAAACTATTCACCCTATCCATTAATTCTTTATGCTTCCCCCCGATCTGGAAGGAATATTTTATTATTCCTCTCCATAAGAAAGGAAACAAGTCTGATGCTAATAATTATAGAGATATTACTAAAATGTTTGAAAAAATGTTAACTCCGACGTGCAACATCTCTGCAAATCACTTATATCTCCATCTCAGCACGGATTTATAAAGCGACGATCAACAACCACAAATTTATTAGTGTTTACCTCTTTTATCATTAAAGGCTTACAAGGTAACTTTCAGACGGATGCTATCTATACTGGTTTCAGTAAAGCATTCGACTCTGTAAACCACTCCCTTCTAGCACAAAAACTTGACCTTTCTAGCTAAATTCGTTCTAGGTCTCAGCGACTCCTCTTCAAAAACTCTTTCTCTTCACCTGTTAAGGTTACTTCTGGACAAACACAGGGCAGCCATCTAGGCCCCCTACTTTTCACACTCTTTATTAATGACCTGCCTTCAGTATGCCTCATGTATGCGAATGATGTTAAACTCTGTGTAAAGTACAAGGACATTTCATTTCACTCTCGCTTGCAATCCGATCTCAATAACTTTCAGTCATGGTGTTGTGCAAATGTGGTGCATTTAGGTGGGCCTCGAAATGCAAAGTTATGTCATTTCATCGATCCAGCCCCATATTGGCTTGGTGTTAAACTAGACCCCAAGTTAAAGTTTTCTGAACACATTTCCACCATGCTTGGTTTTATAAAAAGGTGGTAAAAGGAGTTTGACGATCCTGTCTATGCCTGTTTAGCTCTTTAGTTTTGTTTAGCTCTAATTATTCCTCGAAAATCATTCTAACCCCTACATTTCCTGCATGTTCGCGATCGGTTCGGTAACACGCATCACGCGTCATGCGGCAGCGCCCCCCGGTCGGTTGGGAGGGAGGAAGGGCTGCGTTTCTAGTCTGGATTCCGCGTAACAGGCTTCGGCTTGGTGTAGCATGGGCCACTTGATGATGCAGTAGTCGTTGCATATCAACGTCCAGACAAATGAACTATAATAGAAATATACATACTAAAAGAAAAATATAATATAGGAAGAAAAGAAAGGTTTTATAAAATTTATCAAGGAATATTTCGGGGGATATGGTATTATAATAGGAATTGTAATTGTTGCAAAGAACACAGAAAGGTTCGTGCTGGGCGAAGTTAGATCTGCAGAAGGGTAAACGGATAGGCCGGAAAGTCCGGGTTGGTCTGGAAGGAACTGTAAAATCAATCTGTCCCAGTTCGAGAGTCCACAAGCCCGAGAATAAGCTTGTGAATGAATAAGACGCCATTGCAAATTCTGCGATCGAGTAGTTTTAGCCTAGATCGGTATGGAGGTAACCGTCTGTCATTGGTTTTAAACGGATTCAATTTGAATTTGTTGCTCTTTGTATTGAGGACTCCAACACAAGAACAATACTCCAATATTGGGCGTCCCAATGAGACGTACAGTGATTTTGAACAACGCTTAATGAACGCTAACACTCCCTTAGCTTTGTTCACCGTTACAGCAATATGGCTGTTAAAGCATAGTTTATGATCAAACAGGACTCCTAGGTCTTTTGATGTGAAAAGTAGTACCAATCGGAATACGAAAACAAAATGTTGACGTCATCAGCATACATCGATGTCTAAAAAGACCATGTTGCGACGGGGATTTTAAACTACGAAGTGCGTGTTGCAATTGACGAGTAACAAGGTGCTCCAGCAGCTGGAATAGCAGATAGTTTTTCAATACTGCGGTAGTATTCAACTTTAGATCTAGACCCTTTTTTGTGAAGAGGAATAAGGTATGATTCGTTCCAAATCACGGGAAGGCAAGAGACAAATTGAACAGGAAGGTCAAAGGTTGGGATAGGGCTCGAGCGCAATACTTTAAAATGCAACTCGGAACTTTATCAGGTCCTGGAGAGAAACAGATGTCAATCAATGACAGTCCTTCAAAAACTGCGCTTTCTTCGAATAAGGGAAGAACTATGTTGTTAACATGAGGAAAATGGTATGGATAAGGAGTAGATGAGTCGTAAGTATGCGATGAATACGTCGATTGAAAGAAGGTTGCAAATAAATTTGCAATACCTTGAGCTGAAGTTTCTGTTTTATCCAGTAAATGAAGAGAAGGAGGGAACGCGTTAGACTTAAGTTTTGAGTTGACCAACGAAAATAATTTTTTGGGATCATTACGAAAATTTGTACTACATTGGGAAAGATATTGGTTATAACATTGACATTGAGTAAGAAATTTACAGCGAACATACGAGAATTGAGCAAAGTCAGATAAGGAACCAGTTCTCTGGTACTTTTTATATAGCCGGGATTTTTTATTATACCCGTACTCAAAAAGAATTAAGGGGTATTGTATTTTGTATTGTATTTTTGGTAAAATTGGATGTGTGTAACGCAAAGAAGGAAACGTTTCCGACCCCATAAAGTATATATATTATTGATCAGCATCAATAGCCGTGTCGATATAGCAATGTCTGTCTGTCCGTCTTGTTTGTCGGCTAGTTCTCAGAGATTATGAGCTAGATCAACCAAATTTTGTTTCGCGGCTCGTGATATTACACTGCTACAAGTGTATTTCAAAATTTCGCCACCCCTATTCCATCCCCACAAAGGACGAAAATCTGTGGCAACCACAATTTTAAAGATACAATAAAACTAAAAACGCAGTAACGTGGAGAAAGACCATATCTATCAGATTGCCGAATCTGAGTCAGATTGGGTGATTATAATAGCCAGAATAAAGAAATTAATTTTCAGTTGCTTCCCCCACCTCCTATGGCGTTGCTGAGGCTACTCATTCTCTTTCTCGCTCGCACACACTCTGCCCAGTCCAGTGCGCGACTGTTGCGGAGATGTAGAATATGCATTCCATACACAATGTAGAAAATAAATTTTAGATGTATAATCGACATTGTAGATGTAGATAACAGATGTAGGAATAAAATGTTTAATTTATATTGACTAAATTGTTAGCAAGTGAAACACATATAACCGGCACAATTAGTGATCAATAGACCTCGGATTTTGCATATTTGCATATGGGCATTTCTCTGACGAGGTCCGCGACCAAAAAATTGAATGTCTATAAAATCACATTTCCATATGATTCTGATTCGATATTATAGTCTAAATTTAATGAACGACAACTAATTAACCCAATGGACTCATAATTTCATTAACTTTGATGTAAAAATCTATTTAAATAAGCATTAATGCACTTCTTCATTATTTTTTGGCATTTTTGTTTGGGTTAGCCATGTTTTCTATTACAATTATCTCATATAAAAAAGTAAATTCTTGAGAAAAGTTGTTCCCCATAATCTTTCTAACGTATTAGACTATCTATACAATAATACGAGAAAAATGCTTCAGCCACTGCATACTGCCGCGAAATCCACTTCCATATTTGTCCCGTGCGAATGGCTTGATTTTTTGACAAAATATCGAAAACGAATAGTGTCCAAAAATCGACCCTAGCTCCACTTATAGGGCTAATCAAGAGGTGTATCATAAAGGTTAACATATTTTTAAAACCCTTTGTTTAATCTTTCTACCACTTGCAATGCGTACGACTGTCCCGTTCGACCTCAGAGAAATGCCCATATTTTCGAAGGATTAAGATAGGACAATTCTGATGACACCAAAGTTCGTGTCATTAAAAATAGAGTTGAAAACGATAAGCATATTTAAATTTTGTTTAAATATTTGCATAAAATGCATATGCATAATATATGCAAAAATATTCAAAATATGCAAATAATTCTGTGTTAAGAAAAAAAATAATAATATCAAAGCAATTCAGATGGTCAGATGCGATATTTTATTTGTTCAACATTATTATTCAAGATAATTGGTATTACAATATACAACCATAATTTTCTCTAAATTATTAATTGAAAGGCGGTGCGGTGCTTTTACGAAATTTTTTTTACACACGATATGAACGAGTTAGCGTCAGGAAACGATGCTCTTACTTTTTCAGCTATTATATTTAAGCCGTGTGCCAAACAAGTAATTTTTATGAGATTCGGATAGAAAACCTTTAAATTTTTTCCAGCTCTAATCATACATACGTATATGCCGCAGCATCCGTTAAGAGCAACCATACTTTTGACTCATTCCCGTGTGGCCACATTATGCGAATGCTTTCGTTCACAAATCGAGAAACAGTTGCATTATTAACTTGTTCCAACTGTTTACAGGACAATAAAAACGAGCATGAAGATTTTCGCTCAATGTTCCAACAATTAAATTTGCGACATATCGTCCTTGTTTGTCAGCTGTTTCGTCTACACATATCCAATCGCTTTCGTCTTTGATTCTGTCGCGAATTTTTTTGATTGATTGTTGGTAGCATTTATCCAGGTAGCACTTTCTGAGAGTACTTTCATCTGGAATTTGTTGCCCAGTGTATTCTTTTTTTAAATTATTATAAGTAGCATTGCTGAGCACATACCATGGTATATTTCCCGCAACCAACGCTGTATATAAATCCGTTTTAAATTCATGGTTGGAATTGTCGAAACTGTCAGAAAAGCTGCTGGACGTATTTCTAGACGCATTATCGTCGTTGTTGTTATTGGATGCCTTTGACTGTCTGTGCAGTGAAGTAGCAATATGCTGCTGCAATTGAAATTTTTTTTCGCATGTAATCTTAAATATTTGTAACATTAGAACGTACTTTACATTTAGCAATCAGGCTTACTGCAAACAAATATTTCGATGAACAAATTTCGAAATTCGTAAAATATTTGAAAACAGTTAGCAAAAGCCTGAATAATGAAACTTCACCTTTTTGTCACAAGTTGTACAAATTATATTGCTTCCATAAATTTTAAAGCACTTTTCGGGAAGGCTGTTAAACCATTTTCCTCTCAAATTAATTGTATGTCTATTGATTTTCGGCATTTCACTTGCAGGGGTTTGTATGTGACGCCCCGTGGACAGAGGGGAACGATTCTCTTTTCACCTATGCTTCGTTTAGGCCCAGCTGCCAGATGTTCGGAGTCCTAGAATCCAACTACTTTTCGGTCTGAAAATTATAGCAACAAATACACAGTCTTTGGCGATGGTCCCCTCAGTCCCCTCGCACAAGCGAATGTTTCAAAGGAAAGCCGAAAAAACAAGAACAAATACTATGGACGAAGCCGAAATAGTCAGTAGGGCGCGGTCAGACGCAAAGTATAGCCCAAAAGAAAATGAACGAGACTCATACCCAGATTTCAAATGCTGCATATGTTTTTGAACATGAAATTCGTTTGCATACTTCGCACATTTTTGCATATTTTGCATAATTTTGGCATATATTTTGCATTTTTTCGATATGTATTACAATTTTTTATATTTGAACGATTAATACAAAATTTTATACCAATCAGATGAAAACTCGCAGATATGCAAAATCCGAGGTCTAGTGATCAACTATGATGGGTACAATGATGTACACGAATATGAGCAATTAATATTGAGTTATTCAGGCAGGCTCCGGTTTTCACTTTCACCAAAAAATGTGATTTACTTTTCAAAACGAAAAGTTAGGCGCTCCCGCACACGTGAAATGAATGACTTTTACGTTTTGAAACCGGCAACAAATTCCTCGCCGAAATGAAAAGTAAACGTCTTTTTATACAAATAAACAAATCTTAATTGCAAAAGGAAAAAAAGAGATGACTTATTGATGCATTGACATGAATTTGACACCATTAACTGGGAAATTGAGCTTGTGCCCTTTTTAATAATATTGCTCCGAACAGCTGTGGCAGCCCGATTTGGCTGTCGATAAGTCTCTGATAAACATAACAGAGGCATTTTTGTATGAGCTAGCACTAACGCGTCGGTATAACAGCAGTAAATTTCGCGCTTAACAGTACAAAGTGTAAACGAATTCACATAAGTGGATTCCAGAGCGCGTCGAAATGAAGTCATACTTTTTGCTGAAAAGTAAAACGCAAAGTGAATGTGAAAACCAGAGCCTGCCCGATTATCGCGAAAAGGCAGGAAAGGCAGGAGCGAGGTAAAAGAACGACCAGCTTAAACAATTGACAAATTTAACATAAGAAAGCCAAAAAGTGTACATATTTTCGTACCAAAAAATTGAATAATTCATTAAAGAATTTTGAATGGATACAGCCAAAACAATGTTTATTTCGACATATCAAAAAGGTTTTTTTTACCCTTTTCGAGAACGCCGTCAAAAGTTAACTGTGAATAGCGATCCATGTCATGAGATTTTCCATGATTTGTTCCCAAAAAGAGTGAAAAACGACGTACAGTGCTCTAGACACGACCAAAATTTCAACTTCTTAAGAATATGTTCTTTTGTTTATAGTTTTTTAATATTTTGGTTAATAGATCATTTTACTTCGATGTAATTACATTTATGTGAGGAAAATATTAATTTTTTTTCAAAAATATCAGCTGTTGTACTTCACATAAAAAGAAGTCACGAATACATGTTAAATGAACCATCTTTCTGTGGATCCAGTTTTAGTGGCTGAGTTAATTTTTTTTTTGCAATCAGGCTTAACTATGTAGACATTGACATTGAGAAAACGTCATTAAGACGTTTACTAAACTATTTAAATATGTTTACTTTTTATTTTACTGGATTATTATAAAAATACATTTAAATTCAATTTCCTTATACAGCATCCGCGGGGCTTTGAAACTCAGATAACGCATGTATGGGGTTTTGAACTTTTTCTGAGAGCCCTTTCGAACTTTTGCTCGAACCTCCTCGGGTTTCTCTGGTCTCACCAATGGTTTTTTTTCTGGAGCTTTCATTTTCCATACGACAATAGGAGACTAAAGGAGACAATAGGATTGAAAATAAATACACATAAAAAATGGAAATTACGTGCGTAAAATTTCAGAAATACTTACAGATACAGTTCCTTGTCTAGTATATTTAGTCGAAGCCACATAGGAGTACTTAACAGTAAGAACCACAGCATTCATAAGATTTTTAGCAGCTTGAATCAGCGATGTTGCGCTATCCAACTTAAAATTGAGAATAAAATCAAAATATAATTCATTTTTAGTACAGTTAAAATATCTAAATTTTTAACTTACCCCAGAAACAATGAGCTCGCCGCTTATGTTTTGTACGTCTGCTTTGACTTTAGAAGTAATTTGGATTTGATGACAATAAAGAGCAATTCGTTGCAGATAAGCTAATAAATCCTTCTTTGTGCTACTTTCTGGACACTGTTCCGCTATCTCTCGAGTTAGCTTGTCTAGTTTTGTACCTGCTTCAGAAATTTTCTTAGCAGCATTGATGACGTCCATAGTAGTCTTCAAGGGCCCTCGACCTCTGAAAAAAGTAGTAATGTCCAAGCATAAACATGTTAATGTACGAGTTTGTTAGGAAAAGATTCTGTACACAAATCTATGTATCTATAAATTTAAATGAAGTAGTACATAAAGTATGTAATTTACGACCGTTTGAAAGAAAGGGCTAAGATGTGTGGTAATAAATACGCGACAAGCAACACAAGTGGAGATACCACTTATCTAATGTAGAGCTAAACATTAATGTTTCATGCACTGCGTTGCATGCACTCAAACAACTCTCACGGTAAATGTAGCCGTTCCATGGGGCAAGCGCAGGGCTCGGCACGGCCCTATCTATTGTGCTTAGGAAAAGGCGCTGCGTATCACAGTGTTTAGCACCAATACAATGTTCCGTTTTGCCTGCTGTATACGCACATTAGCGCACTGCAAACCTTTGCGTGTGTGTGCCGACCACTGGTCTAGCAATAAGAATAGAAAATCAATTGTACCACATACACTACTGGTCAAAATAATAAGCACAGAGACATGGTGCTGATTTGTTATGCAATATCTCGAATGTTTTTGAATGTTTGACTGCCAATTGTTTATATTTTTAAAGATTACAGTTTTGCCAAATATTTAAATCAAAAATGAGAGTTGGGTGGGTGGACATTTTTCATGTGGTCAAAATTTTTGTTGACTTCTTGCATTATAGGGAACATGAGAGTTTAAAAAATGTCCTTATATGGGCCGAAAAAATCATTGTTCTGCTGACGAAATTAAGATTGCCTTGAATCTTAAAAAATAAGAAAAAGTCTTCGGGAAATTGCAAAAAGTCTTGGACGCTCGGTATTTTGGATCAAAATGACTTAAATGACGAATGATTGCGGATAACACTACAGGACAAAATCGAACTTTTTTCCCTCAAAGATCCAAACCGACTTTTTCTGATAGATATGGGGCTTTAATTTTTTTGAGAACTATGGTTTTTTTTCTAGGGCAGAACTTTTATTAAAAGAATTTTTGAAGTCTGGTATTTATTTTTAAAGCTTTTTTCAGAGGTAGTCCTTTTTTTTGCACATAACTTGAGTATTTTACGTCTGGTTGTAAATAATAGCTTTTAAACGGCTAGAAGTAGAGCCCAAACACTTTATGATTGCAGCTTACCGTCTGGGATATATGTATAAAGCATTCAAATGCAAAAATTATTATTTTTGTGCAGTACTTTTTACGAAACTTTGACTCAGGCAAAGTCGAAAAAAAATTATATCCTGTTTTTTATTTTTTGTGCATAGGTTCTTTTTTTAGGCGTCGTTTAAGGTATTGCTCATTAAAATCTATGAAGAAACTTTAGAGCTAAAATTCGTTAACCAAACCTAAACGAGAAGGAACGTGAGTCGCTTCTAGTCGCGACTCTACTTTTATACCCGTACTCAGTCAGTATATAAATTTATGAGCTTATGATTGAAATTTAAAAAAAAAATTTTAGACTCGGCTATTGATGCTGATCAAGAATATATATACTTTATGGGGTCGGAAAATTTTCCTTCTCTGCGTTACACACATCCACTTTTACCACAAATACAGTATACCCCTTAACTCTTTTTGAGTACGGGTATAAAAATTAACAAAAAATACCTTTTTGAAGGTTGCTGGCCTGACTTTTGCTAAGTTTTTAAAGTCAAAGTTTAGTAAAAAAAAAATACAGCACAAAAATCATAATTTTTGCATTTGAATGCTTTATATATCCCAGACGGTAAGCTGAAATCACAGTGTTTGGGCTTTACTTCTAGCCTTTTAAATTATCTTTCCAGAATAGAAAAGTTCTTCACAACCAGACGTATGATACTTGAGTTATGTGAAAAAATGAAGCGCTACTCTTGAAAAAAGCGTTTAAAAAATATCAGTTTTCAAAAATACTTCAAAAAAAGTTCTGCCATAGAAAAAAAAAATATCATCAATCCATTTCTAATCCCCAAATTTTTAAGAAAAATTTGGGTTTGTTCCTTGAGTAAGAATCGTGTCGGATAGTGTAACCAATCAACTCGAAGAGACATGGACCAATGATAAACAGGACCAACCTCCTCTTTTGCAGCTTCGTTCACCAGTTTAGTTTCCAACCAGATGTTTATTCGTTCTAAATCAGGGCTCGGCAGGGCCCTATCTTAAAAACATAGGAAAAGGCGCTGCCACGTCGCTGCCGGCACACGTACAGTGTGAAAAGGCAGCGAGCCTTCGTGTGGCTTCGGCAATGCGACTTCGGCTCTTACGGTCGAGCATGATACCCAAAGCGAGAACAAAAATGAGATTAGTTGTGGTTAGCCGTCGACAATGCAAGACCACGCTACGCAGCCTTATGATTTTACACTGAGCAAAAAAATGTTCAACGTAAAATGGGAAAACAATTTCTAGTTCATGGAAAATATGGATGGCGATGCGCAATGCGTAATCTTGCCTAGAATTTTGCTCCAGTTTCAAAAGGAATTCAATTTCAAAACATAACATTTTTATTTTTTTTAGTTTCATTTTTTCTTTCACCCGCAACAGTTCAACTTTTGCTACAAATCGTTTGTTGCAGTGTAAAAGCAACAAACCGGTTTCTTCCGCAGCTGCGACCGGCCTCTTCGGGTTTTTTACTCACAAAGCGCACGAAAAAAACGTGTCAGAGTGTGTGTGCCGAGCCCTGTTCTAAATAATACACATCTTGTATCGACGGTAATCTGGTGTTTTAACCGACAGGAGAAAACAATTTAAAAACAAAAGAATATTTTTTCAAACCTTGTAAAGTCCGTCATTTCCATCATAATCATACACATGTGTTTGGCTAAGAAAATGATGTCGTTTCCAGTATCATCCCATTTTGCGACCTCAGAATCGAAAGTCATTTTCTCTCTACGAAATAGTTCCACTTGTTGGGCAATTTTCTGTTTGTCCTCCTCTGTCATTTTTCGCATTGCTTCCTAATTAAAATATTTTGTGCCATATTTATAATTATGTTGTATGTCGATTAATATTTATACTCACTCTAGCAGTACAAATACCACTAATATCTGGGTATTCGTCGACGGTCTGATCACCAGTATGGGCACTTGCTGAAAGACAAATCAAGCTTAAATAATTAAAGAATTAAAAAACGGAGCTGAAAACTCTTACATCGACTTCGTGTTTCCAAGGTTAAGTCTTCTACAGGCTCAAATTCTGTATCTGTGTCTAGGTCTTCTGAACTCTACAATTGATTAAATAAAATTACATTTTTAATTTTTTTTTTTGCGTTTTATTTTTTCTTGCTTAACAAAATTAAGTCTGCCAAAGAGTTTTTACAAATAATATTTAATTTTTCAATATTTTCTTTTTTGCTTTTATTTTTTCTTGCTTAAGTTTTTACCAGAAAAAAATCTCTTTTCGACAGGTTTTGAAAAATTTCAGTAGTTACATACAAGGCTATGTGCAATTTGGCTCATCCAATTTTTGCAGATCGAATTAAAAAACATGTACATTACGGAAAAAAGTTTTATGAAGTAGAAGATTTCCACACGGTTGTGAGTCGCTTCTGTTGCCGCGGCTCTACTTTTATACCCATACTCAATCAGTATAAATACATACGTACAGTTGCGAAAAAAATAATAGCACCACCACAACACATTTTGTTCTTGGTACAAAAAATGCTATTACTGTTCCGATTTTTTTTTAATTTAATTTTTTTTGTATTGTTTTGTATTCTATATAAACAAAAAAAGTGCTACCGCTCTTCAAATTTCGGTTTATATATATTTTTTTTACGATTTTAAGAAAAAAGGCCCCAAAACTACCCAAAAAAAAAATAGCACCATTAGCCCTTTTTCGGTGAAACCTCTGTATTTCGCGGAACTGCCTTTGTAGAATGCACGTGTTCGTTAGTTCTGACTAAGATTACATTGTTTCTATCATAAAAGTTAAAAATAAAATTTACAATGGGACGTGGAAAGCACTGAACTGCGGAGAAGCGCGATCTTATCAAAAAATTGATATTGGATGGAAAAACTTCCAGGGAAGTTGGATGATTGGTGGGATGCTCCAATAAAATGATTTAAAACGTCTTATACTATGAAGAAAAGACTAAAACACGCGGACGAAAACGATCTATGACCCCTCTTCATGTCAAAATACTGATTCGTCAGAGCAAGAAGGATCCCTTCAAGCCTGCTACCGAGCTAAAAAAAACTTAAAATTATTTCGACGGACCTAACAGTTCGCCCATATCTTAGGCAACATAACCTTAAAGCTTGCAGCCCAAGAAAGGTACCACTTTTAAACGCGACACATATAACTAACAGCATGAAGTTTGTAAGGGATCATGCAAATTGGACATCCCAAAAATGGAGGAATATTCTATGGTCAGATGAGTCCACCAAAAAGGTGGAAAGGGATCTCGATGATACGTTAGACGTCCAAAGAATACAAAATACAAACCCTAGTACACCACAAAAACTACTACTACCATACTACTATGGGCCTGCTTTTCCTAATATGGAGTAGGTCCAATACATTGGATAAAAACCATCTTGATTCAGCACGTGTACGTGAATATCATGGAGACAGTAATGCTACCCTTTGCAGAATATGAAATTCCGCTCGTATGGGTATTTTAACAGGACAATGACCCCAAACACACCAGCAAGAAAGCGAAGGAATGGTTCAGGGCAAAATCTGTAAACGTTTTGGAGTAGCCTGCTCAGTCGCCTGACCTTAATCCCATCGAAAATCTGTGGTGCGACGTGAAGAAGGCAGTTGCTGCTTCCAAACCAACCACTATCGGATCACTTTGGGAAGAAATTAAAGAGTCCTGGTCCTAAATTCCCCTAAAACGATGACAGGACCTAGTTGATTCCATGCCAAGACGCTGCGCAGCTGTTATTGCCAATTAAGGGCACTGTACTAAATATTAAATTATACATATAGATTTAGTATTAATAGTTACAAATGGTAAACTAATGAATTCGTTACTTATTGCTAATTTTTTTAATTTGAAATCCGTTTTTGAAAAGTGGTGCTATTTTTTTTTTCGCCTAGTTTTGTCAGTTTTAAAAGAGTTTCTTAAATAACCTAAAAACGTTTACAAAAAAAATGTTTTTTTTGTATTCCCAGGTTTGTAATAGTCTCCTATTTCTAAAAATGTGCTTAAACTTTCCTTAAAGTTAAAAATGTGAATTGGGGAATTGTTTAAAAATTGCTTGTGGTGGTGGTGCTATTTTTTTTTCACAGCTGTATGTTATGTATATGTGAGCTTATGATTATGTGGAATTTTTAATATTATATCAGTATACATTTGTTTGCTATGTCTGTCATATAAATCTTAAATGTAGATTATACATTTTGTCCACCAGAGGGCGCACCCACACTGTACAGGGCAAAAAGTTTGCGAGCGAGAAAAATAATGAGAAGCTGCTGTATTATTGAAATGATTGACGGACAGACAGACATGGCTATATCGACTCGACTATTGATGTTGATCAATATATATATATCTCTATATATATAAAAGAAAGTCGTGTTAGTTACCTTATTTATAACTCAAGAACGGCCGTACCGATATGGCTGACATATGTGGTTAGGTAGCTTAGAGCCAGGAGACTAACATAGAATACTGTAAACGTCAGTCACTATAAAACGTGGAATAATAAAAATGAATCACACTTGGAATAACAAAGCGAAAATGACAGCTATGTAATGGACGTATGGATAACAAATTTAATTTTTGCAAGAAATCAATATTAAACGAGAAGGAAAGTGAGTCGCTTCTAGTCGCGACTCTACTTTTATACCCGTACTCAGTCAGTATATACATTTATAAGGTTATGATTAAAAATAATAAAAAAATTTTGTATTTAACATTTTACATTTTTTTTGCTACATTTGTTAACTACATCTACATCTAAAATGTAGATTATACATCTAGAACAAATATTCTACATCTACCATTTAGATTCTACATCTCTTCCGCTAGGGGTTGCTCGCGCATTGCACAGGGCAGAGTGTGTGCGAGCGAGAAAAAGAATGAGTAGCGTCAGAAACGCCAGAGGAGGTGGGGGAAGCAACTGAAAATTAATTTCTTCATTTTGGCCATAATAATGATCCGATCTGTACCAGATTTGGCAATCTGGTAGACATAGTCATTCCTTACGATACTGCGTTTTTAGTTTTATCGTATCTTCAAAGTTGTGGCTACCACAGATTTTCGTTCTTTGTGAAGGCGGAGGGGGGCGTGGCACAATTTGGAAAAAAAACTTGATTCAGTGTGATATCACATGAGTCTGGAAACAAAATTTGATTGCTCTAGCTTTTATAGTCTCTGAGAACGAGGCGTCAAACAAGACGGACAGACGGCCAGACGGACGGACGGACAGACAGACATGGCTCTATCGACTCGGCTATTGATGCTGATCAAGAAAATATATACTTTATGGGGTCGGAAAATTTTCCTTCTCTGCGTTACACACATCCACTTTTACCACAAATACAGTATACTCCTTAACTCTTTTTGAGAACGGGTATAAGAAGTGAAGTAAACTATAAAACGCGGTATAACAAAAACGCATTAGACTTGGAATAACAAACGCATCTCGAACAGCTTAAAATTTTGTTTGTGAATGAATGGATGAAAATTTGAGTTTTGAAATACATTTTAGGTGATTTGAAGTGAAGTTTAATTAACAATGCCGCGACCAAGACGATCGAATCTTTCCCGACAAAGCCGTAATGCAAGAAGGATACGAAACACTGCAAATGAAAAGAATGAAGAAGAACAAGAAATTGCACGTGAACAGCGGCGTTAGTATGGCTCGACTTCGTGCCTCTCAATCACATTGCGTCAACATGTATGTCAAAATAGAAACGTAATGTTTAACTTTCATTAGGTTGAACCAAGCCAAACTACGTTCTGAGGATTACATCGTTCAGTTAGTACTGAAGGAAATGCAGCTAATATTGGTCAATTAACTATTCTGCCGGCGACGTACGTTGGTAGTCAAAGTCATATGCATGAATATGCATATGCACAAGATGCAATGAAATGACAATTGGTCAAAGGAAAAATATAATTGAAGTGATTCAGAGTGGTAACGCATTATATTCTCGGATGAGGTTATGAAAATAAGCACAAAGTCAAAGAATCACTTACAGACCACTCCCAATGACAAGGTGCATAATCGTCCTGAATGATGAGTGAGAAGAATCTTTTCAAACCTTTTGCATTAACCAAACCCTGAATTAGTAAAAGCGATTCAGTTTTATAGTTAGATTTCATTCCCATATTAAAATAAAAGGCATCGAATTAGAGTGACAATACAGCAGTTTTCAGAATATCGTTCTCCTGTTCTACGGCAAACTGTGCGGAAGCCATCGGATCCAATGATATTTAATTTATACTCATCCGACAATATAATGCGTTACCACTCTGAGTCACGCCACATTCCGATTTTTCCTTCGACCTTTCAATTTAAGCTAATTTTTTTTACCTTTAAAATTTTGAAGGTACTTTTTGGTAGGTGTCCTTGCCATTGAAGCCACCTCCGTAGGCCGACGTTGAATAGTTCGAGCCAAAATATCACTTGCACAACGTTATAACACCTGTGATCTTATCTCAACAAAATTTTAATACCAATCATAAGGATAATTTTAAAAAATAAAACGCTCTTTCCTTACCCCTTTGCCAAAGGTGGTACTACAAAATATTAAGTAATTACTAATTTTAAAAAAAAATTGCATTGTTTTAGCTACAAGAAAAATTTGAAATCCGTTTTTGAAAAGTGGTGCTATTTTTTTTTTCGCCTAGTTTTGTCAGTTTTAAAAGAGTTTCTTAAATAACCTAAAAACGTTTACAAAAAAAATGTTTTTTTTGTATTCCCAGGTTTGTAATAGTCTCCTATTTCTAAAAATGTGCTTAAACTTTCCTTAAAGTTAAAAATGTGAATTGGGGAATTGTTTAAAAATTGCTTGTGGTGGTGGTGCTATTTTTTTTTCACAGCTGTATGTTATGTATATGTGAGCTTATGATTATGTGGAATTTTTAATATTATATCAGTATACATTTGTTTGCTATGTCTGTCATATAAATCTTAAATGTAGATTATACATTTTGTCCACCAGAGGGCGCACCCACACTGTACAGGGCAAAAAGTTTGCGAGCGAGAAAAATAATGAGAAGCTGCTGTATTATTGAAATGATTGACGGACAGACAGACATGGCTATATCGACTCGACTATTGATGTTGATCAATATATATATATCTCTATATATATAAAAGAAAGTCGTGTTAGTTACCTTATTTATAACTCAAGAACGGCCGTACCGATATGGCTGACATATGTGGTTAGGTAGCTTAGAGCCAGGAGACTAACATAGAATACTGTAAACGTCAGTCACTATAAAACGTGGAATAATAAAAATGAATCACACTTGGAATAACAAAGCGAAAATGACAGCTATGTAATGGACGTATGGATAACAAATTTAATTTTTGCAAGAAATCAATATTAAACGAGAAGGAAAGTGAGTCGCTTCTAGTCGCGACTCTACTTTTATACCCGTACTCAGTCAGTATATACATTTATAAGGTTATGATTAAAAATAATAAAAAAATTTTGTATTTAACATTTTACATTTTTTTTGCTACATTTGTTAACTACATCTACATCTAAAATGTAGATTATACATCTAGAACAAATATTCTACATCTACCATTTAGATTCTACATCTCTTCCGCTAGGGGTTGCTCGCGCATTGCACAGGGCAGAGTGTGTGCGAGCGAGAAAAAGAATGAGTAGCGTCAGAAACGCCAGAGGAGGTGGGGGAAGCAACTGAAAATTAATTTCTTCATTTTGGCCATAATAATGATCCGATCTGTACCAGATTTGGCAATCTGGTAGACATAGTCATTCCTTACGATACTGCGTTTTTAGTTTTATCGTATCTTCAAAGTTGTGGCTACCACAGATTTTCGTTCTTTGTGAAGGCGGAGGGGGGCGTGGCACAATTTGGAAAAAAAACTTGATTCAGTGTGATATCACATGAGTCTGGAAACAAAATTTGATTGCTCTAGCTTTTATAGTCTCTGAGAACGAGGCGTCAAACAAGACGGACAGACGGCCAGACGGACGGACGGACAGACAGACATGGCTCTATCGACTCGGCTATTGATGCTGATCAAGAAAATATATACTTTATGGGGTCGGAAAATTTTCCTTCTCTGCGTTACACACATCCACTTTTACCACAAATACAGTATACTCCTTAACTCTTTTTGAGAACGGGTATAAGAAGTGAAGTAAACTATAAAACGCGGTATAACAAAAACGCATTAGACTTGGAATAACAAACGCATCTCGAACAGCTTAAAATTTTGTTTGTGAATGAATGGATGAAAATTTGAGTTTTGAAATACATTTTAGGTGATTTGAAGTGAAGTTTAATTAACAATGCCGCGACCAAGACGATCGAATCTTTCCCGACAAAGCCGTAATGCAAGAAGGATACGAAACACTGCAAATGAAAAGAATGAAGAAGAACAAGAAATTGCACGTGAACAGCGGCGTTAGTATGGCTCGACTTCGTGCCTCTCAATCACATTGCGTCAACATGTATGTCAAAATAGAAACGTAATGTTTAACTTTCATTAGGTTGAACCAAGCCAAACTACGTTCTGAGGATTACATCGTTCAGTTAGTACTGAAGGAAATGCAGCTAATATTGGTCAATTAACTATTCTGCCGGCGACGTACGTTGGTAGTCAAAGTCATATGCATGAATATGCATATGCACAAGATGCAATGAAATGACAATTGGTCAAAGGAAAAATATAATTGAAGTGATTCAGAGTGGTAACGCATTATATTCTCGGATGAGGTTATGAAAATAAGCACAAAGTCAAAGAATCACTTACAGACCACTCCCAATGAAAGGTGCATAATCGTCCTGAATGATGAGTGAGAAGAATCTTTTCAAACCTTTTGCATTAACCAAACCCTGAATTAGTAAAAGCGATTCAGTTTTATAGTTAGATTTCATTCCCATATTAAAATAAAAGGCATCGAATTAGAGTGACAATACAGCAGTTTTCAGAATATCGTTCTCCTGTTCTACGGCAAACTGTGCGGAAGCCATCGGATCCAATGATATTTAATTTATACTCATCCGACAATATAATGCGTTACCACTCTGAGTCACTTAATTTCGATTTTTCCTTCGACCAATTTAAGCTAATTTTTTTTATTTAAAATTTTGAAGGTACTTTTTGGTAGGTGTCCTTGCCATTGAAGCCACCTCCTTTGGCCGACGTTGAATAGTTCGAGCCAAAATATCACTTGCACAACGTTATAACACCTGTGATCTTATCTCAACAAAATTTTAATACCAATCATAAGGATAATTTTTAAAATAAAACGCTCTTTCCTTACCCCTTTGCCAAAGGTGGTACTACAAAATATTAATTAATTACTAATTTTAAAAAAAAATTGCATTGTTTTAGCTACAAGAAAAATTTGAAATCCGTTTTTGAAAAGTGGTGCTATTTTTTTTTTCGCCTAGTTTTGTCAGTTTTAAAAGAGTTTCTTAAATAACCTAAAAACGTTTACAAAAAAAATGTTTTTTTTGTATTCCCAGGTTTGTAATAGTCTCCTATTTCTAAAAATGTGCTTAAACTTTCCTTAAAGTTAAAAATGTGAATTGGGGAATTGTTTAAAAATTGCTTGTGGTGGTGGTGCTATTTTTTTTTCACAGCTGTATGTTATGTATATGTGAGCTTATGATTATGTGGAATTTTTAATATTATATCAGTATACATTTGTTTGCTATGTCTGTCATATAAATCTTAAATGTAGATTATACATTTTGTCCACCAGAGGGCGCACCCACACTGTACAGGGCAAAAAGTTTGCGAGCGAGAAAAATAATGAGAAGCTGCTGTATTATTGAAATGATTGACGGACAGACAGACATGGCTATATCGACTCGACTATTGATGTTGATCAATATATATATATCTCTATATATATAAAAGAAAGTCGTGTTAGTTACCTTATTTATAACTCAAGAACGGCCGTACCGATATGGCTGACATATGTGGTTAGGTAGCTTAGAGCCAGGAGACTAACATAGAATACTGTAAACGTCAGTCACTATAAAACGTGGAATAATAAAAATGAATCACACTTGGAATAACAAAGCGAAAATGACAGCCATGTAATGGACGTATGGATAACAAATTTAATTTTTGCAAGAAATCAATATTAAACGAGAAGGAAAGTGAGTCGCTTCTAGTCGCGACTCTACTTTTATACCCGTACTCAGTCAGTATATACATTTATAAGGTTATGATTAAAAATAATAAAAAAATTTTGTATTTAACATTTTACATTTTTTTTGCTACATTTGTTAACTACATCTACATCTAAAATGTAGATTATACATCTAGAACAAATATTCTACATCTACCATTTAGATTCTACATCTCTTCCGCTAGGGGTTGCTCGCGCATTGCACAGGGCAGAGTGTGTGCGAGCGAGAAAAAGAATGAGTAGCGTCAGAAACGCCAGAGGAGGTGGGGGAAGCAACTGAAAATTAATTTCTTCATTTTGGCCATAATAATGATCCGATCTGTACCAGATTTGGCAATCTGGTAGACATAGTCATTCCTTACGATACTGCGTTTTTAGTTTTATCGTATCTTCAAAGTTGTGGCTACCACACTTTTTCTGAGTGCCAAAAAATGGTTTCATAATCATAGAGAATGTTGATCAAAATAGTTACCAATCTAATGAATAAATAAAAAAACCCTGCATCAGAAAATATTCTTTTAACAAACGACAGTTGTCTGAGTTATATGTTTATTTATAGTTTCTAAGATCTAAGTTTTGTATGGAGATCCAAAATAGTTATACAACACTAGGAAACAAAATTGAACTTTTTCCCGTTGTCATATGATATGTGCAAATTTTTCTGATAGATTTGTGGCTTTTAATTTTTTAAAGAAATTATTGTTTTTTTTTGTTTGCATTTTTATATATACATTTTTTTCTTTCGATGTTGTCTTCTTTCTTTTACATATGTACCTAAGTATTTTACATCTGGTTCACTATCTCTGAAAAAACAAAACACAAATAAAAAAAATTTAAATAAAAAAAGGTAAACCATGAAAAAAAAACATCATAACATTGTAAAGTCCTAATTAGGTGCTCGGCACGGCCCTCTCTAATTGGTATAGGAAAAGGCGCTGCTGCAGCGCTGCTACTCACGTACTAGTGTTGCGTAAACATCGTTCAATTTACTGAACAAGTTCGTTCGTTCATTTTTATTCAGTGAACTAAGTCGTTCTTTTTGTTCGTTCGTTTTTTTTGTTCGTTCGTTCTTTTTTGTTCGTTCGTTCTTTTTTGTTCTTAGCTCAATTTCGAGCTCTGATTTCTATTTGTATGCGTAGTATGTGTAAAAAATGTACTACAATTTATGGACTGGAACTATCCACAACAAAATGAGAAAAAGTGGTGCCAAAAATAGCGAACAAAACGAAACATAAAAAAACAGAGCAGCCACATACCGGACCGAAGAAAACGAACAAAAAAGAACGAACGAATAATAACGATTAAAAAAGAACGAACGAAAAAGAACGATTAAGATTAACTTATTCAGGTCGTTCATTTCAGTGAATAGGTCTTTTTTGTTCGTTCGTTCATGACGACCCAACAGTATCACGTACACGTGTATTGCAGTGGTTCGCACTAATACACAGTTCCGTTTTGTCTGCACACAAACACATTGCATGTGCGTGCCGACCAATGCCATGTGTCTTAGAAAAAGTTGGTTTGGTTCGGGCGGAAATTCTATGTTCCATAGGGTAATCAGTTAATAAATCAGCTCCTACTTACTCTATTCATTAAAACGGCGCGGCGAATCTCCCGAACCCCATCGTAAACCAGACGGGAGGCATCAATGAACTCATTTTCATCTACATCTTTGTTAGTATTAGTACAAAGAGCTCCAACAGCAGCTTCCACTCTTTGTTCAAATTTAATCATTACTGTAAGAAACGAATTTGTATTGAAAGGTATAAGATAGATCAAGAAGGATGTCATTACAGATCTACTAGAATCTAGATA
Organism: Drosophila subsilvestris; assembly: GCA_035043285.1. Lineage (NCBI taxonomy): Eukaryota > Metazoa > Arthropoda > Insecta > Diptera > Drosophilidae > Drosophila > Drosophila subsilvestris. The sequence continues at coordinate 41,482 of JAWNNB010002300.1, forward strand.
TATAGAGAAAGCGTTGGTCTCAGTATATACATATACTCCTCAATCCGGAAAAACGTAACAATCAGGCAGGATCCGGTTTTCACAATCATTTTGCGTTTTACTTTTCAGCAAGAATCCACTTTTATAAATTCGTGTACTCTTTTTACTGTTAAGCGCGAAATTTACTGCTGTTATACCCACGCGTTAGTGCCAGCTCATACAAAAAGACCTCTGTTATGTTTAACAGAGATCTATCGATAACAAAATCGGGCTGCCACAGCTGTTCGGAACAATTCACTTTTTGTTTTAGCCCTGACCAATTTTGCAGATCCAATTTTGGGGTTATAACGAGAAGGAACGTGTGAGTTGCTTCTAGTCGCGACTCTACTTTTATACCCGTACTCAGTCAATATATAAATTTGTGAGCTATGATTAAAATTTTAAATATTTTACATTTTACATTTTTTTCTACATCTGTTAACTACATCAAAAATGTAGATAATACATCTAGAACAAATATTCTACATCTACCCTTTATATTCTACATCTCCTCCGCGAGGGGGCGCTAGCGCATTGCAAAGGTCATATTGTCTGCGAGCGAGAAAGAGAATAAGTAATGTCAGCAACGCCAGAGGAGGTGGGGGTAGCCACTGAAAACGTATTTATTTATTCTGGCTATAATAATGATCCGAACATCTAGTAGATATAATCATTTTCTACGATACTGCGTTTTTAGTTTTATCTGCTGCCACAGATTTTCGTTCTTTGTGGGGGCGGAAGAGGGCGGTGCGAAATTTTGAAATACACTTGTAGGTGTGTTAGTCTCGAAAAAAAATGTGGTTGCTCTATCTCTTATAGTGTCTGAGATCTAGGCTATCATCAAGACGGACAGAGAGACAGACAGTGACTCGGTTATTGATGCTGATCAAGAATATATACTTTATACTTTTATACTTTATGGGGTCAAAAACGTTTCCTTCTCTGCGTTACACACATCCACTTTAACCACAAATACAATATACCCCTTAACTCTTTGAGTACGGGTATAAAAAGACACATACCTTTACGCCTCCGTTCTTAAAAATTGTTTTTTCTGTGTAATTCCGTTGGAGTTATTACGAAAATATTTGGTTTTGTTTTTCACTTTTTAGACCAATCTAGCCCAGAGCATGCAAAATTTGTTTAGCCAAATTGTCTACGAGGTAAAGTCTGAGATGATATTGCATTGCCAATTTGAGCGGAAATGGCCTTCTAAGATATTAACGCAACATTTTTTGCAAGACTGACGATGCGGGTGTCCTTTGTTTGTGAAGATTTCTTCTTCCGTCTTCGATTTTCAGTAAGAAATCTTAAATTTTAAGCATTCTCATCCGAATATACCGACCGTCCAAGTAGTTTCGCAAGCACAAAAATGCGTTTTCCGGACCATATAAAGATATTTTTGAACTTTCATGTACTTTAATATGCAAGGAGTCAATAAAAACCAACATCCAGCACAAATTCAAGCTTGGAACTAAAATTAAATAAAGGGTGGTCCCCACTTTAATTTTTTAATTAAATGTTTGAAAAACCTGTAATATAAGCAATTGGAAGTCTTGAATTTAAAAAGATTCGAGATATTTCATAACAAATCAGAACGATGCCTCGTACTTATTATTTTGACCAGTAGTGTACATATATAGATACAGATTTTGTATCAATTCATGAATTTTGGATTTTTTTAATAGATTATGTACTTTTGCAATTTAATATTAAAATATACAACAAATTGCAAATACGTAATACGTATTGACGTATTGACTTCTTGACGCGATTCTACTTTTATACCCGTACTCAGTCAGTATATAAATGTTGTAAGAATTTTAAAATTTTCTACATTTAAAATTTTTTTTGCTACATCTGTTATCTACATCTACATTTAAAATGTTGATTATACATCTAAAATGTATATTATACATTGCGTATGTAATGCAGATTCTACATCTTCTCCGCAACGATCACGCACTGCATAGGGAAGATTGTGTACGAGCCAGAGCTCGCAAATACCAGTTGACCGTTTTTTCCCTTGCGGTCTGCTCACGAGCAGAACCGAAAAACCCATGCACGCTTGCTTTCTCTCCGAGCAGAACCCTTCGATTATCTTCATTTTGGTTTTCGGTTGATGGTTCTCAGTTGAGCTGAGAGTTATTGAGTTCAATAACAAACTCATAGAGAGCGATCCGACTGGCTCTCGCACATTAAGAGTCACCACAAGAGCAGAAAAGTGAAATGCTCAGCGCAAACGGTCTTTTTGTCCATATTTTGTTTTTGTGGTGTCTGCAGCTGCATACAAACGCAAAAAACATTTATTTTGTTCGCTCGCGACAAAACGGTATTTGAAAGAGTAGAGCAAAAGGGAAGCAAAATAACCGGTTTTTGGTTGAGCAAAGACCGATTTTTTCGAGAGCCGATGGGAACGGTTCTTCTCTGACTTTTTGCTAAAAGGTTCTGAAATAACAGTTATTTTTGAAACAAACTTGATACAGTGTAATAACACATGAGTCTGGAAACAAAATTTGGTTGCTCTAGCTTTTAAAGTCTCTGAGAACTAGGCGTCAAACAAGACGGACAGATAGACAGGGACACGGCTTTTAATGCTGATCAAGAATATATATAATTTATGGGGTCGGAAACGTTTCCTACTCTGCGTTAAACACATCCACTTTTACCACAAATACCCCTTAACTCTGTGATTACGGGTATAAAAATTGGCTTGCCTTTGCCCATCCCCTCATTTGATCTTTGCTTTATCCTAAGGTTGCGGTTTTTCCTGTGTGCTGAATATCGTTTGTCATACTAATAAGCTGACGAATGAAAATTCGAAAGAATAATAAAGATACAGCTGTGCACATTGACATAGTAGTGCCTCACTTCAAAACTTTTTTTGAGATATTTCTAACTTTCAAATTGAAGAAGTAACAAATTTGTTGAAAGCCTGGAATAAAAGCATTAGAAAACCGATGAAATTCCGTTACAGTTTCTATTCGGTTTCCCAGCCTAGTATTAGACAGTAATTCATAGCTCTTGGTCAGTGGTGCAGCATTAGGGTAAGATCTGTTATTTTTTCGTTGTTTGCACTGCGCACTGTACATAATTGTTATCTCCATATCGCTTCTTCGTCTCGCACCTTTCTTCTTTCCTTTGCTTCCATTCTCGCTCTTTCGTTTTTTCGTTCACTTTCTCGAGCTCTAGTCGAAGAGTCGCTTTGGGCATGGATAATTCGGCCCGCCTGCCCTCGCAATGGGTCTTGATCTCGTCTTACACCTGCATACCTTGCCTTCGCAATCTCTCGTACTTTCTATCGTCGCATATAGTCGGTCAATTGCTGACATACGAATCGTGCTCTATATATGTATCCCGCTTCTTTCTTTCACCTACGCTATCGCTCTTTCGATCTGCTCGCTTTCACTTGCATTATGGCACGGACAATTCGGCCCGCCTGTCCCTGATTAAGTGTTGACCTAGTTCTCTCTTCCTGCATATCGTCGCTGCATCGAATAGTTCTTCAAATGGGGAGAACCACCAAATGCGCTAAAGGATTCAGAATAATATGGCGAAAGAAGATGGCAAAATCATCCTGTAAGATTTACTATGCCACAAGTAAAAGGCATGGTCCAACGGCCGCATATGCAGACAACCTAGTCGTGACCATTTTCCCTGAAAGAATTTCTAATAACAACAAAGAGCACTTTAAGAACAGGCAAAGTATATATACGACCATTATTTGTATCGGAAATGTGGCTTATTAAAATTTCATACCTTGCTCTCGAAGAACTTTAACCGCTTCCAACACCCGTTTAGTATAAATGCATGGTTCGTAGTTATCCATTTCAGCTTCCACAACATTACAAACTCGAGCGGAACGCCCTTGAATGGATCCAGCAGTCGCGCGCAAATCCCGGGCATCGCCCACTTGTAAGGCCATTACACATTTATTTACATCTTCAAGAATATGATTTTCAGATACTGCCAGAAAGTCGTCAATGGTAGTAATGTCGTCGACAGCTTCAGTTAAAATACGAACTTGGACCTCCCATGCTTGGCGATAGGCGGTCATGTTTTCTTGAGCAACTTTTGAGTTTGGGCGCACAGTCAAGATGGATGCGGCATTTATTACTTGTGGGCATAAACTTTCTATCTGCGCAGCAGCATACCGAACCATCTTAACACCATCTTCGTTACTAGACATGCTGCACACCAGATTGGCTACCTCTACAAGTTTCTCAGCATGTTTGGTGAAAATATCCGCTTTCTCACGCACTTTCTTCTCATTTCCGCTTTTAGCAGCTTCAATCAAATCCAGAAGGGGTGTAGTCGTTTCCAAGAAGGAATCTGAAACATGATCAACAACCGCTTTTCTCAACTGCCTTCGTAAGTCCCGAGTTTTGCGACACATTTGGTCAATCGCACGAACCAGTCCGGGGCTGTTGTCTTTTTGACTTATCTAAAGTACATTTTTAAAATTATTTTAGATATGCAGTATGAATATTGAGATTAATCTTACGTTGGACATGTATTCGGAGAGTAAATCTTGTAATGCTTGTCGTACAGCATTGCATTCAGCGACAATTCTTTCTCGTCGCTCATCCCTAGTACAGTCGGCATCCGCCATCAACGCAGCTGCACTTATAATGCTCTCCAGGCGTTCTTCAAGTAGCTGACGAGAACGCTTCTCGCTGTAGGTCATGGGATCCATAACAATCCCTTCCTACACATTAAATGAAATTAGTTACGAATGGTAGAAGATCATGGATAAAATAATGGGGGAAAACATGGGGAAAGTTGTGTCACTGCAGTTGCCGTCGCTCTACTTTTATACCCGTTCTCAGTCAGTATATTTTTGGGATTTATTATTTATGTGGATTTTTAAAATATTTTATTTGTTTAAATTTGTTCTTGCTACATATGACATCTACATCTACAATGTAGATTATACATCTACTTCGCCAGAGGGCGAGAGAGAGAATGCCATTTTGAAATAATCTTGTAACCGTTCGTCTCGACGTGGAGGAGGGGTCCTCATTGCAGTGGACTCAATCTTTACGTCGGAACATTTCATAGTCCAGGCTCAACAAGACCTGGAATTCCTGTGCGTAAAACTGATTCTCCCAGGCTTTTCCATTTTCATTACTTGCTCGTATATTCCACCTTCCTCGGATACCTTAATATACGAGCATCACTTGTCCGCTTTAAAAACTGTTTCTTCCTCGCTATCAGATAAAGACCATATGATAGTTCTTGGCGATTTCAATTTGCCAGGTACTGTTTGGGCTTCGGTTAACGAGTCTAATAACCTTGTGCCCATGTCACGACATGACTTTATTGACGGCTTGTTGGACCTATCCCTGTCTCAAGTCAACCATGTGAAAAATTCCTTGGGTCGATTGCTTGATCTGTGCTTTGTCTCAGATCCGACCATAGCGTTGCTAACCCGAGCCCTTCCGCTCACTATACCTGAAGACTCCTACCATCCTACATTCGAAGTGTCGGTTGATATTGGGCCTACTGTATTGGATCGAACGGGTAGGCTGTCTGAACGTGTCCGTTGCTTTCGCAAAGCCGAGTTTACGAAGCTTAATAACCTCATTAGGGATTTTGATTGGTCCGCTCTGTACGTGTGCACTGACGTTATGAAAGGCACAAACATATTTTACAATGTACTCGATACACTTTTTGATTATTGTGTCCCACTTTCTTGTCCGATTAGATCTGGGAAGCCTCCTTGGTTTACCAAAGAGTTATCCAGTCTAAAAAACTTAAAATCAAGACTATATACAAAATTTCAAGAAGTTAGTTCTCCGACCTCTCTCTCGCTATGTATTAGCTCGGTCAAAGTTCTCCGTTCTTAATGCTCAATGCTATAAAAATTACCTATCTCGATGCAGGATACGCTTTTCACAGGACCCTAAACAGTTTTACAGCTTCGTAAATAGTAAGCGTAGAACGTCCGCACATCCATCCTCGCTATCATTTATAAATATGACGGCAAACAATGATCAGGCAATCGCCGATCTTTTCGCCCAATTTTTCCAAACAACCTATTCCCATGACAGCTAATCTGGTCAGCCGTATCCATACAGTTTACCAAGGTCGAATGGCATTTTCAGCCCCTTGTTAAATGAAAGTTCACTGCTTCATGATCTTCGACTAGTTAAGCCGGTGTTTTCACCAGGTCCTGACGGAGTTCCCGGCTGTGTACTCAGGTACTGTGCCGACGCTCTGTGTGGACCCCTGCTTAAACTATTTACCCTATCCATTAATTCTTCATGCTTCCCCCCGATCTGGAAGGAATCTTTTATTATTCCTCTCCATAAGAAAGGTAGCAAGTCTGATGCTAATAATTATAGAGGTATATCTAAGTTATCCGCTATTCCTAAAATGTTTGAAAAAATTTTAACTCCGCATTTGCAACATCTCTGCAAATCACTTATATCTCCATCTCAGCACGGATTTATAAAGCGACGATCAACAACCACAAATTTATTAGAGTTTACCTCTTTTATCATTAAAGGCTTCCAATGTAACTTTCAGACGGTTGTTATCTACACTGATTTCAGTAAAGCATTCGACTCTGTAAACCACTCCCTTCTAGCACAAAAACTTGACCTTTTAGGGTTTCCACCTAATCTTTTGAGATGGATTTCTAGCTATCTTCGTTCAAGGTCTCAAAGAGTCCTCTTCAAAACCTCCTTCTCTTCACCTGTTAAGGTTACTTCTCGAGTACCACAGGGCAGACATCTAGGCCCCCTTACTTTTCACACTCTTTATTAATGACCTGCCTTCAGTATTAACAAATTCTCGAGTACTCATGTATGCGGATGATGTTAAACTCTGTGTCCAGTACAAGGACATTTCATTTCACTCTCGCTTGCAATCCGATCTCAATAACTTTCAGTCATGGTGTTGTGCAAATATGTAACACCTAAATGCCTCGAAATGCAAAGTTATGACATTTCATCGGTCCAGCCCCATGTTAGCTCCTTACACCCTTTGCGGTGCTTCTCTTGAGAGAATTACATTGGTTGATGATCTTGGTGTTAAACTTGACCCCAAGTTAAAGTTTTCTGAACACATTTCCACCATGGTAAATAAGGCCATGGGCGTGCTTGGGTTTATAAAAAGGTGGTCAAAGGAGTTTGACGATCCCTACATAACGAAGACTCTCTATACCTCGCTTGTTCGTCCGATTTTAGAGTACGGCTCTTGTGTATGGTGCCCCCAGTACAAAGTACACCAGGACCGTATAGAATCAGTCCAGAAAAACTTTTTACTTTTTGCTCTGCGTGGCCTCAACTGGGATGCAGATGTGAGACTGCCATCTTACCCTCGTAGACTGCTTTTAATAAACCTTCCAACCTTAGTTAGTCGTAGAAAAATGCTTGGTGTGATTTTTATGCACAACCTGATCAAGGGTGACGTAGATAGCCCTGACTTGTTGAGTCGCATAAACTTTACGATTCCTGTTAGATCTACTAGAAACTTTACCCCTTTGTTCCTTCCACTTTGTAGATCAAATTATTCCTTGCATGAACCGTTTAGGGTCTTATGCTCGGACTATAATTCTCTCTACCTTATAGTATCCACCACTAATTCCATTCCTCTTCTTAAATCACTAATATTAACATACCCTTCCCGTAATTAGTCCTATTTCTTAACTATCTTTGCATGTTTAGCTCTTGAGTTGTGTTTAGCTCTAATTTTCCTCGAACATTAGTCTAACCTCTATCTTTCCTGCATGTTCGCGATCGGTTCGGTAACACGCGTCGCGCGTCATGCGGCAGCGCCCCCCGGTCGGTTGGGCGGGAGGAGGGGCTGCGATTCTAGCCTGGGTTCCGCGCGTAACAGGCTTCGGCTTGGTGTCGCATGGGCCACTTGATGGTGCAGTCATTGCATATCAACGTCCAGTAACAGAGTTATATATAGTCTATGGGAACTAGGCGCTTATCAAAACGGACAGACAGACATACAGTGGATAACATAAATATTCGGTTTTTTTTTTTTCAACTTCAAAAGCGAATAAATTGAATAAAACTTACAAAAAACAAAAATTTTAAAACGGTATATTGAAGCTTGTAATATTACCTTTTCATAGATATATATACATAGATATATATTATAAGGATTTTATTTTAAATTAAAAGTAAAAAAATTCATAAACAAAAAAACATCAAAATTTTGAATTACTTTTATATTCGGTTTTATCTTATTAACCTACAAAATACCTATTTTATCTAGAAAACAAACGTACTCTAAAATTTTGTATGATACACATTATGTTGTATGGTATCCCTTAGATGTTTTGGCATTTTTTTTAAAAAGGAAGGGTACACAGCCACACAGTCACACAGATCACACAGCAAAGGATTTTTCCGAGCGACTCTGCCGTTGTACCCTTCCTTTTTTATGGTACGCCGAATGGTTTGCACTGAAATAGTCTTTCCGTGGTCGGCAAATAGTTCAGTTGTCAATTCCGGAGCACTAAGTCGAGGATTAATCTTGACTTTCTTAATAATTTCGGCCTCTTCGCGCTTAGTCAATTTTTTAGGTCGTCCGTTTTGCTTAATTGACTCTACTCTTCCCTCATTTTTGAATCTTCGGACGATGTCACCGACTGTATTTGGCTTCATTTCCAGGATCTGGACAATTTCCTTGTATGTCTTGTCCTCTAAATGCCACTAGAGCACAAGTTTTCGCTGCTCCAAGGACGAATGTGGAAGAGTGGGAAGACTAGGCTACAATTGGCCATTACTAAAGGGAAAAAATTATAAAAAAAATGCCAAAACATCTAAGGGATACCATACAACATAATGGGTATCATACAAAATTTTAAAGTACGTTTGTTTTCTAGATAAAATAGGTATTTTGTAGGTTAATAAGATAAAACCGAATATTAAAGTAATGCAAAATTTTGATGTTTTTTTGTTTATGAATTTTTTTACTTTTAATTTAAAATAAAATCCTTATAATATATACCTCTATGAAAAGGTAATATTACAAGATTCAATGTACTGTTTTTAAATTTTTGTTTTTTGTAAGTTTTATTCAATTTATTCGCGTTTGAAGTTGAAAAAAAAAACCGAATATTTATGTTATCCACTGTATGTATATCTAGAATATACACTACTGGTCAAAATAATAAATACACGCTTATGAGATTTCTTTCAGTTCTCGTACAACTTTTTTAACAAATATATAGGAAAAAACCAATTAAATTTTAATTTACTTCAAGCATAGTAAAATATAAAGTTTGTGATCGATTAATTTTCAAAATCATGAATAAAAGGGTGGTCAAAATAATAAGTACAGCAATTCTACAAAGCCAAATACTCAGGGCGTATATAAATTCTTCCACTTTTTTCTTATTATTAGTAATCTTACGCTAGTATCTGGTTAGCCGCCCTTATTTTCCATGACTTTGGCGATTATTTTTGGCATATCAGCAACAAGTTTGCGCCAAGTCTCTACTAGAATGTCATCCCACAATTCTTCGGAGTTTTGAAACGTATTTGTGCTAAGTCTTCCCATAGGTTATATATTGGGTTTTAATTGACCAACTCAAAACGTTCACCTTGCTCTTCGTAAGTTGTACAATTGAAATGCTCATCTCAAAGACATGTTTTCCTTAGCATGTAGAATATCTGTTCTACATGTATAATCTACATTTTAGATGTATATGTAGTTAACAAATGTAGCAAAAAAAATATAAAATGTAAAATTTTAAAATTTCAATCATAAGCTCACAAATTTATATACTGACTGAGTACTGGCATAAAAGTAGAGTCGCGACTAGAAGCGACTCACGTTCCTTCTCGTTAAATTTTAATTTTTGTTTATATTGTTTGGTATTCCATATAAACAAAAACAGTGCTACCGCTCTTCAAATTTTTGTTTATATATTTTTTGTTAGCGATTTTAAGAAAAGTGCCACCAAAAATACCGATACAAAAAATAGCACCATTAGACCATTTTTTGGTGAAGCCCCTGTATTTCGCGAAACTGGCTTTGTAGAATGCACGTGTTCGTTAGTTCTGAATAAGATTTAATTGTTTCTATGTAGCACTGCGGAGAAGCGCGATCTTACGAAAAAATGGATATTGCATGGAAAAACTTCAGGAAAGTTGATTGGTAGGATGCCCCAATAACATTTTTTAAAACGCCTTAAACTATAAAGAAAAGAAAAAACACGCAGACGGAAACGATCTATGACCCCTCTTCATGTCAAAAGGCTGATTCGTCAGAGCAAGAAGGATCCCTTCAAGCCTGCTACCGAGCTTAAAAAAGAGCTTAAAATAAATTGGACGGACCTTACAGTTCGCACATTTCTTAGGCAACATAACCTTAAAGCCTGCAGCCCAAGAAAGGTACCACTTTTAAACGCGACACATATAACTAAGAGCATGAAGTTTGCCAGGGATCATACAAATCGGACATCCCAAAAATGGAGGAAGATTCTATGGTCAGATGAGTCAAAAGTGGTTATGTTTGGTGGAAAGGGATCTCGATGATACGTTAGACGTCCAAAGCATACAGAACACAAACCCCAGTACACCACAAAAACTATTAAGCATGGAGGGCGTAGTGTAGTAGTATAGGCCTGCTCTTCCTACTATGGAGTAGGTCCAATACATTGGATAAAAACTATCATGAATCAGCACGTGTACGTGAATATCATGGAGACAGTAATGCTACCCGTTGCAGAGTATGAAATGCCGCTCGTATGGGTCTTTCAACAGGACAATTACCCCAGACACACCAGCAAGAAAGCGAAGGAATGGTTCAGGGCAAAATCTGTAAACGTTTTGGAGTAGCCTGCTCAGTCGCCTGACCTTAATCCCATCGAAAATCTGTGGTGCGACGTGAAGAAGGCAGTTGCTGCTTCCAAACCAACCACTATCGGATCACTTTGGGAAGAAATTAAAGAGTCCTGGTCCTAAATTCCCCTAAAACGATGACAGGACCTAGTTGATTCCATGCCAAGACGCTGCGCAGCTGTTATTGCCAATTAAGGGCACTGTACTAAATATTAAATTATACATATAGATTTAGTATTAATAGTTACAAATGGTAAACTAATGAATTCGTTACTTATTGCTAATTTTTTTAATTTGAAATCCGTTTTTGAAAAGTGGTGCTATTTTTTTTTTCGCCTAGTTTTGTCAGTTTTAAAAGAGTTTCTTAAATAACCTAAAAACGTTTACAAAAAAAATGTTTTTTTTGTATTCCCAGGTTTGTAATAGTCTCCTATTTCTAAAAATGTGCTTAAACTTTCCTTAAAGTTAAAAATGTGAGTTGGGCAATTATTTAAAAATTGCTTGGGGTGCTATTTTTTTTTCTCAGCTGTACATAGGGAGAGGTCCCTGTTGTGGACCAAGTACTAGTTGTGACCCACCCCTCCAAAAACTTGGACAGCAATCAGATGCTACTGATCTGAGTATTAGGAGTCATATTCGTTAAAAATACGCAGTTTTTGTTCTTATACCGAAACAAAAAGCTGCTTTGGTCTAGTTTCTGTGAGCATTATACAAAAAATGGCAAAAAAACAAATTTGAAGTAAATTGAGTTATTTTTGAAGTGCGAAAAAATGGATGTACAGCTGTGAAAATAAAATAGCACCACCACTACTAGCAACTTTTAAACGATTCCCCAATTCACATTTTTAACTTTAAGGAAAGTTTAAGCACATTTTTAGAAATGGGAGACTATTACAAACCTGGGAATACAAAAAAAATCATATTTTTTTTAAACGTTTTTAAGTTATTTAAGAAACTTTTTTGAAACTGACAAAACTAGGCGAACAAAAAAATAGCACCACTTTTCAAAAACGGATTTCAAATTTAAAAAATAAGCAATAAGTAACGAATTCATTAGTTTACCATTTGTAACTATTAAATCTATATGTATAATTTAATATTTAGTACAGTGCCCTTTATTGGCAATAACAGCGGCGCAGCGTCTTGGCATGGAATCAACTAGGTCCTGTCATCGTTTTAGGGGAATTTAGGACCAGGACTCTTTAATTTCTTCCCAAAGTGATCCGATAGTGGTTGGTTTGGAAGCAGCAACTGCCTTCTTCACGTCGCACCACAGATTTTCGATGGGATTAAGGTCAGGCGACTGAGCAGGCTACTCCAAAACGTTTACAGATTTTGCCCTGAACCATTCCTTCGCTTTCTTGCTGGTGTGTTTGGGGTCATTGTCCTGTTAAAATACCCATACGAGCGGAATTTCATATTCTGCAAAGGGTAGCATTACTGTCTCCATGATATTCACGTACACGTGCTGAATCAAGATGGTTTTTATCCAATGTATTGGACCTACTCCATATTAGGAAAAGCAGGCCCATAGTAGTATGGTAGTAGTAGTTTTTGTGGTGTACTGGGGTTTGTATTTTGTATTCTTTGGACGTCTAACGTATCATCGAGATCCCTTTCCACCAAAAATATCCACTTTGGACTCATCTGACCATAGAATATTCCTCCATTTTTGGGATGTCCAATTTGCATGATCCCTTGCAAACTTCATGCTGTTAGTTATATGTGTCGCGTTTAAAAGTGGTACCTTTCTTGGGCTGCAAGCTTTAAGGTTATGTTGCCTAAGATATGGGCGAACTGTTAGGTCCGTCGAAATAATTTTAAGTTTTTTTTTAGCTCGGTAGCAGGCTTGAAGGGATCCTTCTTGCTCTGACGAAGCAGTATTTTGACATGAAGAGGGGTCATAGATCGTTTTCGTCCGCGTGTTTTAGTCTTTTCTTCATAGTATAAGGCGTTTTAAATCATTTTATTGGAGCATCCCACCAATCATCCAACTTCCCTGGAAGTTTTTCCATCCAATATCAATTTTTTGATAAGATCGCGCTTCTCCGCAGTTCAGTGCTTTCCACGTCCCATTGTAAATTTTATTTTTAACTTTTATGATAGAAACAATGTAATCTTAGTCAGAACTAACGAACACGTGCATTCTACAAAGGCAGTTCCGCGAAATACAGAGGTTTCACCAAAAAAAGGGCTAATGGTGCTATTTTTTTTTTGATAGTTTTGGGGCCTTTTTTCTTAAAATCGTACAAGAAATATATAAACCGAAATTCGAAGAGCGGTAGCACTTTTTTTGTTTATATGGAATACAAAACAATAAAAAAAAAATTAAATTTAAAAAAAAACGGTACAGTAATCGCATTTTTTGTACCAAGAACAAAATGTGTTGTGGTGGTGCTATTATTTTTTTCGCAACTGTACATTTTTTTCAACAATTTGAGTGTTTTGTTTTCCTTGTAGTCATTGAAGTTTGTGAGTTATTTTCGTTTTGAACCAAAATAAATGCAACATTTTTTTTTTGTTTTATGGAAAAATTGTCTGTTTTGTCCGGTTTTGACACACGCCATGATACCTGTTGTGGACCAGCTGATTTGTATACCCGTACTCAAAAAGAGTTAAGGGGTGTATTGTATTTGTGGTTAAAGTGGATGGTTGTAACGCAGAGAAGGAACATTTTCCGACCCCATAAAGTATATATATTCTTGATAGAGTCGATAGAGCCATGTCTGTCTGTCCGTCTTGATGATCAGATCTTGATCTCGTCTTGATCTCAGAGACTTTAAGAGCTAGAGCAACCAAATTTTGTTTCGAGACTCATGTAATATCACACTGCTACAAGTGTATTTCAAAATTTTGCCCCTCCGCCTTCACAAAGGACGAAAATCTGTGGCATCGACAATTTTGAAGATACGATAAAACTAAAAACGCAGTATGACCATAAATTGCCAAATCTGGTACAGATCCCGTCATTATTATAGACAGAATAAAGAAATTAATTTTCAGTTGCTTCCCCCACCTCCTCTGGCGCTGCTGACGCTACTTATTCTCTTTCTCGCTCGCACACACTCTGCCCTTTGCAATGAGCGAGCGCTCCCTCGCGGAGGAGATGTAGAATATATATGGTAGATGTAGAATATTTGTTCTACATGTATAATATACATTTTAGATGTAGATTTAGTGAACAAATATAGCAAAAACAATGTCAAATGTAAAATTTTAAAATTTTTATTTAAATTTCAATCATAAGCTCACAAATTTATATACTGACTGAGTACGGGTATAAAAGTAGAGTCGCGACTAGAAGCGACTCACACGTTCCTTCTCGTTTGTATTTAATGCGTGTATTTGGTTACGACACTGCTTAATATCGTTGTTTATGCTAATGTTATACAAAATAATAACATTTAAACCGCTGCACATTAGTCAGAGCTTTGAGCTTGATATCGATTCTAGACGATGCAGCGGCTGTATACGTGTGACGTATGCGATCTCATTCACGCATACAATCACACAATGTACATGCTGCAAAGAATATAAAACTGATTTCGATATTTGCGCTGGGTCGTGAGCTTTTAGCTATTTCTCTCTCTGCCGTTATCATCAGGAGCATCTTTAACGAGCTGCCTATCACTTTTAAAATATATTGGTCGTCTGCAAGCTGCCACACCACAAAAGCCTTCGAATTGTGGAATAAAGCCAATGAAAAGCTCAGTGCTTACCTCACCGCACTGCATTGCTTCTTTAAGGAACAAAGCAGCCGAAGCTAAAAATAGCGGACGGAAGGCATCATTAGGCTCTTTCGGACGATGATGGGGATTTCTGCACCCACTGCCAAGGAAATTGACCGCCGCTAACTCCATTAAATGCAATGAATGTAGTCGTCCGGCGCATTTAAAGTGCGCTAATATGCGTGCCACCTACTTCACATGAAAGCACTGCGACTCTGACTACGATGATTATTGTTAAAAAGTGTCATCCTTCTTTTCCTTTATGCCAGTAGGCTCTTAAAGTAAATATACTTTCAATTTCTCGATTTTTGTGGTGATTTTCTTTCATATTTTTTGAATTTTAAGCGGATGTTTCAGGGTGTCCACAACTAGGCTTCGAAAAAGGTCACTTCTACCTTTAAATTGGTACACATAAATTTGTATAATATTCAATTGGTCAAAAGTTATGAGGCAATAACGAAGCTAGGTTCACAACCGGGCACTCTCTCTTACATATACGCTCGATTTAAATTTTGTTATATGGGTAGTTTGGTGTAAAAAATTCATGCTGAATAGATTTTTTATAATTTGTTATATTACGTTCGTTAATGAATTGGGCTTACATCAAAATCGTCCAAAGCAGCAGCCAGCTCCCCGGCGCCGCTATATATATCTGTCGGTTGAGATGACTTGCCTTGAGCGACATCGCTAATGGTGTTGACAGCATCACAAACTTGTTTTAGAATGAAATCTCGATTTACTTTTGCTAGATCCAGTTCCGGATGACGAACATAGACTTTGGATGCAGTTAGAAGCATAGTGGAATGTTTTTTAAGCATCGCACGAGCGGCTGCTAAATCATCCCGCAATTGGGGATCTTTAAGTTCTTGCTGACGCTTTGCTGCTTGTTTTATTAGTTCTCCTGCATTTCGACCGAATTGCTAAGGAGTAAGTGCAAGAAAAAGATAAATAGGAAAAAAAGAAAAAACAATTTTGACATACCCTCATGTTTTCCATAAGCTCGTCCTGACTGGATGCATTTTTAAGTTTGTTTAAATCATCTTCCACAATGTGAAGTGATTTCAATAGCAGATGAACATCTACCATATCAGCTAATATCAATAAACGAGTTACAGCTGAAAGCAAGTTTCTGGCTGCTCGAACCATGTTTCCTCTTTTTAGCGAACTGCAAGGATCTTCAGAAAATTCTCTGGCTGCAATGCTCATTGCATCTCCGGTTTTACGCACTTCATCGACAGCGGTTAGCATTTCTTGCGTGATGTCTGGGTTTTCATAGGAAATTTGTTCTCCCTTCTGAATAAAGTTCTCTGTAGCCTTTTCTACAGCTGCAACTAATGCACTGGCACGTTTGGATTTGCCTTGAAAAAATAAAATTCAAGTCATTAAGCCTAAAATAAAATTAAATTTTTTCAATCTTCTTATACATGGATATGTCTAAATGTCAGTTTTTTAAGGGGTAACGCCACTGTGATTTATGAAAAAAATTTTTTTTTTGGCTTAAAAAAACTTTAAACCCTCTAGAATAAGGAAAAAAAACTTTAATCCCTAAACAAAAATTGTTTGCACTACATTTTCAAATTTTTTTACCGATCGCCTCTGGCCGCCTCGGAAGGACTACCTGGGTCGAACCGATACCTGCTCTCGATAACTTAGATTTTGGGCTTCTAACTTCACTTAGGCATCAATAGATATAGTTAGTGAGTATTTCTGATCCTTTAGAAGCATTTTTGAGGGAAAATACGTTAGTTTACGTGCTTGTGACTTGTTAACACGTGCTAAATATACATTTCTTGGATATAGCAATTTATATCGCTGTATCCACCTTCAACGATGGTTTGACTAGTTTTCTCCACATTATGAAGGTTCTTGACATTGATATTGGTATCTAGGCCTACAACTTTGGCCAGGAATCGGATGCAAAACGCATCCAGCACGCAGAGCGATCCCTGACTGATGCGGCCAAAGAGGCGCGCTCAAGTACGAAATCGTCCAGGAAGGACATGGAAGGCGAATATTTGGACGATAAACGGACTCTTTATGGTCTTTATGGACTCCTGGGATTGCAGATTAACGATAACTATTTTTTAATGGCCGAATTTATCATTATTTCATACCCATATCACATATCAAAACTTTGAACGCGTTTTTCTCGAAACACGGTTTTCGAAATCGGCACGCAGCATAACTCAAACAATTTTCAATATTTTCATTTGAATTTTTGACTACATCTTTAGAATACCATTCCGCAGGGAAACACGTACGGAATTTACGATAACTTAATTAGGAGATTTTTAATTGAAGTATAACTGCCTTTTTATGGACGAAACAGAGAAAAATTTTTCAAAGCTCCGTCAATTCCACAAAAATTAATATTTTTAAAATTCCGTACGTGTTTCTCTAGCTATACTCATGAAGATTAAGTAGATTTTTTATTTTTATTTTAGATTAAAGTTTTCACCAGTTATGCTGCGTGCCGCAGAGTGCTTCAAGTTTAACACGTCGCAGGGGAATGGCTCTAGGGCCGCCATTTTGGATTATTTTTTTATAAAAAAAATATTTTTTTGTAGTTAAATATATGATTAATAACATATCCAAAAATTGTTCATCTCTGTCCATCCCTTCCATGAAAAAAAAAACACTCAAAAAAACGCCGTTACAGTGGCGTTGCCCCTTAATGTGTTGCCCCCTTTCAGAGGTGGTTAAGTTATTCGCCAGCATCTTTGTGTGCAAATTCATTTTAGTACCTGGTCTAAATAAATATTGGGACACTCAATTTTTTTGAATAAAGACGTAATTAAAATTTTTTTTTTTAATTTTATTTGTAAGTGTAATTATGGGGGAAAAATGAATTGAAATAAGATGACAATTTTTAAAATTACTGGTCTTTTCCGGGAAAATTAAGATCCTTATGTTTGCTCCCTTAGAAATATATATTGGTACACTGATATGAAAATATTTTTTTTTAAATTTTTTAATTAGGGGAAAGAATGTATTTTTTTACTTAATAGTGGGTATTGCCTCCATGCTTTGAAATGACTTCAGCCAAGTGTTTACCAAATTTTAAAGCGTTTTCTCGTCTAATTTGGCCCATTCGATAATTTCCTTTTCTGAGCTCGGCCAAATTTTTAAATTGTCGCCCATTGCTATAAACTTTGCTCGAGAGTATTTGGAGAAAAACATTCTCGATTCGGTTTAAATCGGCCACCCAAAAAGATCAATTTTTCGGTCCACAAAGAACTGCTTTCTCGCTTTTGATACGTGGATTGCAGCGTTATCCTGCTAAAAAATTAACTTTTCCTCCCAGTATGTTTCGCTAAACGGTATAAATACGTCGTCCATAAGGCTTATGTACATCTGAGAATTCATTCGTGATGATACGAAACATACAGGGGACCTCCCGGGGTGTCCAAATGCAGCCCATACCATAAGCGAGCCAATCCCGAAATTGCGAGCATAGCAGGACTTGCGTTCACGGCGTATAACTCTCCAGTACATCAATTTTTCCATCAGGACCATCCAAGTTGAACTTTATTTCGTCACTGAAGATAACGTTTTCCCATTCACTTGTCTAAAACTTTTACTTTTCTGCAAATAGCAGACGACCTTTTTTATGCCTTGGTAGAAGCACAGGTTTTGCGTACCATTTTTTTATATTTAATGTTATTATCAGAATTTAATATTTGCTGAATACGACGGGGGCTGATCTTAAGAGACAGTCTAGTCCCGTGAACTAGTCGCTGTGTTTACAGCTAAACTCTTTATTTGTCGTTCTGTTCGTTCAGACAGTGTGCACAGTCGGCACCTTTTTATTGTTTTATTATAAGCTTCCGGGGTTTTTAAACATTTTTGAGCAGTATTTCTACTAATTTCGGATATATTGGCTATTGGCTTTCTTGCGAATGCTTTTGCCTTCCTTGCGCATATTAAGGATAATATTTTGCGTATTATCCGACAAATTACGTGTCGCATTGTATTAAATTGGCATTTATTAAGTCTTATATAATTCAGAATTCTGATAGTAAGAATCAAATACTCACCTTAACTTTAATAAACAGTGTCTGGTTTCCCAGCCCTATATTCCCCTACAAATTCACCACATCGTCAGCTCAATCATAGTGGTGCAGCGTAACGTAGCCTCTCGTTCTATCGATCATTGTCGCTCTCTCGCATACTTTCACTCTCTATTCGCAGCATCGCTTAGGGCACGGGCAATTCGGTCCACCTGCTCTAGCATGCCTTCGCAATGGTCATGATCTGGTCTTAAACTTGCATGCCTTTGCTATCTCTCGCACTTTCTGTCGTCGCATATATACATACGAAAATATTCAGTCAATTGCTGACATACGAATCGCGGTCTATATGTGCACCTCGCTTGCTTCTTTCTTTCGCCTTCGCGACCACTCACTCTGTGTATCAATCGCTCGTACTCGGCTTAGCAGCCCGAGCTTCTATCGCTTCTTTCGTTCTCTCTCTCTCGCTTGCATTAGGGCACGGGCAATTCGGTCCGCCTGCCCTCTTTTAGTCTTTAATTGATCGTCATCATTATCGCACTCACGTTCTTTCGTCTTGATCTGGTCTTGAACCTGCAAGAACATACCCTCGCACCTTGTATAATACATAACAGCATATATTCGGTCTTACATACGGACATACGAATCGCTTTCTATCCACAAGGGCATTATTGATCGTTGCCAGCCCCTATATCGCGCAACTAATAAACTAAATATACTGAACTAAAACCATCGACTTCTTATTTACAAAATAAAAAAAACAGCTAGTGGAAAAGCTCGCTACCTCAACAAACAGTCAATTACCACAAATTTCTTGATGGCGTACCAATAATAATTTCCTACTAGGAAAAAAACACATTTCACAACATTGGTTGGGAAAAAGTCCCCGAATAAAAAATTCGAACTTTTAACCTGCCGTTAATTTCTTGATGGTATTCAAACAGTTTTTAATAATTTTAAGAAAATAACTATAAGTGAGTGTTTCAATATTCATTTCGATCAGATATAAGTTCGCTTTTAATCATGTTCGCTTGCTGGGGATACGACATTTTGTATGCAGGGCATTACGGTTTTTATAAAATGCATTATTTAAACGAGATTAAACCAGAGTGAGTGACACACTGACAGTACAAAATAAAAATGACTGAAAAGCGTACGTACACACAGGGTGGCTTTTAATAGCTGTTGCACTTGTTTAAAGTGATACTACTCAAAATAAAGCATGCTCAGACTTGGAGTCATTCAGGCAGGCTTCACTTTTTACATTCACTTTACGTTTTACTTTTCAGCAAAAAGTCATACTTTTCATTTCAAGGCGCTCTGGAATCCACTTTTGTGAATTCGTTTACACTTTGTACTGTTAAGCGCGAAATTTACTGCTGTTATACCGACGCGTTAGTGCTAGCTCATACAAAAAGGCCTCTGTTATGTTTATCAGAGACTTATCGACAGCCAAATCAGCTGTTCGGAGCAATTCACTTTTTATACCAGTACTCAAAAGAGTTAAGGGGTGTACTGTATTTGTGGTAAAAGTGGATGTGTGTAACGCAGAGAAGGAACATTTTCCGACACCATAAAGAATATATATTCTTGATCAGTATCAATATCCGAGTCGATAGAGCCATGTCTGTCTGTCCGTCCGTCTTGACGCTTCTTATTCTCTTTCTCGCTCGCACACACTCTGCCCTGTGCAGCGCGCGAGCGCCCCCTCGCGGAGGAGATGTAGAATATTTGTTCTACATGTATTATCTACATTTTACATGTATTATCTACATTTTACATGTAGATGTAGTTAACCAATGTAGAAAAAAATATTTTTAAATGTAAAATATTTAAAATTTCTATTAAAATTTCGGGTACGGGTATAAAAGTAGAGTCGCGACTAGAAGCGACTCACGTTCCTTCTCGTTTTGTTTTTGAACTGACCAATTTGGCAGATTCGAGGAATTTATTGCCGTTTTGAAAACGGAGAAGTCTTGCATTTCACGAGTGCTGGAGCGCCTCTGATTATGAAGCCTTATTCTTGCGATTATTGTGAAATGATTGCACATAGTTATTATTTCGATCAGTTGATATTCAAAGCTTTTGAGCTTTAGAAGCAAAACTAGCCTTTGTTCAAAACAAAAATTTGCAGGAAAAAAAATTATTGAAATTTGTAAATCTCTAAAACATGTATCTCGGTTTCAGGCAACTAGAAGAGTTGAAATATCACACATGAAAAATTCACTGTTACAAGTTCTGGGAGGGTAAAGAATTCAGGGAGCAAATATGTAGCAATTGTGCAGTTTTTGGAAGAAAAATTGTTAAAGAAGCGAAATGTTAGCCGTATGACCATTAAAAACGTAGTTCAAAATTAGCTTTGGTTGAAAGCTCACAAAAAACCTATTCGCAGTCTCATGAGGGTCAACAAAAATGCAGCAGGTAGGAAGAAATTTGACTCTTCGGTGGCACGCAACACGATGGAGACACGCAGTTTTTCATGCTGCAGAAAAACCACACATCAGAAAATTATAAGTTGTATCCGAAAAGCATGGTAAATATTCCAACTATTAAGAAAGCAATTGAGCGGTGTCAAAATACGATATCTGTTATGGTTTAGGGGCCATATCCGGTATATGAAAAACACATATTGGCATGTTTTTTAAAATCTTCTCTTTTCTGTTGGATAAACCGACATACAGCTTTGTTCAATGAAATAGTAGTGCGTATCTCACTATGTTCAAAACTCTTTTTGAGAAACTTACAGATATCCATATTGAACAAATGATACTTTTTTAAATAGACTGGGATGTTAGCATTAGAAAGCCGAAGAAATATCTTTTCATTTTCATTCCATCTTCTTGTTTTACATGACTTAAGCCGAATACCCATGAAATGTGCTGTTCAATAAAATAGTAGTGTTTTTTAGAAAATCGAAAAAAACAACAAAACTCAAATGAAAACATATTATTTATGTTGTTCATGTTTCTATAGCTTTAATATTTAGTTTTTAATTAATTTGGTTCTTATTGCGGACTTGCACCGGCCGGACATGGGTCAGTAATCCCTTACCTACGCTTTAATAGGATTTGAGCCAATAACCCATGAACCACTTGCTAAAACTTTGCTCTGGTTGACGGATTTGCATTTGCTACAATGCAATTGGCATTACCTCATAAGATTTGAGTTAAGATCCAGTTGGACAGTTGGATATGACAAAACGTCAATCTTTGCGGGTGAATCCCAATTCCTAGCGAGCGTTTCTATGCGTTTCATTATCCTGTTAAAAGATCCTTTTAACAAGAATTTTTCAACAGTAATATGAATGTAAAGTATTCTTAAGTATGCCTACATAAACAGTTTAGCACAATACTCAAGCGCCAGGCTAGAAAGTACTAGTTCATATGATCTGGGCCTCATAGGGCTCAGCCCAGCATGCAAAATGCTATGTTTATACCCGTACTCGAAGAGTTAAGGGGTATATTGTATTTGTGGTAAAAGTGGATGTGTGTAACGCAGAGAAGGAAACGTTACCGACCCCATAAAGTATCAGCATGAATAGCCGAGTCTCTGTCTGTCTGTCCGTCTTGATGAGCGCCTAGATCTCAGAGACTAGATAGAGCAACCTAATTTTTTTTCGAGGTTCATGTGATACGTAGGTTGCTATTTAAGTTTCTGGCCTAACTATGAAATACACAACATAGGCATCTGAATTATTTTTTTAAATTTTGGTCATCATTGTCTATGAATATTTAATCCTTTTTTGAAACATTTTAACCTAATTTCACAACACTTTTGGCACTCAGAAAAAGTATTTCTAAAACAGGCCTTAATTCGGGTTTTTTTGCTTTAAAACATTCATACCGTCGATTATTGATTTTGTTTCGATTTTGTATTTTTACATCGATGATTCGCCGCCTGTATAGATGTTATACACAGCCCCTGAAGCACCACGATTGTATTTATGTAAAATTTTCGATTTTTAGATTTTGTGGGTTCCCACGCTATCACACCTTTTATACCAGGAGGTGATCATGGAAAATCTTATTAATGGTCGTCATACCAATGCCCAAGGATACCTCAATCTCACAGTATGTGACATGACGATCTTGCTCAATCATTTCGCACACAGCATCGATATTTTGTGGCAAAAAATTATTTTTAGACTAGCTTCACGAAATTCGTCCTGCAACAAAGGACGTCCACGGTCGATTTCGCAATACCAGTCTTTTACATTGGCAATCCATGGTGCTTCCTCAATTAAAGTTTAACTAAGCTGATCTAAGAATTCTTGGCTTAAAAATTCATCTCGAATATGGTAGAAAATCATTACAAAGACATTTTCATGTGTAAATTTCAATTTTTGCCCGAGCTGAATATTTGATTTATCGTTAATCGATATCAAACGTGGTCGTACATGAAAAAGTTGTAGGTATGTTTAATTAATAAAACTCCAAATTTTTTTGCAAATGACCGTTTGTTTCTTATACGACTAGAAGTGACCTAGGCCAAAAACATAAATAGCACCCCTCGTATCACACTGCTAAAAGTATATTTCAAAATTTTGCCCCGCCGCCACAAAAAACGAAAATCTGTGGCAGTCACAATTTTAAAGATACGATACAACTTAAAACGCAGTATCGTAGAGAATGACCATACAGTGGTGGGTGCTCATAGACTTAAGCCACTGCCACTACCATAAACTGTTTTCTTAATAACTTTTTTGAACATATTTATTTCGGCCTGAAATTTTTACATTTTGCAACACTGTTATTTTAGCAGCTGATCACAGTAAAAAATGACAAGTAGGAATTCGGGGGTTCCCAAAAAATTGACTAAATGTCAAAAAGGAGTATTGCGCTCTGCTCATATACTTAAGCCACCTTGAGCTAAAATCGTTAAACTTGTGTTTTTTCCGGGAAAGTTGTGCTAGTTATTTTCTAAACTAAAATATTGAACACTAAATACGTTTCCCAAAACAATTTGACCGCTATGGTTAAAAATAAAAATACAAATCCGGCCGAAAGAAAGCTAATATGGGAATATTACGAAAAACACACAAATATTCTACAAATTTGTAAGACTTTACATTTTTCGCGTGGCAAAGTCAGAAATGCCATTGCATTTTTTAAGAAACATGGAACCTGGGGAAAATATTCCACGTGAAAAGCCCAGAAAAACCACTTTAAACGACGATAGACGGATTGCCAAAATCAGTAAAGCCGATCCGTTCTTAACTTCGACGCAAATCAGAGGTCAAATGGTGGCAGATTATGGCGTGAATGTGTCAGCTCAGACCATAAGAAGACGGCTAAATGAATTCGGGTTATATGGACGCATTGCCCAAAAAAAACCATTGCTGTCTATTAAAAATGTTAAAAAGCGCCTTCAATTCGCCACAGAGCATATTCAAAAAGGTCCCAATTTTTGGAACATGATTGTTTGGAGCGACGAATCCAAGTTTAATGTCTTTGGGAGTGATGGTAAGCCATATGTACGACGTCCTCCCAACAAACAATTGGACCCCAAATACACGAAGAAGACCGTTAAACATGGTGGCGCTTCGATTATGGTCTGGGGCTGTTTCACCGCATCAGGCGTAGGTCCCCTAGTGAAGATAGAAGGCATTATGAACGGCGAAATGTACAGGGACATCCTTGTTAACAATTTATCTGGAGAATATGCCGATAATTTGCCACTTGCCTGGATATTTCAACAGGACAACGACCCGAAACACACCAGCAAGATAGTCAAGTCGTGGCTTAACCAAGAGGCTATCAATGTTTTGCAATGGCCACCGCAGAGCCCCGACTTGAACCCTATAGAGAACTTGTGGGGAATTATTAAACAAGTCGTTGGCCAAAAAAACCAGCAAATAAA
This sequence comes from Drosophila subsilvestris, assembly GCA_035043285.1. Taxonomy (NCBI): domain Eukaryota; kingdom Metazoa; phylum Arthropoda; class Insecta; order Diptera; family Drosophilidae; genus Drosophila; species Drosophila subsilvestris. The sequence continues at coordinate 65,908 of JAWNNB010002300.1, forward strand.
AACGATTTGTGGCGAATTTTGCAAGAAGAGTGGAAGAAAATCACCCCTCAACAGTGCGCACGCCTTGTGGATTCAATGCCAAAGCGTTGCTCCGCTGTTCTTAAGCAGAAAGGTCATCCCACTCAATATTAAAGTAAATTTATTAAAATTATAAGGAATATTTGGCAAATTTTAACTTTTAAAACCATTTTTTTCCAGGTGGCTTAAGTATGTGAGCAGGACATTTTGGAGATGGTCTCAGATTTTTTAAGTTTTTCGTTGAATATATATTTTTATAACTTGGTTATTCTTCTATTAGAACACTGATATATAGAACTAATGTGACACCAAAAATTGGAGCTGTGAAATAAAAACTTTTCTTAATTTTCGTTTAAATTCTTGGTTGAAGTCTTGTGGCTCAAGTCTATGAGCACCACTGTATCTATCAGATTGCCCAGTGTGAGTCTGATCGGATGATTATAATAGCCAGAATAAAGAAATTAATTTCCAGTTGCTTTCCCCACCTCCTCTGGCGCTGCTGACGCTACTTATTGACTGACTGAGTACGTGCGACTCTACGTGCGACTAAGCGACCCAAACGTTCCTTCTCGTTTTTTCATGATTTTGTGGGGTATTGGGATTTTTGTGAATGCCAAATATATTATTTTGAGTCTATCTTGCCATATAATACAACTTTGCTATCATCAGTCAAAAGTATTTTTGTCACAGTGACACAGGCCATTCCACATGCGTTTTTGAAAACTGAAGTCGTGCACCTATGTACTCTCAGACCCAAACGCGGAGCTTTCTGGCACTTATTGCATTGAAATAATGTGCAATCAACCGTCTACAAACTGTCACATCACTGGTAGAGCAATATAAAATTTTTTCATAATTTTGGATGATATTGAAGTTTTGGTCTTGCTTTCGACCATCGCCGATCATCCTCCAAAAGATAAGTTTTTGTATATAAAATCGATGTTCTGTTTACTTCTTATGGTTAAATGAGTTAACTTAGTTTTCGATTCCATTATAGCTCCTGCCTTAAATTTAACTCTGTAACTCTAAGGTCTCCTCTTCTGGACCGAACAGTGATTTCCTCAACGCTCAAAAATCAAAAGTACTGCTATTTCCAAAACTTTCTTTCATCAAATTATTCAATATCTAAATTGAGCTTAGGGATGGTGGCCTATTAAAATTAATTTGCTTTGTTTTTTTTTTAAATAATTTATTTAACCCAGCACTATTTCATTGAACAGAAAATATCATGGGTAGTTGTCTAAAGTCATGAAAAACAAGAAGATGGAATGCCAATGAACCGAGGTTTCTTTCAGTTTTAAATGCTTACATTCCAGGCTTTCCGTAAAGGTGTCACTTGTTCAATTTGGAAGACTAGAAATAGAGTTTTAAAAGTAGTGAGGTGCGGCACTACTATTTCATTGAACACAACTTCAACAAATGGGATTCCAAGCTGGGAATATTCCAAAGTCTCAAAAACATAAGTTGCTATTATTTAACCATCAATCGCAAAAAAAAACCAGAAGGAACGTGTGAGTCGCTTCTGGACGCGACTCTACTTTTATACCCGTACTCAGTCAGTATATAAATTTGTAGGCTTATGATTAAAATTTAAAAAAAAATTTTAATTTTACGTATTAAATTTTTTGCTACATTTTTTAACTACATCTACATGTAAAATGTAGATAATACATCTAGAACAAATATTCTACATCTACCATTTAGATTCTACATCTCCTCCGCTCCTCCGAGCGAGACAGAGAATGAATATCGACAGCAACGCCAGAGGAGGTGGGGGAAGCAACTAAAAATTAATTGCTTCATTCTGGCTATAATAATGATCCGATCTGATTCAGATTCGGCAATCTGATAGATATGGTCATTCTCTACGATACTGCGTTTTTAGTTTTATCGTATCTTCAAAATTGTGGAAGCCACAGATTTTCGTCCTTTGTAGAGGCGGAAGGGGGCGGGGCGAAATTTTGAAATACACTTGTAACAGTGTGATATCACATTAGTCTGGAAACAAAATTTCGTTGCTCTAGCTTTTATAGTCTCTGAGATCCAGGCGCTCATCGGGACGGACAGACGGACGGACAGACAGACATGGCTCTATCGACTCGGCTATTGATGCTGATCAAGAATATATATACTTTATGGGGTCGGAAAAATTTCCTTCTCTGCGTTACACACATCCACTTTTAGCACAAATACAGTATACCCCTTAACTCTTTTTGAGTACGGGTATAAAAAAACAGGGGACAAAATTCCCGATAAGGTCCGTGCCGCTTATATCAATATTTTTAAACCCGTAAGGCTATTACGCATAGCTTACGGGGAATTATCGAAAACTACAAATTTTTAACCACAGATAATTGATTAAAAATACAAATAAAATGAGTTTTCAGCGCAAAGTCCCTATAGTTTTTTATTTATCATCAAAAGTTAGGTGCTCAGTTATTCGTAGCCATCCTGTACATACATACATACAGTAGACACACATATTATTTGGACACCATTGTCACTCTAGTTTAAGCATCTATAACTTGGTGTACGGTTAAGTTAAACAGAAAAAGTTAATTTTATATCGAATATCAACATTTCTACTATACGTTCACAAAAAAATATTTAAATTTTCTACTATGGTTTTCTTATAAAAATTAACTAAAGCAAAAAATTCACTTTTTTACGCACATACATTATTCGGACAGTCGTTAGGTTGTCTAAGTAATATTTGAATATTACAGCTAAAAAATAAAAATAAAATCATTTTTTATGATGTCTATAAGTCCTCGGCACACCTTTCCCCAAAGGTATTAGTGCCCTATGCATTAATATTGACTCACGAAACAAGCAGAGCCATTTTCAAGGATTCTTTCGATCAAATTTTAGGTTTCCGTATCCTTTTTACCAAATTTCTGCAAACATGCTTCATGGAACTTAAGTCAGGTAACTGGAGCTGAGTTTTCAGCTGGTTGCAGTGGGAAATGAGCAAGATTTGATCAAATAAAGATGCATTTTTTCGGTATTTTTTTGGCTGGTACAAGATTGTCTTCGGATTATGCCCAAATTTAATGGCACATGGATGCAATTTGTCATTCAAACTATTATAGTACATGTCCTTGCTAATTCTACTATTAATGAAGACCATTCGTACAGCACCATCTCCACCTATACACCCACAAACCACTATGTTCCTTCAGCCATGCAGTTGGTAACTTAATTTAAGGGGGCGGGGCGAAATTTTGAAATACACTTGTAGCAGTGTGATATCACATGAGTGTCGAAACAAAATTTGGTTGCTCTAGCTCTTATAGTCTCTGAGAACTAGGCGCTCATCAAGACAGACAGACAGACGGACAGACAGACATGGGTCTATTGACTCGGCTATTGATACTGATCAAGAATATATATACTTTATGGAGTCGGAAATGTTTCATTCTCTGCGTTACACACATCCACTTTTACCACAAATAAAAACACTAAAACATTAAACAAGAGGGTTGTGGTAAGGTAAAAATAAAACAAAAATTGCATAAGAATCGGTAGAGCCGTTTGGGTTTTATTGATTCTATCACCGGATGGAAAATCAAAAAATGTTGTCCATGCTCTCGCAAAACCTTTCACTGCTATCGCTTTTTAAGTGTTAAAACTATACTTTTGAGTCCGGTACAGTTGTTTACGGTAAATACGATTATCTTTGTTCTCTTTTAAGTGTACACCTGCATGGCCAATTTTTCTGGTCTCGATAAAAGCCTACCAGTGGGTCAGGGGCGCACTCTGAATCCGGCTTTTCAAACTGACATGTTTTGTTGTCGCATCCACTAGATCAATATTTAAGAATAAATACATAGATAAATAGTTAAAATACGCACATCTAATTGATGTAAGGCGATGTCGAATCATGGAATTTTGTGAAGGTAGCACGTCCACTCGCCAAATGACAAAACGAAGCACTGTAACTCTACAGTCCTAGATCTTCAACAGTTCCGAGAATTGTTTGCATCATTAAACGAGTGGAAAATAGTGAGCATTCAATTGGAACATTATGATCCACAATTTCCGACAAATTTGAAGTGAAAGCTGACATAATTACATTTGCATTTTTGATTACCCTTCTTTCTGTCACTGTCCTTTAGTTTCATTCAGGTTTTTTATACTGTATACATACATACTTGTTCAAACACCTATGTAGGTTAGGTTAGCTTGTTTAAAAAAAAAATAAAATAAAATCTGTAAGAAAAATTGTATAGTACCCTATCAAATGTAATACCATATACGATGTGTATACCATCAATTTATACATATGTATATACATAAATACAATGTACGTGTTATTGTATGTGTGTTGTGTCTACATATGAATGTAAGGTATTGATTACAATATAAATAGCGGAACAGAAAAACCTTTTATTTAGAATTGATAATCAATTTTTGTTGAATGAGCACTACTTATTACCTTTTTTCTTTTTGCTGGGTCCTTTGGTGTTTACAAGAGTTGTAACTTGAAGCACAAGTGGCTCCAGTGTCTTTTCTACTGACATAGTACGTATCTCTAAATTTTTTGGATCCCATTTTAAAGCAATCTGTCCAAAATCAGTTAATGTCCCCATTTTTTACTGATGCAATTTTTAAACTTCTTAGTTGATTCTTAATAAAATGTCTACGCCTATATCGAAACACAATTCTTTCGATAATTTAAAAAAATTAAAGTTAGGTTAGCGAACGTAAGTTATCTACGATTTGGAACAATGCAATGAGGCACACGAGGTAATATTCATACTGCTTTATTTTACCCAATAGCCTCTGCACACTGAGTTAGTAGCCTTTTCACACTGGCCACCATCCACCATCCATATCTGGGATGGTCCGTAATAGCCTATTCCCACAGGAGACCATCCACCATCCATTTCGGGGATGGTCCGGAAGGTTTTGCCGTTCCGAAAATTTCCCAGTTATTCCACCATCCATCTGGGATGTTCCTCACTCGCGCGTTTCTGTGCGGTATTTTTTCGATAATTGTCAAATGCAACCATAAATATTTGACATTCACAACGAAAAATCGGAATTCACTACGAAAATGTAAACAATGACATATAGGAAAATGGGAAAAAAAACAACAACAAAACATCTGATGTCAAAATATTCTCAGGCACAAAAACTCAGAAGTCAGATAGTTTGTGGACTATGCTCTGGGAATTAGTTTTTTTATTTATTTATTTATTTCAATTAACAATTATCTGCTAACTATGAACTATAATATAAATATACAAACTAAAAGAAAATTATAACATAGGCAGAAAAGAAAGGTTTTACAAATTTTCTAGGTCTAGGTGATGGTAAAGGTTACGTATAATTATATCTAGGGATATTTCGGGGGATATGGTAATATAGTAGGTATTATAATTATTACAAAGAACACGGAAAGGTTCATGCTGGGCGAAGTTGGATCTGCAGAAGGGTAAACGGATAGGCAAGAAAGTCCGGGTTGGTCTGAAAGGAACTGTAAAATCGATCTGTCCCAACAGAGTTTGGGAGTCCACAAGACCGAGAATGAGCTTGTGAATGAATAAGACTCCATTGCAAATTCTGCGATGGTGTAAGGAGGGTAGGTCGATTAATTTTAGTCTAGATCGGTATGGAGGTAACCGTCTGCCAGAGTCCCAGTTTAGATTCCTAAGGGCAAAAATTAAAAATTTATTTTTGAACGGATTCAATTTGAATTTGTTTCTCTTTGTATTGAGGACTCCAAACACAAGAGCAATACTCCAATATTGGGCGTACTAATGAGACGTAAAGTGATTTAGTTATATACGGGTCGTCAAACTCTTTTGACCAACGCTTATGAGGAGTGTTTTGCAAAACTCATGCAGGAAATTGCACACGCTGGTGGCTAACAGCCCTCCGACTATTCTGTATTTAGAAAAACAGCTCAAAGTATACAATGCTATGGCGATTTAAAATTTTCATTAAACAGCATCTTTGTTTTCGGCTACATCTTTCTCCCAAAATGTCCCGAACCGCTTCTAAAAAGTCCTATCATATATATTTGTATTTAAAACATTGATTGGATTTTGTAGAAGCAGTCACAAATGACCACGCTTCAGTTTTTTCAAAACAAATATCCATTCTAATATCTCCTCGTCAAACTTGTCCTCATCATCATCATCCATGTCCAGCATCATGATTAGCTTGGTCAAGAATATGTTTTGCTGTTGAATCACATTTACAACTATTGCAATATTATTAATATTCATTTTAATTAAAAACGTAAATAAATTTCCGCACGCAATTATGAGTATCAGCTGTTTCTAATGGATGGGGGATGGTGGATGGTCGCAGTGTGAATCGGGGTTTCACATATTTCAAAAATTCCCACCGTTCCTCCGGGATGGGCTCAGTGTGCAGAGGGTATTAGGCCGTTATCGTGTCTCATTATGGTCAGCAGAGGCGAAGCCGCGATGCCTGCGACATGATGCTCAGCCGTCTTCGTATACTTCGCGAGCGAAGGTGTCGTGTGTTGCCTTTTTGAAAAACTTAGCGAAGTTCGTTGTAGCGCACTCGGTGACGGATAGGATCCCCTTGTCTCATTCCGCTCTACATTGTCGTGTATGTGTAGCACGGTGTAGGACAGATAACATAACCTTGGCGTACTTAAATTATATATGAACATTAGTATTATATTGAAATATTCTTATATTTGATCTCTGTGAGCTGTTCGGCAAAAATAGAGTTTAAGCCGTTGTGGTCAAAACTGTAATACCCTCTGCACACAGAGCCCATCCCGGAGGAACGGTGGGAATTTTTGAAATATGTGAAACTCCGATTCACACTGCGACCATCCACCATCCCCCATCCATGAGAAACAGCTGATGCTCATAATTGCGTGCGAAAATTTGTTTACGTCTTGTAAATATGATTCAACAGCAAAACATATTCTTGACCAAACTAATCATGTTGCTGCACATGGATGAGGAGGATATATTAAAATGGATATTTGTTTTGAAAAAACTGAAGCGTGGTCATTTGTGACTGCTTCTACAAAATCCAATCAATGTTTTAAATACAAATATATATTTTCCATGTCTTTTTAGAAGCGGTTCGGGACATTTTGGAAGAAAGATGTAGCCGAAAATAAAGATACGCTATTTAATGAAAATTGTATACTTTGGGCTGTTTTTCTGAGTACAGAATGGTCGGAGGGCTGTTAGCCAACAGCGTGTGCAATTTCCTGCATGAGTTTTGCAAAACACTCCTCATAAACAAATTCCCAGAGGATAGGCCACAAACTATCTCACTTCTGAGTTTTTGTGCCTGAGAATATTTTGACATCAGATGTTTTGTTGTTGTTTTTTTTATATTTTCCTGTCTGTCATTGCTTACATTTTTGTAGTGAATTCCGATTTATCGTTGTGAATGTCTATTACTTATGGTTGCATTTGACAATTATCGAAAAAATACCGCACGGAGACGTGCGAATTAGGAACATCCCAGATGGATGTTGGAATAACTAGGAAATTTTCGGAACGGCAAAACCTTCCGGACCATACCCGAAATGGATGGGGGATGGTGGATAGTCGCCAGTGTGATAAGGCTATGAAAGTGCGATAGTAAACATCAGATTTTGGAATTCTGAAATTAGCATTCTGTTTCTCGCCAATAGCGTTTCATACAGATGGGCGGTATCTGAAAATCCCCTGGTTTCTCTTTTAATATTGTGAGAACCTATCTCAGGCTGGGGTATGCTTTCAGTCTGTCCAGAGTCCTCTACAGGGAATTTGTAGATTTCTGGAACTTGCTTTTTTGAATTATTAATTCCTTTTATTTACGATTTGCTTAATTTTTGTGTTTACACCTTTGCCGGTACTGTGACGTGAATTGCTGGCTGGTGGCCTGCCCAGGTATTGTCCTTGGGTTTCTGGCTGATGAACTGCCCCTGCTTCGGCCGAGCTTGCCCTTTTTAAGCAGCTGCCGATCGGGAAGGTTACACCGTGGTCTTAGACGGGGTGTCTGGTGACCAGAAAGAGTTTCTGCTGACTTATTACTTTTGGACAATTTTCTTACTTGCTAACAATGCTGAGTTAATATTATCGGGCAATACCTGCTTACTTACTAAAAAATGCTATTTCTTATTTAGGTCAACGGGTACTGTCCCTGCCGGTTGCGAAATATCGCAAGCGGGGGGCAGACCGAGAGTCGGCGCATGGACATAAATGATCGAAAGTGTTGGTCTTGGCTCGAATTATAGTGGCTATGAAAGGAGGAGGGGGGAATCTAGAATTTTATGCTGCTTTGACTTTATTGCGAAATAATGCAATAATATTTTGTATGTGGTTTTGACTTATTGTGAAATATTGCAATAATATTTATGTGGGTCAAGCTGGTGCTGTCCCTTCCGGTTGCGAAATAACGCAGTGGATTGGGGGGATCGAGATTTTTACGTTTGCAAAATGGGCTGTATTGCCGATCGCGCGGCATGTAGTAAATGTTTGGGGTTTGTGGAAGGGGTGAGGTCTGTGCTTAAATCATAGGCGCTGATCGCGCGGCACGTGGTAAGTGCTCTGGCTCATGGAAGGGGTGAGGTCTGTACTTAAATCATAAGCGCTGATCGCGCGGCACGTGGTAAGTGCTCGGGCTCATGGAAGGGGTGAGGTCTGTACTTACTTAAAAGATATACCGTTATATCCAGAAATAAAGGCACTTCCCCTATGTTTAGTGGACTAAATTTAAAACGGTTAGCCGTATTCAGTTTAAAAAAATATCCAAAACTCGCCAACAATACTGTCTTTAAGCCGTTCCTACATTGGTTTTAAATTTTTCCCAACAAATTCAAATATATCGTTGCAATTCAAAGAAAAAACAAGATTTAAAAAAATAAAATATATTTTTTTGTTTGCAAATTAATGCAACAAAAAATTAACCACAAAAATCACAGTTTTGGTATAAAAATATTTATTTTTGCTAAAAAAAAAATTTTTTTATACCAAAACTGTGATTTTTGATTTTA